>CAVLJG010000002.1:814873-896252 GCA_963669975.1 Acanthoscelides obtectus | reverse complement strand
AAATATCTTTCTTCAACGAAAACGTTTTTAAAAAGATTTATTTTTGAGAAAGACCAAATACAATGATGTTAATTGAATGAGTTCTGAATCGAGACTGACTGCAAAGTTCATTATACAAACCAAAGTAAAGAACAAATGAAATACAATACTGTAACTGATAAGAAAGGAACGTGGAGGCAAAAGTCCTTGTTCAGCATATTCTTCTGTAGACTGGTACATAACTCCTCCACCCCTAGAATGAAGCTTCCCCTGGAAGGTGAATTTCTTTCTTCTTATATCTTGAACTGGAATCTTCTCTTCTAGTGCGTTTTGTGGGACTTGGACCTTCTTCTTTCATCTCGGCTAATTCAATGTCGATTTCTAACTTGGATGCTTTCTTGTTTCTCCATCTTCTATAAAATTATGCAGCAGATGCTTGAAAATACGAGATATAGTAATATGGTCCAAATACTGGGTTTTCCAAAATTTTCTATGGAATTTTCTTCTAAAATTGGTAACATTCGATTAACTTGTAATTCTGGTAAATTTAACGTTTTCAGAGTAATTTGTGTCTCTGGGATATTTTGTTTCATAAAATGGAAATCCATTTTGTCAGCTACGAGGGGCTTTCCATAGGTTTTGTCTTGAAAGATAAGTTCATTGTCTTGGAATGATATTTGGCATTCACTGGCTTTGACTAAGAAAATGCCAAGTAATGACTTTGTATCGATTTGCTCCTTGCATTTAATTTTCAATTTTTCTTCGGTGAGAAATACAGCTAAATACTGGTTAATTTCGGGAATAAATTCGATGTGATTTTCTTCAATCTGAAGCTTCGTGTATCTACATGGTTCTGTATGATCTTCTGTAATTATTGACTTCTCGCATTGGGCTTTGTGATTGGCTAATATACGATTAGGGCATTGATAGATTCTACCTTGGGTACAAATCTCGTGCAGGGGTTTGATCTCATTTCGATCAGATTTTAGCAAATACTTATAATTTGGGATAATAGTGACGAATTCTGATTTGTGCATCAGAGTCGGTATAGGTAACATATAATAAAGATCGAAATGTTCAGGATAATCTATAGGAATAGATAGAAAATAACTTATTTGATTCTCATCGATTTTACAACTGATAGAAATAATAGATTCATAATCTAGCATATTTTCATACTTTACTTCAAATGGTAATTCATTTTTATAAAATGTGGATATCTTACGGAGTTCTTGAAATAATTCTCTAGTCCTTATTATACTGGGATGCATGGTTTTCAATTTGCAAAAAGTTATCGAATTTTCGATATCTTGTAAAATATTCAATATGGCATTATAAAGGATAATTAATTGATTGATAATGTCCTTCGCTGAAAGAATATCCTGGTTTGTTGTCTGGTTCAATAAAATATGTTTCAATTGTAAAATGTTATTTCTTAATGTCATCTCATTGTGCTGTATATCTTGAATAGTCCCGTTAAATTTTGCGACAAGTTCATTGTTTACTGAATATTGCATTCTCAGCTGATTTTGAATATGCTGATTTTCTTGTAAATGAGATAAAATTTTATCAATACGTTCTCCATCGTCGGAGTCTAAATTTCCTGTTATTGTTTTTACTACATAGCCTATGCCATTAAAAAGTCCTCTCTTATTGCGAGTCTTTTGAGAATGAGATTTAATGTATTCGTTTTCTCTTGAATCAAGCTCCTTATATAAGATACTATCTTACTATAATTTTCTAGCTCGTTATTAATCTTAGAATGGTTTCTGTAACTATAGTTAAGATTACTGTATTGAATATTCAAATCTTCATATTCCTTATATAAAGGTGATAGATCATAATAGTGCACAAAAGTATTTTGTCTTTTGTAGCCTAGCTGTGCCTAAATTTACTGGCAAAATTCCTAAATTGTTCGTTATGTTTCTTATTTCTGCTCCGCATCCGAAATAGATGAGGTATCTGAAATATTAGTAAATTTAAATTGATAAGTTTTCTTCCTGGGCCTTTTAATATTGGATAAATGGATTTTTGGAAGTATTGGCATGTGTGGGATCTATCTCCGCTCTTTTTAATTTCTTATCTATACTAATTAATTTTTCTTGCTTATACTTATTTTTAGTTTTCTGTTGCTTCTGCTTATTCTTAACATATACCTTGTTAGGAATATCAGGCAAAACTTCACGTTTCTCATTTGCTTTATTTATAACTTTTTCTTTATTCTGTAATATCTTTTCATTTAAATTCCTATATACTAATTTCATTTTTTCCTTATGATTCTGTAAATAATTATTTAATAATTGCTTATCTATGTCTATATTAAAAGGTGATTCTGTATTGAAATGACCAGTAATCACTTCATAGGGTTTAAGATTGGTTACAGAATGTATTGTGTTATTATAAGCTAAAATAGCGTAATTTACCTTAGTTTCTATAGGTTCGTTCTTGTACTCTACCTGATTATTCAATAATCTTAAATGTTCTATGAGCGTTGAGTGGAAACGTTCTACGGTTCCGTTAGATTCTGGGTGCTGTGAACTAATAAAATGTATTTTGACTTTATGCAATTCTAAAAGTTCTTTGACTACTGAATTTTTTAATTCTGTGCCATTGTCGAAAATCATTTGATCTGGTATACAGTGATGTGTAAAATATCTTATAAAATTATTTGTTACCTCTACTCCATTGGCAGAGTTCAACATGTAAGCCTGACCGTACTTTGAAAATGAATCGGTCATAGTCAAAAATTTTGCATTTTCTAAAGAAATAGTGTCTACGTATAAAATTTGGAATGGTTTCGTAGGCGTTGGCGTAATATTATATTCAAGTTTTAACGGGTGTCTGTCGTATTTTGTTAACTGACAGATTTCACACTCATTAATATAAGTCTGTATCGAGTTTCTTAAATTCGGCCAATAATATATTTGTTTTATTCTTTTATCAGTTTCATCGATTCCTCGATGATTGGTTTTACCTTCGTGATAATTCTTGATTATATCCTTAATCTCATTTTGATCTGTAACGTCTATCAATTTCTTTGTGCATTTTACTAGATTTATTTGGGAATTTTTGAAATATGTTTGAAGAACTACGCTGAACTTTTCATAGACTGGGTCTTCAAAATATAAACAATATTTTACCTTTGGTGCAATAAATTCTTTTACAAATTTAATTGTATCTGCTTCAAAATTGTTCTTTGATAATTGAACGGATATTCGCTGTTTATTCACATGTAATCTACTAATTACTGGATCAGCTGGTTCGAGGTTTACTTCGGAAATAATAATTTGATTTTTTGCACAATTTACTGCTGTATCACTAATTGGAATATTTATCGTAGGATTTTCTATATTAGAATGAACGGTGTGTCCTGATGAATCATTTTCATTTCATCAATTTTATCTAAATCATTGGGTTGAGGTGCGATCGAATAGTTATCGGTCTGATTGGGAATATTGGAAATATTCGATGGACCTGCTTGATTTTCAAGATTTCTATTAAATTCTTTCATGTATTGTGCCAGTGGAGTCGGTGCTCCTGTTTCATTAACATTTACTTCTATTCTAGATAAAAAGTCCGCATTTGTGTTTGATTTGCCTTTCCTGTAAACAATGTCAAAATCATGTTCTTCTAATCTTAAGCGCCATCTTATAATTTTGAACTAGCATCTCTAACTGAAAATAACCATTGGAGGCTTTTGTGATCTGTTACAATAGTAAACTTACGTCCGAAAATATAAGGTCTGAAATATTTTACTGCATATACGATACTTAGAAGTTCTTTTTCTGTCGTGCTATACTTTGTTTCTGAATCACTTAATGTTCGTGAGGCGTACGCTATTGGTAAATCTGAGCCTAATTTACCTTGGGATAATATTGCGCCGATTGCATAATTACTTGCATCCGTAGTTATCAAGAATGGTTTGGAAAAATCCGGATATTGGAGTATCGGATCGTTTGTCAATAAAGTCTTGCATAATTCGAAACATTTAATATAATCTGCGTCATTGGGATTAATAATTGCATCTTTTTTCAATCTGATTGTCAATGGCTTAGTGATTTTCGCAAAATCTTTTATAAACTTACGGTAATAACCTAAAAGTCCAAGGAAGCCTTTAATTTGCTTCTTAGTTTTTGGTATTTTAAATTCTGTGATTGCCTTTATCTTATCGGGGTTTGGTTTCACACCATCCGCCGTTACAACATGACCTAAATACGATACTTCTTTTCTAAGAAATTCCGATTTGTCTAACTGTATTTTAAAATTTGACTGACGTAACCTTTCAAAAACTTCTCTAAGTCGAGAAATATGTTCCTGTAAACTAGTACTGAATATTATAATGTCATCTAAATATACTAAGCATTTTTCATTTTGAATACCTCTCAGTATGTTATCCATTACTCGCTGGAAAGTCGCTGGCGCGTTTTTTAGTCCAAATGGCATTCTTGTAAACTCGTAGTGTCCATTTTCTGTATTAAATGCAGTTTTTTGAATATCATCTTCTGCCATTTCTATTTGGTGAAAACCTGAAGCTAAGTCTAATGTTGAAAAATATTGGCATCGCCCTAATTTATCTAACAAATCTGTTATGTTTGGAAGAGGATAACGATCTCCCAATGTTTTTTCATTCAATTTTCTATAATCAATGACTATTCTCCATTTTTGCTTTCCCGATGCGTCTAATTTTTTTGGAACAATCCATATAGGTGAGCACCACGCTGAATGGCTCTCTCTAATAATTTTTTGATCAAGCATTGATTGTATTTGTCTTTGTACCTCTTTTCGGTGGATTTCAGGATATCTGTATGATTTAGTGTAAATGGGTATTTCATCGCTTGTACGTATATGATGCTTAATTTTGCTCGTAAAAGTTAAGTAATTACCATCTATGTGAAATATGTCTGAATACTCTCTTACTAACTTGGTGATTGCGTCTTTTTCTTCAGAGTTCATATGCTCTGTCCTAATTTTGGAAATATCAAATTTATATTTTTGAAAGTTCAAAGAATTAATATTCGGTGGATCAGAATTTTCTGAAATTCGTAATTTTCAAAATTTTCTACATCTATTGGTCGAGATATGTCAAGAGAAATCTGTTCTTCAGATAAATTTAATACTGTGCAAATCGCTTCGTGATTTTTCACTGTAGTAAGACATTCAGGGATTTCTAAACATGATAATTTTCTGTATGGAATAATAGCATTACCATTTTTTAAATTTTTTATGTTAACTTTAATTATCTGTTCTGTTCTAGGTGGAACAGTGATAACATTAGAAGAATTTTTTGTAATCTCGTGATATTGCATGGGTATCCTTGTTGTGGGTGTGACTAAAAGATCATTGCTCAAATCAATGTTGGCATTCAATATCTCTTTCAGGTTATCGAGTCCTAAAAGGCATTGGAAATGTTCGTGAAACTTGAATAAATGAAATTTCATGAGAATATTTGGATTCTTAAAAATCTTTGGACAAGGTATTGTCATACTATATTGTTCGATAGATGAACCATGTGCTGAAGTGATTTGAAATGGGTCTTTTTGAATATGTCTTGAAAATAATTTTTTCGCAATTTCAGGGTGTATGAAAGATTTGTACTTCCAGTGTCAATCAATACTTTGAGATTATACTCCGGAAATACAATGTATGGTAGTTTGCTACATTTGTCGGTTAAACTCATAATTTCAATTGACTTGGGTGGTCCGTTGAGACTTGTGGTTGTCTCTGTACCGAGGCTTCTTGCCCTAAAAAATCGTCAGAATTATTCTGAGAATAAGCGCATTCATAATTGTCATCATTTGGAAATTCTACAACAGGTTGGTCTTGTCACATAAGTTAAACATAGCCTGTTCTGCGTTTACACCAGGGTCTGTTAAAATTTCTACCTTGAAAATTTGGTTGCTGATACGTCTGTCTAGTGGATGTACTCATCGGAGTAGGCCTTGGCAGATTATTGATCTGATTAGGTCTAAAAACGTTATTATTGTGAAAAATTCGGATTATTTGGTCGTACATTATTAGGACTAAATTGTCTTTGTAATACTGGACGCTGTACCGCTTGGTATTGATTCCTATAATTACCAAAGTTGTTGTTCATATGGCGAACTAATTGCATATTATTTCGATTAACATTTTTATGTTTATCTACCTTATGATCAAGCTGAAAGTCGTTAGTTAATATATTCAGAGCTTCATTCAAGTCTGTAGGATTTTTCGTCCTCATGAGCGATCCTAGAGGTTCCTTTAAACCTTTTAGAAATACTCTTAATGCTACGCTTTTGCAAAAATTACATATTATCTGAGCTTCTTCACTCACACAATGTGTAGTTAAAAATGATATTTGTAAATTCAATAAACTCTGAACTTTGTTATAAAATTCAAAGGGGGTTTCATTGTTCTGTTTCAATTCACACATTCTATATTTAGAGTAAATACGTCACGCTTGTCTTGATATGTATTTAAAAGTGCAGTTTTCAAGTCTGTCCAATTTTTTATAATATTGCTACTAATATTTAAAGCTGCATTACCTTTGATTTTCGCTAAAATACTACTCATAAGATATTCGTTCTGGAAGTCATTTCATCCTCTAATCTATAAAATTTATTCACTAACTTTTCGCAAATATCTATGAATCTTGGTAATAATTCTTGTTGACCATAAAATTCGGGTATCATGTTAAGATACTCTGGGCGTAATGACATGCTTGATTGATTTACTTGACTGTTGTTCATATTGACTGTACTATTTAGTATACTAGGTCTTAATTGCAAATTCCTTAAACTATGTTGGATATGTTCCGTATCCGACTGTGAGTCCGAATCAGTGTCACTCAATATATCATCAAACAGCTTTTGATTGTTTTCACCCCTGTAAGACATTCGTACTTACAGTAGTAATCCAATCCGTCCCATGTGTCCGTATGCCTGGGCCACTGCTGGGTTGCCTGTCCTGGAGCAGATGTTCCTTCTGTCCTCTGGGCTGCTGTCGTCTTGGTTTCTCGATTTGGGTAGGGTTCTATCCCAAATCTGGTTCCGGTGATCACGGTAACGATATCGATATTCCGTCGGATCGTTCGCGACCAATCGCGGTTGGTTTCGTTATAGCCAGTAAACCGTTGAAACGAACCGAAAATGTCCTTTTTTCGTCTGGCTATCCTACTGTTGCTGCGCCACTCAAATATCTTTCTTCAACGAAAACGTTTTAAAAAGATTTATTTTTGAGAAAGACCAAATACAATGATGTTAATTGAATGAGTTCTGAATCGAGACTGACTGCAAAGTTCATTATACAAACCAAAGTAAAGAACAAATGAAATACAATACTGTAACTGATAAGAAAGGAACGTGGAGGCAAAAGTCCTTGTTCAGCATCTTCTCTGTAGACTGTACATAACTTACATGAAATTTGAAAAATCTATTATTCGTCACAACAGACGAAGACCAAAAAGTTTTCACATTTTGGCCATCCTATAATCTACCTTATCACTCCCTACCAGCCTTTTCGAAGTACGTCGGAACCTCCGTTTTGACCCGTCTTTATTTATAAATGACAAATTTGAAACAATCATTATTCGCCAAAAACAGACGAAGACAAAAAAGATTCTTTACATTTCTTGGCATCAATTGGCATTTACCTTATCACACCCTACCCAGGCGTTTTCCGAAAGCACGTTCGGAACCCTCGTTTTTAAACCCCTCTTCATTTATATCATGACAAATTTGAAAAAATCTATATTCGTCAAAACAGCCGAAGACCAAAAAGTTTTTACATTCTGGCATAAATTGGATCTACCTTATCACACCCTACCAGCCGTTTGCGAAAAGCACGTCCGGAACACTCCGTTTTTGACCCCTCTTTATTTATACATGACAAATTTGAAAAAATCTATTATTCGTCAAAACAGCCGAAGACCAAAAAGTTTTTTACATTTCTGGCATCAATATGAATCTACTTTATCACTCCCTACCAGCCGTTTTCGAAAGCACGTCCGGAACCCTCCGTTTTTGACCCCTCTTTATTTATACATGACAAATTTGAAAAAATCTATTATTCGTCAGAACAGCCGAAGACCAAAAAGTTTTTTACATTTCTGGCATCAATATAGTCTACTTATCACTCCCTACCAGCCGTTTTCCGAAAGCACGTCCGGAACCCTCCGTTTTTGACCCTTCTTTATTTATACATGACAAATTTGAAAAAATCTATTACTCGTCAGAAACAGCCGAAGACCAAAAAGTTTTTTACATTTCTGGCATCAATATAATCTACTTATCACTCCCTACCAGCCGTTTTCCGAAAGCACGTCCGGAACCCTCCGTTTTTGACCCCTCTTTATTTATACATGACAAATTTGAAAAATCTATTATTCGTCAAAACAGCCGAAGACCAAAAAGTTTTTACATTTCTGGCATCAATATAATCTACCTTATCACTCCCTACCAGCCGTTTTCCGAAAGCACGTCCGAACCCTCCGTTTTTGACCCCTCTTTATTTATACATGACAAATTTGAAAAAATCTATTATTCGTCAAAACAGCCGAAGACCAAAAAGTTTTTTACATTTCTGGCATCAATTGAATCTACCTTATCACACCCTACCAGCCGTTTTCGAAAGCACGTCCGGAACCCTCCGTTTTTGACCCCTCTTTATTTATACATGACAAATTTGAAAAAATCTATTATTCGTCAAAACAGCCGAAGACCAAAAAGTTTTTTACATTTCTGGCATCAATATTAATCTACTTTATCACTCCTACCAGCCGTTTTCCGAAAGCACGTCCGGAACCCTCCGTTTTGACCCCTCTTTATTTATACATGACAAATTTGAAAAAATCTATTACTCGTCAGAACAGCCGAAGACCAAAAAGTTTTTTACATTTCTGGCATCAATATAGTCTACTTTATCACTCCCTACCAGCCGTTTTCCGAAAGCACGTCCGGAACCCTCCGTTTTTGACCCTTCTTTATTTATACATGACAAATTTGAAAAATCTATTACTCGTCAGAACAGCCGAAGACCAAAAAGTTTTTTAAATTTCTGGCATCAATATAATCTACTTTATCACTCCCTACCAGCCGTTTTCCGAAAGCACGTCCGGAACCCTCCGTTTTTGACCCCTCTTCATTTATACACGACAAATTTGAAAAATCTATTATTCGTCAAAACAGACGAAGACCAAAAAGTTTTTCACATTTCTGGCATCAATATAATCTACCTTATCACTCCCTACCAGCCGTTTTCCGAAAGCACGTCCAGAACCCTCCGTTTTTGACCCGTCTTTATTTATAAATGACAAATTTGAAAAATCTATTATTCGTCAAAACAGCCGAAGACCAAAAAGTTTTTTACATTTCTGGCATAAATTGAATCTACCTTATCACACCCTACCAGCCGTTTTCGAAAAGCACGTCCGGAACCCTCCGTTTTTGACCCCTCTTTATTTATACATGACAAATTTGAAAAAATCTATTATTCGTCAGAACAGCCGAAGACCAAAAAGTTTTTTACATTTCTGGCATCAATATGATCTACTTTATCACTCCCTACCAGCCGTTTTCCGAAAGCACGTCCGGAACCCTCCGTTTTTGACCCCTCTTTATTTATACATGACAAATTTGAAAAAATCTATTACTCGTCAGAACAGCCGAAGACCAAAAAGTTTTTTACATTTCTGGCATCAATATAGTCTACTTTATCACTCCCTACCAGCCGTTTTCCGAAAGCACGTCCGGAACCCTCCGTTTTTGACCCTTCTTTATTTATACATGACAAATTTGAAAAAATCTATTACTCGTCAGAACAGCCGAAGACTAAAAAGTTTTTTAAATTTCTGGCATCAATATAATCTACTTTATCACTCCCTACCAGCCGTTTTCCGAAAGCACGTCCGGAACCCTCCGTTTTTGACCCCTCTTTATTTATACATGACAAATTTGAAAAATCTATTATTCGTCAAAACAGCCGAAGACCAAAAAGTTTTTACATTTCTGGCATCAATATAATCTGACCTATCACACCCTATCAGCGGTTTTCTGAAAGCACGTCCGGAACCCTCCGTTTTTGACCCGTCTTTATTTATAAATGACAAATTTGAAAAATCTATTATTCGTCAAAACAGCCGAAGACCAAAAAGTTTTTTACATTTCTGGCATCAATATAATCTACTTATCACTCTCTACCAGCCGTTTTCCGAAAGCACGTCCGGAACCCTCCGTTTTTGACCCCTCTTTATTTATACATGACAAATTTGAAAAAATCTATTACTCGTCAGAACAGCCGAAGACCAAAAAGTTTTTTACATTTCTGGCATCAATATAGTCTACTTTATCACTCCCTACCAGCCGTTTTCCGAAAGCACGTCCGGAACCCTCCGTTTTTGACCCTTCTTTATTTATACATGACAAATTTGAAAAAATCTATTACTCGTCAGAACAGCCGAAGACCAAAAAGTTTTTTACATTTCTGGCATCAATATAATCTACTTTATCACTCCCTACCAGCCGTTTTCCGAAAGCACGTCCGGAACCCTCCGTTTTTGACCCGTCTTTATTTATACATGACAAATTTGAAAAATCTATTATTCGTCAAAACAGCCGAAGACCAAAAAGTTTTTTACATTTCTGGCATCAATATAATCTACCTTATCACTCCCTACCAGCCGTTTTTCGAAGGCACGTCCGGAACCCTCCGTTTTTGACCCGTCTTTATTTATACATGACAAATTTGAAAAAATCTATTATTCGTCAAAACAGCCGAAGACCAAAAAGATTTTTACATTTCTGGCATAAATTGAATCTACCTTATCACACCCTACCAGCCGTTTTCCGAAAGCACGTCCGGAACCCTCCGTTTTTGACCCCTCTTTATTTATACATGACAAATTTGAAAAAATCTATTATTCATCAAAACAGCCGAAGACCAAAACGTTTTCTACATTTCTGGCATCAATATAAACTACTTTATCACTCCCTACCAGCCGTTTTCCGAAAGCACGTCCGGAACCCTCCGTTTATGACCCCTTTTTATTTATACATGACAAATTTGAAAAAATCTATTATTCATCAAAACAGCCGAAGACCAAAACGTTTTCTACATTTCTGGCATCAATATAATCTACTTTATCACTCCCTACTAGCCGTTTTCCGAAAGCACGTCCGGAACCCTCCGTTTTTGACCCTCTTTATTTATACATGACAAATTTGAAAAAATCTATTATTCATCAAAACAGCCGAAGACCAAAACGTTTTCTACATTTCTGGCATCAATATAATCTACTTTATCACTCCCTACCAGCCGTTTTCCGAAAGCACGTCCGGAACCCTCCGTTTTTGACCCTCTTTATTTATACATGACAAATTTGAAAAAATCTATTACTCGCAGAACAGCCGAAGACCAAAAAGTTTTTTACATTTCTGGCATCAATATAATCTACTTTATCACTCCCTACTAGCCGTTTTTCGAAAGCACGTCCGGAACCCTCCGTTTTTGACCCCTCTTCATTTGTACATGACAAATTTGAAAAAATCTATTATTCTTCAAAACAGCCGAAGACCAAAAAGTTTTTTACATTTCTGGCATCAATATAATTTACTTTATCACTCCCTACCAGCCGTTTTCCGAAAGCACGTCCGGAACCCTCCGTTTTTGACCCGTCTTTATTTATAAATGACAAATTTGAAAAATCTATTATTCGTCAAAACAGCCGAAGACCAAAAAGTTTTTTACATTTCTGGCATCAATATAATCTACTTTATCACTCCCTACCAGCCGTTTTCCGAAAGCACGTCCGGAACCCTCCGTTTTTGACCCGTCTTTATTTATAAATGACAAATTTGAAAAATCTATTATTCGTCAAAACAGCCGAAGACCAAAAAGTTTTTTACATTTCTGGCACCACTATAATCTACCTTATCACTCCCCACTAGCCGTTTTCCGAAAGCACGTCCGGAACCCTCCGTTTTTGACCCCTCTTTATTTATACATGACAAATTTGAAAAAATCTATCATTCGTCAAAACAGCCGAAGACCAAAAAGTTTTTTACATTTCTGGCATCAATATAATCTACCTTATCACTCCCTACTAGCTGTTTTCCGAAAGCACGTCCGGAACCCTCCGTTTTTGACCCCTCTTTATTTATACATGACAAATTCGAAAAAATCTATTATTCGTCAAAACAGCCGAAGACGAAAAAGTTTTTTACATTTTTGGCATCAATATAATCTACCTTATCACACCCTAGCAGCGGTTTTCTGAAAGCACGTCCGGAACTCTCCGTTTTTGACCCCTCTTTATTTATACATGATAAACTTGAAAAATCTATTATTCGTCAAAACAGCCGAAGACCAAAAAGTTTTTTACATTTCTGGCATCAATTTAATCTGCCTTATCACACCCTATCAGCCGTTTTCCGAAAGCACGTCCGGAACCCTCCGTTTTTGACCCCTCTTTATTTATACATGACAAATTTGAAAAATCTATTATTCGTCAAAACAGCCGAAGACCAAAAAGTTTTTTACATTTCTGGCATCAATATAATCTACCTTATCACTCCCTACCAGCCGTTTTCCGAAAGCACGTCCAGAACCATCCGTTTTTGACCCGTATTTATTTATACATTACAAATTTGAAAAAATCTATTATTCATCAAAACAGCCGAAGACCAAAACGTTTTCTACATTTCTGGCATCAATGTAATCTACCTTATCACACCCTACCAGCCGTTTTCCGAAAGCACGTCCGGAACCCTCCGTTTTTGACCCGTATTTATTTATACATGACAAATTTGAAAAAATCTATTATTCATCCAAACAGCCGAAGACCAAAAAGTTTTTACATTTCTGGCATCAATATAATCTACTTTATCACTCTCTACCAGCCGTTTTCCGAAAGCACGTCCGGAACCCTCCGTTTTTGACCCCTCTTCATTTATACATGACAAATTTGAAAAAATCTATTACTCCTCAGAACAGCCGAAGACCAAAAAGTTTGTTACTTTTCTGGCATCAATATAATCTACCTTATCACTCCCTACCAGCCGTTTTTCGAAGGCACGTCCGGAACCCTCCGTTTTTGACCCGTCTTTATTTATAAATGACAAATTTGAAAAAATCTATTATTCGTCAAAACAGCCGAAGACCAAAAAGATTTTTACATTTCTGGCATAAATTAAATCTACCTTATCACACCCTACCAGGCGTTTTCCGAAAGCACGTCCGGAACCCTCCGTTTTTAACCCCTCTTCATTTATACATGACAAATTTGAAAAAATCTATTATTCGTCAAAACAGCCGAAGACCAAAAAGTTTTTTACATTTTTGGCATAAATTGAATCTACCTTATCACTCCCTACCAGACGTTTTCTGAAAGCACGTCCGGATCCCTCCGTTTTTGACCCGTATTTATTTATACATGAAAACTTGAAAAAACCTATTATTCATCAAAACAGCCGAAGACCAAAAAGTTTTTTACATTTCTGGCATCAATATAATCTACTTTATCACTCTCTACCAGCCGTTTTCCGAAAGCACGTCCGGAACCCTCCGTTTTTGACCCCTCTTCATTTATACATGACAAATTTGAAAAAATCTATTACTCCTCAGAACAGCCGAAGACCAAAAAGTTTGTTACTTTTCTGGCATCAATATAATCTACCTTATCACTCCCTACCAGCCGTTTTTTGAAGGCACGTCCGGAACCCTCCGTTTTTGACCCGTCTTTATTTATAAATGACAAATTTGAAAAAATCTATTATTCGTCAAAACAGCCGAAGACCAAAAAGTTTTTTACATTTCTGGCATAAATTGGATCTACCTTATCACACCCTACCAGCCGTTTTCGAAAAGCACGTCCGGAACCCTGCGTTTTTGACCCCTCTTTATTTATACATGACAAATTTGAAAAAATCTATTATTCTTCAAAACAGCCGAAGACCAAAAAGTTTTTTACATTTCTGGCATCAATATAATCTGCCTTATCACACCCTAGCAGCCGTTTTCTGAAAGCACGTCCAGAACCCTCCGTTTTTGACCCGTCTTTATTTATAAATGACAAATTTGAAAAAATCTATTATTCGTCAAAACAGCCGAAGACCAAAAAGTTTTTTACATTTCTGGCATAAATTGAATCTACCTTATCACACCCTACCAGCCGTTTTCCAAAAGCACGTCCGGAACCCTCCGCTTTTGACCCCTCTTTATTTATACATGACAAATTTGAAAAATCTATTATTCTTCAAAACACCCGAAGACCAAAAAGTTTTTTACATTTCTGGCATCAATTTAATCTACCTTATCACACCCTACCAGCCGTTTTCTGAAAGCACGTCCTGAACCCTCCGTTTTTGACCCCTCTTTATTTATACAGGACAAATTTGAAAAAATCTATTATTCGTCAGAACAGCCGAAGACCAAAAAGTTTTTTACATTTCTGGCATCAATATAATCTACTTTATCACTCTCTACCAGACGTTTTCTGAAAGCACGTCCGCAACCCTCCGTTTTTGACCCGTATTTATTTATACATGAAAATTTGAAAAATCTATTATTCGTCAAAACAGCCGACGACCAAAAAGTTTTTTACATTTCTGGCATCAGTATAATCTACCTTATCACTCCCTACCAGCCGTTTTCCGAAAGCACGTCCGGAACCCTCCGTTTTTGACCCCTCTTCATTTATACACGACAAATTTGAAAAATCTATTATTCGTCAAAACAGACGAAGACCAAAAAGTTTTTCACATTTCTGGCATCAATATAATCTGCCTTATCACACCCTAGCAGCCGTTTTCTGAAAGCACGTCCAGAACCCTCCGTTTTTGACCCGTCTTTATTTATAAATGACAAATTTGAAAAAATCTATTATTCGTCAAAACAGCCGAAGACCAAAAAGTTTTTTACATTTCTGGCATAAACTGAATCTACCTTATCACACCCTACCAGCCGTTTTCCAAAAGCACGTCCGAAACCCTCCGCTTGTGACCCCTCTTTATTTATACATGACAAATTTGAAAAATCTATTATTCGTCAGAACAGCCGAAGACCAAAAAGTTTTTTACATTTCTGGCATCAATATAATCTACTTTATCATTCCCTACCAGACGTTTTCTGAAAGCACGTCCGCAACCCTCCGTTTTTGACCCGTATTTATTTATACATGAAAATTTGAAAAATCTATTATTCGTCAAAACAGCCGACGACCAAAAAGTTTTTTACATTTCTGGCATCAGTATAATCTACCTTATCACTCCCTACTAGCCGTTTTTCGAAAGCACGTCCGGAACCCTCCGTTTATGACCCCTCTTTATTTATACATGACAAATTTGAAAAATCTATTATTCGTCAAAACAGCCGAAGACCAAAAAGTTTTTTACATTTTTGGCATCAATTTAATCTACCTTATCACACCCCACCAGCCGTTTTCTGAAAGCACGTCCGGAACCCTCCGTTTTTGACCCCTCTTTATTTATACATGACAAATTTAAAAAATCTATTATTCGTCAAAACAGCCGAAGACCAAAAAGTTTTTTACATTTCTGGCATCAATTTAATCTACCTTATCACACTCTACCAGCCGTTTTCTGAAAGCACGTCCTGAACCCTCCGTTTTTGACCCCTCTTTATTTATACAGGACAAATTTGAAAAAATCTATTATTCGTCAGAACAGCCGAAGACCAAAAAGTTTTTTACATTTCTGGCATCAATATAATCTACTTTATCACTCCCTACCAGACGTTTTCTGAAAGCACGTCCGCAACCCTCCGTTTTTGACCCCTCTTTATTTATACAGGACAAATTTGAAAAAATCTATTATTCGTCAGAACAGCCGAAGACCAAAAAGTTTTTTACATTTCTGGCATCAATTTAATCTACCTTATCACACCCCACCAGCCGTTTTCTGAAACCACGTCCGGAACCCTCCGTTTTTGGCCCCTCTTTATTTATACATGACAAATTTGAAAAATCTATTATTCTTCAAAACAGCCGAAGACCAAAAAGTTTTTTACATTTCTGGCATCAATTTAATCTACCTTATCACACCCTACCAGCCGTTTTCTGAAAGCACGTCCTGAACCCTCCGTTTTTGACCCCTCTTTATTTATACAGAACAAATTTGAAAAAATCTATTATTCGTCAGAACAGCCGAAGACCAAAAAGTTTTTTACATTTCTGGCATCAATTTAATCTACCTTATCAGTAGATGGTCTATGGGGATTAGATCTCAGTAGTTCCAAAATCCGCCACCAGAGGCGCTGGCGTCGCGCGCCATTGACAGGTTGTTGGACGGAATCTGTATTCATGAGATGGGGATTCCGCCGCTAGATGGCGCTGTCAAACCAAACGGAATCTGTGTGTCATTGGACACCTGTCATGCGTCATTAGGCATCTCACGCATAGATGGCGTTACACGTCATCTGTCATACGTCATTGGACACCTGTCATTGATGGGTTGGGCATCTCGCGCATAGATGGCGCCGATTTGTTTGGCGGTGTACAAACCTAACGGAATCTATGTGTCATTGGACACCTGTCATTGATGGGTTGGGCATCTCGCGCATAGATGGCGCCGATTTGTTTGGCGCTGTACAAACCAAACGGAATCTATGTGTCATTGGACAGCTGCCATTGATGGGTTGGGCATCTCGCGCATAGATGGCGCCGATGTCGCACCTGTCTGGTGTTGGCGTGGATATACGGGGGGCATTCAGAACGTGTATACAGGGGTGCATCGAAAAATAGCGGATCGATGGACCGACGGTATATCGTTAAATCGTATATAGCAAGGCGTGACCTAAATAGCGTGGTGGGCTCCTCTGGTCGGTCGGTCGGTCAGAATGTCTCATAACCTGTATACGATGTACTGTTATTATTATTCAGGATGATACCGTTCAAAATGAAAATAGTATAGACATTCTGACAATTATTTCGCAAACCAGAGGTATTTTCAATAAAACTACAATAATACGTTTAATATTTTATTGAAAATAGAAAAAACTACATAGGTAATATGATATTTGAAAACCAGTGGCGTAGACGTTCAACATTTCTCTGGGTACAGGAAAATTGTCCGTTGGTGTGGCATGGATTGGAATCAGCAACAAAGTTTCCAGTAGCACACGGTGTACCATCATACTTGCAAACATCAATAATGTTGGGAAAAACACCAAAAATGTGACATTTCTTGAGTAAAAAGTTTGCTTTCTGTTCTCCACGAACGTAGACATAGTCAGCCGCATATATCACCTTATTTTTAATTATTTCATTTAACTTGGAATATTTAACGTCGCCGGAAGAATATTTAAGCCCATGGAAATTCTTCTCCAAGTAAGCGACAGTTTTCTTGTCTTTAGTATTTAATGTAGAAAAAGGTTGCGGAGGTGTAAAGATGTAATGACTTTTCTTGAAACCAATTTCGATACATAGTTCTTTAGGTACGAATAATCCGTCAACTGTAAAGCCTTGAATGTCAACAAACGCGATCCTCATGATGTCTGATGCGGAACTGAGAGTCATTCGTTGCTTTTTTGCTGCTCTTAGGCCCAATCGCATTTTTACGCTCCAGTCGCCCTGTACATTCTTTACCCTGTATACCACACTTAACATTCTTCAATCACCCTGTATACCATCAACCACCATTTTTTTTCGCTCCAGCTACCTCTTAACATTCTTCCCTGTAGACCTTACTATAATTACATCCAAACACCGATGCCGGTCACAGCTGTTCAACGGTTATCTGCTCAAGGTCACTCCGCGCGCTAACCTTCCGTCCATCCCACAACCGGCTGGGTCACCAGGGCACGTGTTCATCAACGTTCAAATTTCCCGCGCGGTGAGCGTCCACCAATCAGAGCGCGCGGTGGATGTGGTGGGCGTGGCCAAAAAAGTGGAGGTGGTGGGGGCGTCCAAGGTGCACTCTCTTCTACAGAGTAGTGATGGTTGTTTGTTTATGTTGTTGTTATAGTTGTTTTTCTCTATTACGCTTGAAGCTGATTTAAACTGTTCTGATTGTTATTAGTTTTTACATCAAATCTGTACCCTTAGTGGCAATATGGAACTAGCTCACTCAAAATCTAGTGATTTTATCTGAATCAAACCTGATACCAAAAAAAGCTTATAAAAAATAGAATCCAAACTTGCACAAATGTAAAGGGTGATGCATTTGAAATTTTTGAGAAAAAGTACAATTCGCGTTTTTGACCAACCTGTATGAGTAAAAATAAAAATTTGAAAAAGTTACAAATAAGATAGAAGCTGAGTTGTGTAAGTGTTTCTTGATACAAAATTCAGCACTCCAAATTTCAAAATGGTGGATTGAGGGGTACATCTCAGTAGCTAATTACCAAAACCGCATAGTATGCTATATCAATATTCTTCTTTTGAATTGGTTTATCCAAATATGCAATAAAATTTGAGGCATTCTATTTAAAAAAAAAAATCAGAACTTATGTTGGTCAAAATTGGGTCACCATGTATAATTGTCAATATTTTAGAAATGTGCCCTCAAATGTCATGTATAACATACCATGAATTGATTTTCCCAAAAATGTATATGTTTATGAGTAATATTCCATCCACACATGGATGGGCGACCCTGTATATGTATATATAATGTATATATGCAAAATGGTAAGTTTCAGCTTATAAAACGTGTCATATTCTTTATCTCATTATAATTGCAACCAAAAATGTCACAGTCGTTAGCAATTTTATTGGCATTGTTACTGATCATATTAACTGGTGCTTTTGATAATAAGTTAGTCTGTGCTTTTTGACATAAAAAAGGAACACTAGCTCGTGGAGCTAACCGTGGCACAAGAAATTGTAACTGCGAGAGAATTTGGGGACAGTCTACTTGAAAGTGCAACAATTCATATAAAATCAGTACAGAAAATTGATTCCGTCGCTGCTCTAATGATTGAAAATCAATCTTTTGTAGAAGGTCTTTGTAATCGGAACCTCTTGCAGGGTATATTCCATCAGTTTTGAAACTGAGAAACTTTAAAAATCTCTTCTGAATTTTATCAACAGCATCAACATATTGTTTATAAATAGAGGGCTCCATATAAGAGATCTCAATGTACAGATATTGCCAAAGTTCCTACAGTTTCTGATTATGAAGCCATACGTTTTAGATGCACTACAAATTATTTGGTTGATATGATAAATGATGGTGAGTTCTCGGTCAAAGTAGACATCCAAATCTCTCTCACAGTCTCATAATGCTCCAATACGCAATTGAGTAGTTGTAAAATATAGAATTAGTATGTCTAGAAAAAGTGAGTACCATTTAGAAATATTTAGAAAAAGATTGTTATTTTCACACCATCTTGGTACAATGTTGATTTGTTGGTGTTGTAACACAACACAATCCTCTGTCGAGGAAATAGTAGAGAAAAACTTTCAATCGTCAGCAAACATCAACTTCAGACATTCCAAAGAGACACATAAATCATTGACGAAAAGAATGAGCAGTAGGGGTCCTAAATTAGAGCCTTGAGGAACACGCAACATGCGAATAGTATCCATTGTAAAAATCATACTGTTTCCATTCAGAAAGGTAGGAAATCAAAATCGCAATATAAGTACTGTTAAAGCCTAAGTATCGTAGCTTACTAATCAATATACAGGGTTATTACAAAAGAATTATCGGGATTTAAAAATTTATATTTCAGAGAGTATTGCAACTATAATATTAAAGGACATATCACTAGAAAATGAAAATGTTAAAGCACGTGCTTGCGAACACCGCTTTACCTCCCTAGGTAGCGCCACGAGCTCAGTATACAAAATGGTGACTATGCAGCAGAAAGCGTTTTGTGTGTGTGTTAGAGTACGCGCGATGTTTAACGGTTGTTACAGTGCATCGTGCATTCCGACGGCGGTATGGAACTGATTCTCCAGGTCATCAGAGCATTCTACGATGGTATTGACAATTCAAGAAGACAGGTTCCATTACTAAACGTAAAAGTACCGGAAGACCACGAGTTCCTGACGAAATGGTGGACGCAGTTAGACACAGTTTCACGCGTTCTCCGCGACAGTCCACTAGCAGAGCAGGAAGTGAACTTGGTATTCCCCAGCCAACCGTATGGAAAATTTTTCGAAAACGATTGCGATTCAAACCGTACCGTCTACAGATGCTACAAAACTTACGACCTGACGACCACGTAAAGCGACTTGATTTTTCTTCTAACATGCAGGAGGCAATGGAAGACGACGAATTAGCTGTCTGGTATTCAGCGACGAAGCGACATTTCATTTAAGTGGAAGGGTGAACCGTCATACCATTCGGATATGGGGCACGGAAAATCCTCATATGATTGTGCAATATGAAAGGGACTCTCCAACATTGAATGTCTTCTGTGCAATATCCAAAAATAAAGTGTACGGGCCTTTTTTCTTTCATGAAAACACTGTGAACGGTTCATCCTACCTAGATGTGTTGCATTTGCGGTTATTTCCGCAACTAACAGAAGATTCTAACATCTTCATATTCCAACAAGATGGAGCTCTGCCTCACTGGCATCATGAGGTGCGTCGGTATTTAAACGAGGCACTGCCTCACCGTTGGATTGGCCGAGGTACTGCACAAGATTTGGTATTGCTCGCGTGGCCTCCCATGTCTCCCGACATTACACCATGCGATTTTTACCTTTGGGGTTACATTAAATATATGGTTTATATACCACCTCTGTCAACAACATTGAGTCAACCCGGGACCGCATTACTACTGTTATTAACAATATCGATCGAGACACATTGCAGCGTGTATGGGTCGAACTGGACTATCGTTTGGACATATGTCTTGTGACGCAAGGAGCCCACATCGAACATTTATAATAACATACTTAAAATCTTGAATATTTTACCTTTCCATTGACATGTCACTTACTGTTATATCTTTAATACCTTCAGAAATATATGTATTTTTAAAACCCGATGTTTCTTTTGTAATAACCCTGTATTATGGTTAACCTTACCAAAGGCTTTGGAAAAATCAGTGAATACCACGTCAATCTGGCCTCTGTTATTGGTTAAAGTTGAACGCTGCCTCATAAAACCATGTTGATGGATCGAAATATGGTTTTTCACAGAGAGATATATACGGTTATATGATATGATCAACAGTTTCGCAAAATTGTTTACGATAGACACTGCTCTATAATTACAAACTAAGTAATAATTCTTTTTTTTAATTGGGCATACCTTTGCAGCTTTCCATATATCTAAGAAAATGGATGTGTGCTAACTTAAGTTAAGCAGAATCTGCAAAGTAAATACCTTGTCTTTTAGTTTTCGATTGGCAGCAAACATTTCATCTACCGTAAATGATCTTGCATTGATCGAAAATATATATCATACGCCCCTCTAGTTTTTTGCTTAAACACTCCTCGAAGCCTACTAAACTCTTGATAATGGGCAAGAAATCTAGTTTGCTTGAACTTTCCATGAGCTTTATCTTTTCGTTTTACAATTTTAATAATTTCGCTTGTATACCAAGAGGGATACTTGTGCTTAAAGTTTCTGTACAGCGGAACATGTGCATCCAGTACCTCATTTTTTATTTTAAAAACAAGTGTCTGCATCGTTAGCATCAGTAATATTTGTTAGAAAGCTCCAATCTACATCCAACAGACTATTATATAATAAAATAAAATGTGCATGTCTGAAATTGTAACGCTTTTGATGATTATTGACTGGAAAATTCTTGTAACTTTTGTACATGTTTACCGATATTGATAATGATGAATGATACCTATCTTCATTAACCAGGGGATTATCATCATTAGATACAACACAATGAAAATTACTTAGTACTAGGTCTAAAATTCTATTGTTATAATTACAAATCTCATTACATTGTTTCATATTACCAAAATTAACCCAATTTATAACCGAACGGACTTTAGCATCATTTAAGTTATTCTCTATAAAATTAGGACAATTGAATTCACCCAAGAATATAACATTTTTTGAGAGTAACCAAGTCAACATGTCAAAAAAACTTTCAAACCTGTCAACTGGTATATGCGGTGGAATATAAATAACTGCAAAATAAATATTATAAGAAGATACACAATCTCTGCAAACTAAAAAATCAATTTCTGAAATATTTGCATCCAACTGAGAAGTATCGACACCAACAGAGTGATGACTCAATTGCCAATAACACACCTCCACATGTTGTTAAATTCAGTTCATAATCTTTTCGGTGTATATCATAAAAGTCCGTAAGCAATTCGAATGAGTTCACTTCGTTCTTTAACCATGTCTCACTTAGAGCAACGACACTAAACTCACCATCACTAACAGCTAGGAAGAATGTATCTATCTTGGTGTTGAGAAAACTGAAATTAGTGTCCCCTGCTTCACGCTATCTTGTTAGATCATGTCTGATATTCCTGAAGTACTCTAGCTGTCTGTTTGTACGATCCTGAGATATGTTTAAGTGCTTATAGTTATCGATTGATTTCAGTTTTTTAGAATCCGTACAGAATAATTGTTCTCCAGTATCAATTTAATATGCCTAACCTATGTGCCTGATAATGAACCTAGTCTTATTGGCTCTATATTTTGAAACCTAATTCCCGGTGCAACTTTTTTTAATACATCAATAGCCACAGCTTTTTCATTTTCAATTTTTTCGTTGATAAACTTTCTTTGATCGGGTTCGGCAACGTTAAACAGTATCACATCGTTTTTGCGCTTATCACGCTCGGCGATCTCAGAAATAATGTTCTCCTTATTAAAATGGGTATAACTGGATTACTAGCTCTATCGGTTTTTAGTTCCTTGATTTGATTCTGCAGCTCAATAGAGTTTAATATCCTTTCCAATGGATCTACAGTCTTTACAGGTCCAATCGTAACCTTTATTAGAGTTCAAAGTGCGAACTTAGTTCGAGGTGATCTCAAGGCAGGCAGGCATGCTTGTATTTTTGCTTGCATACGTAACAAATGATCACCTGGTGACTCTCACATTCAAGCTGGCATGTTGCAGCTTTTGAAACTCAGATCAGTTGCGAAATATCAAGAACAGGTACAAGATCCACTCCCTCAACAACAACAACATCAACATCAAAACCGCCAACAGGAAAACACGTCATCAAACCATCGGATGTAAACCATCACACATTAATAAAAAACACGCACACACACAATACTAACATTACTTCTGATATTGTGTACCTCTGGCGGTTCTTCGGGCTATCAAGACATCTTTTTGGTATATTTGAACAAAGTGTGCACGTCACGTGTCACGTGACGTACGTCACGTGTCACGTGTCACGTCACGTGCGTCACGTGTCACGTCACGTGACGTACGTGTATATCATAATAAAATGACATATACGCATTTTTACAAAAACTTTATTAAAGTCGTTCAAGATCATTAGCGATCCTATGTCTATAGAACAATATATGTTGCGTCAGAGGTGTGCAACATCAGAAGCAATGTTAGTGCGTGGTTGGGGTTCAAAACTTAGCGTGTTCAAAAAAAACACGCACACACACAATACTAACATTACTTCTGATGTTGTGTACCTCTGGCGGTTCTTCGGGCTATCAAGACATCTTTTTGGTATTTTTGAACAAAGTGTGCACGTCACGTGTCACGTAACGTACGTCACGTGTCACGTATCACGTCACGTGTCACGTCACGTGACGTATATCATAATAAAACGACATATATGCATTTTTACAAAAACTTTATTAAAGTCGTTCAAGATCATTAGCGATCCTATGTCTATAGAAAAATATATGTTGTCCTAACGCTATATGTTGTAAAGTACAGCCTACGAGCTTAAATGTATACAATTTTTGAATAGCATCTGAAAACGTATAATTTTGATCATTAAAACTAGCTCGAACAATCTTAAGCGCATTATAATAATAGCTTGGAAATTCAACAGTTTCTAGCATAGACATATACGGTACTAAAAGTTCATTATTTGCTTCTAAAAGAGCGTTGACGTCCATTTCTGAGAGGTAGAAACTAATGTTGTGCTTGGTTATTTCGAGAATTTTCGTACTATCATAGATTAGTCGTCGAATTCTGCAATAGTCACCGCACTCGATTTCGACAGGATCATACTTGTCAGGAAGGTCCTTCTCCTCCTCGTCCTCCTGCTCCTCCGTCTCCTTCACCGTTACCACATTGAGCTGGGTGATTAATTGTTCCCACTCATAGGAACTGAAAGATAGTTTCAACCGTGATGAGTTCCACACAATTACAGCAGGAGTAAATGATCTCGCTGGGCTTAGACCGCATCCAATTTGGTATGATCCATTTTTAACATTTAAAAATCGCGGACCCGCGTAAGTTTAAAGTTGGTGACATTGTACGCATCAGCAAAACCAAAATGCTATTCGACAAGGGATACGTTCCAAGCTGGACAACGGAATTATTTAAAGTTACTAAAATTAATATTACCAACCCTGCAACGCACATGCTCGAAGATATGCAAGGTGCACCGATCAAAGGAGCCTTTTATGACGAAGAATTACAGAAAACAGCCAATCCAGATGTTTATTTAGTTGAAAAAGTTTTACGTCGTAAAGGTAAAAAAATGTACGTCAAATGGCTTGGCCTTGATGCAAAACATAATAGTTGGATTGACAATGATGCGATCGTCTAGGTGTATGGGGTGGGGGGTTTCTGCTAAAAGTGAGTTCTCAGTCGGTTGCAGTCAGTCAGTCAGTCAGGCAGCAAGTAAAAAAAAAATGGATACCAGTGCTAGTGGTTCAAGTTGCAGCGAGTTTGACCTCACCAGCAGCTCACACGAATCATCTGTAAACTACGACCGTGAGCTGGATGCTATTCTGGAAAGGTACGAAGAAGCGGCCAAGAACGAGGACCATTATCTGCTGTACACGCAGTTTCCAAATGGATCATACCAAATTGGATGCGGTCTAAGCCCAGCGAGATCATTTACTCCTGCTGTAATTGTGTGGAACTCATCACGGTTGAAACTATCTTTCAGTTCCTATGAGTGGGAACAATTAATCACCCAGCTCAATGTGGTAACGGCGAAGGAGACGGAGGAGCAGGAGGACGAGGAGGAGAAGGACCTTCCTGACAAGTATGATCCTGTCGAAATCGAGTGCGGTGACTATTGCAGAATTCGACGACTAATCTATGATAGTACGAAAATTCTCGAAATAACCAAGCACAACATTAGTTTCTACCTCTCAGAAATGGACGTCAACGCTCTTTTAGAAGCAAATAATGAACTTTTAGTACCGTATATGTCTATGCTAGAAACTGTTGAATTTAAAAGCTATTATTATAATGCGCTTAAGATTGTTCGAGCTAGTTTTAATGATCAAAATTATACGTTTTCAGATGCTATTCAAAAATTGTATACATTTAAGCTCGTAGGCTGTACTTTACAACATATAGCGTTAGGACAACATATATTTTTCTATAGACATAGGATCGCTAATGATCTTGAACGACTTTAATAAAGTTTTTGTAAAAATGCATATATGTCGTTTCATTATGATATACGTCACGTGACGTGACACGTGACGTGATACGTGACACGTGACGTACGTTACGTGACACGTGACGTGCACACTTTGTTCAAAAATACCAAAAAGATGTCTTGATAGCCCGAAGAACCGCCAGAGGTACACAATATCAGAAGTAATGTTAGTATTGTGTGTGTGCGTGTTTTTTATTAATGTGTGATGGTTTACATCCGATGGTTTGATGACGTGTTTTCCTGTTGGCGGTTTTAATGTTGATGTTGTTGTTGTTGAGGGAGTGGATCTTGTACCTGTTCTTGATATTTCGCAACTGATCTGAGTTTCAAAAGCTGCAACATGCCAGCTTGAATGTGAGAGTCACCAGGTGATCATTTGTTACGTATGCAAGCAAAAATACAAGCATGCCTGCCTGCCTTGAGATCACCTCGAACTAAGTTCGCACTTTGAACTCTAATAAAGGTTACGATTGGACCTGTAAAGACTGTAGATCCATTGGAAAGGATATTAAACTCTATTGAGCTGCAGAATCAAATCAAGGAACTAAAAACCGATAGAGCTAGTAATCCAGTTATACCCATTTTAATAAGGAGAACATTATTTCTGAGATCGCCGAGCGTGATAAGCGCAAAAACGATGTGATACTGTTTAACGTTGCCGAACCCGATCAAAGAAAGTTTATCAACGAAAAAATTGAAAATGAAAAAGCTGTGGCTATTGATGTATTAAAAAAAGTTGCACCGGGAATTAGGTTTCAAAATATAGAGCCAATAAGACTAGGTTCATTATCAGGCACATAGGTTAGGCATATTAAATTGATACTGGAGAACAATTATTCTGTGCGGATTCTAAAAAACTGAAATCAATCGATAACTATAAGCACTTAAACATATCTCAGGATCGTACAAACAGACAGCTAGAGTACTTCAGGAATATCAGACATGATCTAACAAGATGGCGTGAAGCAGGGGACACTAATTTCAGTTTTCTCAACACCAAGATAGATACATTCTTCCTAGCTGTTAGTGATGGTGAGTTTAGTGTCGTTGCTCTAAGTGAGACATGGTTAAAGAACGAAGTGAACTCATTCGAATTGCTTACGGACTTTTATGATATACACCGAAAAGATTATGAACTGAATTTAACAACATGTGGAGGTGTGTTATTGGCAATTGAGTCATCACTCTGTTGGTGTCGATACTTCTCAGTTGGATGCAAATATTTCAGAAATTGATTTTTTAGTTTGCAGAGATTGTGTATCTTCTTATAATATTTATTTTGCAGTTATTTATATTCCACCGCATATACCAGTTGACAGGTTTGAAAGTTTTTTTGACATGTTGACTTGGTTACTCTCAAAAAATGTTATATTCTTGGGTGAATTCAATTGTCCTAATTTTATAGAGAATAACTTAAATGATGCTAAAGTCCGTTCGGTTATAAATTGGGTTAATTTTGGTAATATGAAACAATGTAATGAGATTTGTAATTATAACAATAGAATTTTAGACCTAGTACTAAGTAATTTTCATTGTGTTGTATCTAATGATGATAATCCCCTGGTTAATGAAGATAGGTATCATTCATCATTATCAATATCGGTAAACATGTACAAAAGTTACAAGAATTTTCCAGTCAATAATCATCAAAAGCGTTACAATTTCAGACATGCACATTTTATTTTATTATATAATAGTCTGTTGGATGTAGATTGGAGCTTTCTAACAAATATTACTGATGCTAACGATGCAGACACTTGTTTTTAAAATAAAAAATGAGGTACTGGATGCACATGTTCCGCTGTACAGAAACTTTAAGCACAAGTATCCCTCTTGGTATACAAGCGAAATTATTAAAATTGTAAAACGAAAAGATAAAGCTCATGGAAAGTTCAAGCAAACTAGATTTCTTGCCCATTATCAAGAGTTTAGTAGGCTTCGAGGAGTGTTTAAGCAAAAAACTAGAGGGGCGTATGATATATATTTTCGATCAATGCAAGATCATTTACGGTAGATGAAATGTTTGCTGCCAATCGAAAACTAAAAGACAAGGTATTTACTTTGCAGATTCTGCTTAACTTAAGTTAGCACACATCCATTTTCTTAGATATATGGAAAGCTGCAAAGGTATGCCCAATTAAAAAAAAGAATTATTACTTAGTTTGTAATTATAGAGCAGTGTCTATCGTAAACAATTTTGCGAAACTGTTGATCATATCATATAACCGTATATATCTCTCTGTGAAAAACCATATTTCGATCCATCAACATGGTTTTATGAGGCAGCGTTCAACTTTAACCAATAACAGAGGCCAGATTGACGTGGTATTCACTGATTTTTCCAAAGCCTTTGGTAAGGTTAACCATAATACAGGGTTATTACAAAAGAAACATCGGGTTTTAAAAATACATATATTTCTGAAGGTATTAAAGATATAACAGTAAGTGACATGTCAATGGAAAGGTAAAATATTCAAGATTTTAAGTATGTTATTATAAATGTTCGATGTGGGCTCCTTGCGTCACAAGACATATGTCCAAACGATAGTCCAGTTCGACCCATACACGCTGCAATGTGTCTCGATCGATATTGTTAATAACAGTAGTAATGCGGTCCCGGGTTGACTCAATGTTGTTGACAGAGGTGGTATATAAACCATATATTTAATGTAACCCCAAAGGTAAAAATCGCATGGTGTAATGTCGGGAGACATGGGAGGCCACGCGAGCAATACCAAATCTTGTGCAGTACCTCGGCCAATCCAACGGTGAGGCAGTGCCTCGTTTAAATACCGACGCACCTCATGATGCCAGTGAGGCAGAGCTCCATCTTGTTGGAATATGAAGATGTTAGAATCTTCTGTTAGTTGCGGAAATAACCGCAAATGCAACACATCTAGGTAGGATGAACCGTTCACAGTGTTTTCATGAAAGAAAAAAGGCCCGTACACTTTATTTTTGGATATTGCACAGAAGACATTCAATGTTGGAGAGTCCCTTTCATATTGCACAATCATATGAGGATTTTCCGTGCCCCATATCCGAATGGTATGACGGTTCACCCTTCCACTTAAATGAAATGTCGCTTCGTCGCTGAATACCAGACAGCTAATTCGTCGTCTTCCATTGCCTCCTGCATGTTAGAAGAAAAATCAAGTCGCTTTACGTGGTCGTCAGGTCGTAAGTTTTGTAGCATCTGTAGACGGTACGGTTTGAATCGCAATCGTTTTCGAAAAATTTTCCATACGGTTGGCTGGGGAATACCAAGTTCACTTCCTGCTCTGCTAGTGGACTGTCGCGGAGAACGCGTGAAACTGTGTCTAACTGCGTCCACCATTTCGTCAGGAACTCGTGGTCTTCCGGTACTTTTACGTTTAGTAATGGAACCTGTCTTCTTGAATTGTCAATACCATCGTAGAATGCTCTGATGACCTGGAGAATCAGTTCCATACCGCCGTCGGAATGCACGATGCACTGTAACAACCGTTAAACATCGCGCGTACTCTAACACACACACAAAACGCTTTCTGCTGCATAGTCACCATTTTGTATACTGAGCTCGTGGCGCTACCTAGGGAGGTAAAGCGGTGTTCGCAAGCACGTGCTTTAACATTTTCATTTTCTAGTGATATGTCCTTTAATATTATAGTTGCAATACTCTCTGAAATATAAATTTTTAAAACCCGATAATTCTTTTGTAATAACCCTGTATATTGATTAGTAAGCTACGATACTTAGGCTTTAACAGTACTTATATTGCGATTTTGATTTCCTACCTTTCTGAATGGAAACAGTATGATTTTTACAATGGATACTATTCGCATGTTGCGTGTTCCTCAAGGCTCTAATTTAGGACCCCTACTGCTCATTCTTTTCGTCAATGATTTATGTGTCTCTTTGGAATGTCTGAAGTTGATGTTTGCTGACGATTGAAAGTTTTTCTCTACTATTTCCTCGACAGAGGATTGTGTTGTGTTACAACACCAACAAATCAACATTGTACCAAGATGGTGTGAAAATAACAATCTTTTTCTAAATATTTCTAAATGGTACTCACTTTTTCTAGACATACTAATTCTATATTTTACAACTACTCAATTGCGTATTGGAGCATTATGAGACTGTGAGAGAGATTTGGATGTCTACTTTGACCGAGAACTCACCATCATTTATCATATTAACCAAATAATTTGTAGTGCATCTAAAACGTATGGCTTCATAATCAGAAACTGTAGGAACTTTGGCAATATCTGTACATTGAGATCTCTTATATGGAGCCCTCTATTTATAAACAATATGTTGATGCTGTTGATAAAATTCAGAAGAGATTTTTAAAGTTTCTCAGTTTCAAAACTGATGGAATATACCCTGCAAGAGGTTCCGATTACACAGACCTTCTACAAAAGATTGATTTTCAATCATTAGAGCAGCGACGGAATCAATTTTCTGTACTGATTTTATATGAATTGTTGCACTTTCAAGTAGACTGTCCCCAAATTCTCTCGCAGTTACAATTTCTTGTGCCACGGTTAGCTCCACGAGCTAGTGTTCCTTTTTTATGTCAAAAAGCACAGACTAACTTATTATCAAAAGCACCAGTTAATATGATCAGTAACAATGCCAATAAAATTGCTAACGACTGTGACATTTTTGGTTGCAATTATAATGAGATAAAGAATATGACACGTTTTATAAGCTGAAACTTACCATTTTGCATATATACATTATATATACATATACAGGGTCGCCCATCCATGTGTGGATGGAATATTACTCATAAACATATACATTTTTGGGAAAATCAATTCATGGTATGTTATACATGACATTTGAGGGCACATTTCTAAAATATTGACAATTATACATGGTGACCCAATTTTGACCAACATAAGTTCTGATTTTTTTTTTAAATAGAATGCCTCAAATTTTATTGCATATTTGGATAAACCAATTCAAAAGAAGAATATTGATATAGCATACTATGCGGTTTTGGTAATTAGCTACTGAGATGTACCCCTCAATCCACCATTTTGAAATTTGGAGTGCTGAATTTTGTATCAAGAAACACTTACACAACTCAGCTTCTATCTTATTTGTAACTTTTTCAAATTTTTATTTTTACTCATACAGGTTGGTCAAAAACGCGAATTGTACTTTTTCTCAAAAATTTCAAATGCATCACCCTTTACATTTGTGCAAGTTTGGATTCTATTTTTTATAAGCTTTTTTTGGTATCAGGTTTGATTCAGATAAAATCACTAGATTTTGAGTGAGCTAGTTCCATATTGCCACTAAGGGTACAGATTTGATGTAAAAACTAATAACAATCAGAACAGTTTAAATCAGCTTCAAGCGTAATAGAGAAAAACAACTATAACAACAACATAAACAAACAACCATCACTACTCTGTAGAAGAGAGTGCACCTTGGACGCCCCCACCACCTCCACTTTTTTGGCCACGCCCACCACATCCACCGCGCGCTCTGATTGGTGGACGCTCACCGCGCGGGAAATTTGAACGTTGATGAACACGTGCCCTGGTGACCCAGCCGGTTGTGGGATGGACGGAAGGTTAGCGCGCGGAGTGACCTTGAGCAGATAACCGTTGAACAGCTGTGACCGGCATCGGTGTTTGGATGTAATTATAGTAAGGTCTACAGGGAAGAATGTTAAGAGGTAGCTGGAGCGAAAAAAAATGGTGGTTGATGGTATACAGGGTGATTGAAGAATGTTAAGTGTGGTATACAGGGTAAAGAATGTACAGGGCGACTGGAGCGTAAAAATGCGATTGGGCCTAAGAGCAGCAAAAAAGCAACGAATGACTCTCAGTTCCGCATCAGACATCATGAGGATCGCGTTTGTTGACATTCAAGGCTTTACAGTTGACGGATTATTCGTACCTAAAGAACTATGTATCGAAATTGGTTTCAAGAAAAGTCATTACATCTTTACACCTCCGCAACCTTTTTCTACATTAAATACTAAAGACAAGAAAACTGTCGCTTACTTGGAGAAGAATTTCCATGGGCTTAAATATTCTTCCGGCGACGTTAAATATTCCAAGTTAAATGAAATAATTAAAAATAAGGTGATATATGCGGCTGACTATGTCTACGTTCGTGGAGAACAGAAAGCAAACTTTTTACTCAAGAAATGTCACATTTTTGGTGTTTTTCCCAACATTATTGATGTTTGCAAGTATGATGGTACACCGTGTGCTACTGGAAACTTTGTTGCTGATTCCAATCCATGCCACACCAACGGACAATTTTCCTGTACCCAGAGAAATGTTGAACGTCTACGCCACTGGTTTTCAAATATCATATTACCTATGTAGTTTTTTCTATTTTCAATAAAATATTAAACGTATTATTGTAGTTTTATTGAAAATACCTCTGGTTTGCGAAATAATTGTCAGAATGTCTATACTATTTTCATTTTGAACGGTATCATCCTGTATAATAATAACAGTACATCGTATACAGGTTATGAGACATTCTGACCGACCGACCGACCAGAGGAGCCCACCACGCTATTTAGGTCACGCCTTGCTATATACGATTTAACGATATACCGTCGGTCCATCGATCCGCTATTTTTCGATGCACCCCTGTATACACGTTCTGAATGCCCCCCGTATATCCACGCCAACACCAGACAGGTGCGACATCGGCGCCATCTATGCGCGAGATGCCCAACCCATCAATGGCAGCTGTCCAATGACACATAGATTCCGTTTGGTTTGTACAGCGCCAAACAAATCGGCGCCATCTATGCGCGAGATGCCCAACCCATCAATGACAGGTGTCCAATGACGTATGACAGATGACGTGTAACGCCATCTATGCGTGAGATGCCCAATGACGCATGACAGGTGTCCAATGACACACAGATTCCGTTTGGTTGACAGCGCCATCTAGCGGCGGAATCCCCAACTCATGAATACAGATTCCGTCCAACAACCTGTCAATGGCGCGCGACGCCAGCGCCTCTGGTGGCGGATTTTGGAACTACTGAGATCTAATCCCCATAGACCATCTACTCTTATCACACCCTACCAGCCATTTTCCGAAAGCACGTCCGGAACCCTCCGCTTTTGACCCCTCTTTATTTATACATGACAAATTTGAAAAATCTATTATTCTTCAAAACACCCGAAGACCAAAAAGTTTTTTACATTTCTGGCATCAATTTAATCTACCTTATCACACCCTACCAGCCGTTTTCTGAAAGCACGTCCTGAACCCTCCGTTTTTGACACCTCTTTATTTATACAGGACAAATTTGAAAAAATCTATTATTCGTCAGAACAGCCGAAGACCAAAAGTTTTTTACATTTCTGGCATCAATATAATCTACTTTATCACTCCCTACCAGACGTTTTCTGAAAGCACGTCCGCAACCCTCCGTTTTTGACCCCTCTTTATTTATACATGACAAATTTGAAAAAATCTATTATTCGTCAAAACAGCCGAAGACCAAAAAGTTTTTTACATTTCTGGCATCAATATAATCTACCTTATCACTCCCTACTAGCCGTTTTCCGAAAGCACGTCCGGAACCCTCCGTTTTTGACCCCTCTTTATTTATACATGACAAATTTGAAAAAATCTATTATTCGTCAAAACAGCCGAAGACCAAAAAGTTTTTTACATTTCTGGCATCAATATAATCTACCTTATCACTCCCTACCAGCCGTTTTCCGAAAGCACGTCCGGAACCCTCCGTTTTTGACCCCTCTTTATTTATACATGACAAATTTGAAAAATCTATTATTCGTCAAAACAGCCGAAGACCAAAAAGTTTTTTACATTTCTGGCATCAATATAATCTACCTTATCACTACCCTACCAGCCGTTTTCGAAAGCACGTCCGGAACCCTCCGTTTTTGACCCCTCTTTATTTATACATGACAAATTTGAAAAAATCTATTATTCGTCAAAACAGCCGAAGACCAAAAAGTTTTTTACATTTCTGGCATCAATATAATCTACCTTATCACTCCCTACCAGCCGTTTTCGAAAGCACGTCCGGAACCCTCCGTTTTTGACCCCTCTTTATTTATACATGACAAATTTGAAAAATCTATTATTCGTCAAAACAGCCGAAGACCAAAAAGTTTTTTACATTTCTGGCATCAATATAATCTACCTTATCACTCCCTACTAGCCGTTTTCCGAAAGCACGTCCGGAACCCTCCGTTTTTGACCCCTCTTTATTTATACATGACAAATTTGAAAAATCTATTATTCGTCAAAACAGCCGAAGACCAAAAAGTTTTTTACATTTCTGGCATCAATATAATCTACCTTATCACTCCCTACTCAGCCGTTTTCCGAAAGCACGTCCGGAACCCTCCGTTTTTGACCCCTCTTTATTTATACATGACAAATTTGAAAAAATCTATTATTCGTCAAAACAGCCGAAGACCAAAAAGTTTTTTACATTTCTGGCATCAATATAATCTACCTTATCACTCCCTACAGCCGTTTTCTGAAAGCACGTCCGGAACCCTCCGTTTTTGACCCCTCTTTATTTATACATGACAAATTTGAAAAATCTATTATTCGTCAAAACAGCCGAAGACCAAAAAGTTTTTTACATTTCTGGCATCAATATAATCTACCTTATCACTCCCTACCAGCCGTTTTCCGAAAGCACGTCCGGAACCCTCCGTTTTTGACCCCTCTTTATTTATACATGACAAATTTGAAAAAATCTATTATTCGTCAAAACAGCCGAAGACCAAAAAGTTTTTTACATTTCTGGCATCAATATAATCTACCTTATCACACCCTACCAGCCGTTTTCTGAAAGCACGTCCGGAACCCTCCGTTTTTGACCCCTCTTTATTTATACATGACAAATTTGAAAAATCTATTATTCGTCAAAACAGCCGAAGACCAAAAAGTTTTTTACATTTCTGGCATCAATATAATCTACCTTATCACTACCCTACCAGCCGTTTTCCGAAAGCACGTCCGGAACCCTCCGTTTTTGACCCCTCTTTATTTATACATGACAAATTTGAAAAATCTATTATTCGTCAAAACAGCCGAAGACCAAAAAGTTTTTTACATTTCTGGCATCAATATAATCTACCTTATCACTACCCTACCAGCCGTTTTCCGAAAGCACGTCCGGAACCCTCCGTTTTTGACCCCTCTTTATTTATACATGACAAATTTGAAAAAATCTATTATTCGTCAAAACAGCCGAAGACCAAAAAGTTTTTTACATTTCTGGCATCAATATAATCTACCTTATCACTCCCTACCAGCCGTTTTCCGAAAGCACGTCCGGAACCCTCCGTTTTTGACCCCTCTTTATTTATACATGACAAATTTGAAAAAATCTATTATTCGTCAAAACAGCCGAAGACCAAAAAGTTTTTTACATTTCTGGCATCAATATAATCTACCTTATCACTCCCTACAAGCCGTTTTCGAAAGCACGTCCGGAACCCTCCGTTTTTGACCCCTCTTTATTTATACATGACAAATTTGAAAAAATCTATTATTCGTCAAAACAGCCGAAGACCAAAAAGTTTTTTACATTTCTGGCATCAATATAATCTACCTTATCACTCCCTACCAGCCGTTTTCGAAAGCACGTCCGGAACCCTCCGTTTTTGACCCCTCTTTATTTATACATGACAAATTTGAAAAATCTATTATTCGTCAAAACAGCCGAAGACCAAAAAGTTTTTTACATTTCTGGCATCAATTTAATCTACCTTATCACCCCTACCAGCCGTTTTCCTGAAAGCACGTCCGGAACCCTCCGTTTTTGACCCCTCTTTATTTATACATGACAAATTTGAAAAAATCTATTATTCGTCAAAACAGCCGAAGACCAAAAAGTTTTTTACATTTCTGGCATCAATATAATCTACCTTATCACTCCCTACCAGCCGTTTTCTGAAAGCACGTCCGGAACCCTCCGTTTTTGACCCCTCTTTATTTATACATGACAAATTTGAAAAATCTATTATTCGTCAAAACAGCCGAAGACCAAAAAGTTTTTTACATTTCTGGCATCAATATAATCTACCTTATCACTCCCTACAAGCCGTTTTCCGAAAGCACGTCCGGAACCCTCCGTTTTTGACCCCTCTTTATTTATACATGACAAATTTGAAAAAATCTATTATTCGTCAAAACAGCCGAAGACCAAAAAGTTTTTTACATTTCTGGCATCAATATAATCTACCTTATCACTCCCTACCAGCCGTTTTCCGAAAGCACGTCCGGAACCCTCCGTTTTTGACCCCTCTTTATTTATACATGACAAATTTGAAAAAATCTATTATTCGTCAAAACAGCCGAAGACCAAAAAGTTTTTTACATTTCTGGCATCAATATAATCTACCTTATCACTACCCTACCAGCCGTTTTCGAAAGCACGTCCGGAACCCTCCGTTTTTGACCCCTCTTTATTTATACATGACAAATTTGAAAAATCTATTATTCGTCAAAACAGCCGAAGACCAAAAAGTTTTTTACATTTCTGGCATCAATATAATCTACCTTATCACTCCCTACCAGCCGTTTTCCGAAAGCACGTCCGGAACCCTCCGTTTTTGACCCCTCTTTATTTATACATGACAAATTTGAAAAATCTATTATTCGTCAAAACAGCCGAAGACCAAAAAGTTTTTTACATTTCTGGCATCAATATAATCTACCTTATCACTCCCTACCAGCCGTTTTCCGAAAGCACGTCCGGAACCCTCCGTTTTTGACCCCTCTTTATTTATACATGACAAATTTGAAAAAATCTATTATTCGTCAAAACAGCCGAAGACCAAAAAGTTTTTTACATTTCTGGCATCAATATAATCTACCTTATCACTCCCTACTAGCCGTTTTCCGAAAGCACGTCCGGAACCCTCCGTTTTTGACCCCTCTTTATTTATACATGACAAATTTGAAAAAATCTATTATTCGTCAAAACAGCCGAAGACCAAAAAGTTTTTTACATTTCTGGCATCAATATAATCTACCTTATCACTACCCTACCAGCCGTTTTCCGAAAGCACGTCCGGAACCCTCCGTTTTTGACCCCTCTTTATTTATACATGACAAATTTGAAAAAATCTATTATTCGTCAAAACAGCCGAAGACCAAAAAGTTTTTTACATTTCTGGCATCAATATAATCTACCTTATCACTACCCTACCAGCCGTTTTCCGAAAGCACGTCCGGAACCCTCCGTTTTTGACCCCTCTTTATTTATACATGACAAATTTGAAAAAATCTATTATTCGTCAAAACAGCCGAAGACCAAAAAGTTTTTTACATTTCTGGCATCAATATAATCTACCTTATCACTCCCTACCAGCCGTTTTCCGAAAGCACGTCCGGAACCCTCCGTTTTTGACCCCTCTTTATTTATACATGACAAATTTGAAAAAATCTATTATTCGTCAAAACAGCCGAAGACCAAAAAGTTTTTTACATTTCTGGCATCAATATAATCTACCTTATCACTCCCTACTAGCCGTTTTCCGAAAGCACGTCCGGAACCCTCCGTTTTTGACCCCTCTTTATTTATACATGACAAATTTGAAAAAATCTATTATTCGTCAAAACAGCCGAAGACCAAAAAGTTTTTTACATTTCTGGCATCAATATAATCTACCTTATCACTCCCTACTCAGCCGTTTTCCGAAAGCACGTCCGGAACCCTCCGTTTTTGACCCCTCTTTATTTATACATGACAAATTTGAAAAATCTATTATTCGTCAAAACAGCCGAAGACCAAAAAGTTTTTTACATTTCTGGCATCAATATAATCTACCTTATCACTCCCTACCAGCCGTTTTCCGAAAGCACGTCCGGAACCCTCCGTTTTTGACCCCTCTTTATTTATACATGACAAATTTGAAAAAATCTATTATTCGTCAAAACAGCCGAAGACCAAAAAGTTTTTTACATTTCTGGCATCAATATAATCTACCTTATCACTCCCTACCAGCCGTTTTCCGAAAGCACGTCCGGAACCCTCCGTTTTTGACCCCTCTTTATTTATACATGACAAATTTGAAAAAATCTATTATTCGTCAAAACAGCCGAAGACCAAAAAGTTTTTTACATTTCTGGCATCAATATAATCTACCTTATCACTCCCTACCAGCCGTTTTCCGAAAGCACGTCCGGAACCCTCCGTTTTTGACCCCTCTTTATTTATACATGACAAATTTGAAAAAATCTATTATTCGTCAAAACAGCCGAAGACCAAAAAGTTTTTTACATTTCTGGCATCAATATAATCTACCTTATCACTCCCTACTAGCCGTTTTCCGAAAGCACGTCCGGAACCCTCCGTTTTTGACCCCTCTTTATTTATACATGACAAATTTGAAAAAATCTATTATTCGTCAAAACAGCCGAAGACCAAAAAGTTTTTTACATTTCTGGCATCAATATAATCTACCTTATCACTCCCTACCAGCCGTTTTCCGAAAGCACGTCCGGAACCCTCCGTTTTTGACCCCTCTTTATTTATACATGACAAATTTGAAAAAATCTATTATTCGTCAAAACAGCCGAAGACCAAAAAGTTTTTTACATTTCTGGCATCAATTTAATCTACCTTATCACTACCCTACCAGCCGTTTTCCGAAAGCACGTCCGGAACCCTCCGTTTTTGACCCCTCTTTATTTATACATGACAAATTTGAAAAATCTATTATTCGTCAAAACAGCCGAAGACCAAAAAGTTTTTTACATTTCTGGCATCAATATAATCTACCTTATCACTCCCTACCAGCCGTTTTCCGAAAGCACGTCCGGAACCCTCCGTTTTTGACCCCTCTTTATTTATACATGACAAATTTGAAAAAATCTATTATTCGTCAAAACAGCCGAAGACCAAAAAGTTTTTTACATTTCTGGCATCAATATAATCTACCTTATCACTCCCTACTCAGCCGTTTTCGAAAGCACGTCCGGAACCCTCCGTTTTTGACCCCTCTTTATTTATACATGACAAATTTGAAAAAATCTATTATTCGTCAAAACAGCCGAAGACCAAAAAGTTTTTTACATTTCTGGCATCAATATAATCTACCTTATCACTCCCTACTAGCCGTTTTCCGAAAGCACGTCCGGAACCCTCCGTTTTTGACCCCTCTTTATTTATACATGACAAATTTGAAAAAATCTATTATTCGTCAAAACAGCCGAAGACCAAAAAGTTTTTTACATTTCTGGCATCAATATAATCTACCTTATCACTCCCTACCAGCCGTTTTCCGAAAGCACGTCCGGAACCCTCCGTTTTTGACCCCTCTTTATTTATACATGACAAATTTGAAAAATCTATTATTCGTCAAAACAGCCGAAGACCAAAAAGTTTTTTACATTTCTGGCATCAATATAATCTACCTTATCACTCCCTACCAGCCGTTTTCCGAAAGCACGTCCGGAACCCTCCGTTTTTGACCCCTCTTTATTTATACATGACAAATTTGAAAAATCTATTATTCGTCAAAACAGCCGAAGACCAAAAAGTTTTTTACATTTCTGGCATCAATATAATCTACCTTATCACTCCCTACCAGCCGTTTTCCGAAAGCACGTCCGGAACCCTCCGTTTTTGACCCCTCTTTATTTATACATGACAAATTTGAAAAAATCTATTATTCGTCAAAACAGCCGAAGACCAAAAAGTTTTTTACATTTCTGGCATCAATATAATCTACCTTATCACTCCCTACCAGCCGTTTTCCGAAAGCACGTCCGGAACCCTCCGTTTTTGACCCCTCTTTATTTATACATGACAAATTTGAAAAAATCTATTATTCGTCAAAACAGCCGAAGACCAAAAAGTTTTTTACATTTCTGGCATCAATATAATCTACCTTATCACTCCCTACCAGCCGTTTTCCGAAAGCACGTCCGGAACCCTCCGTTTTTGACCCCTCTTTATTTATACATGACAAATTTGAAAAAATCTATTATTCGTCAAAACAGCCGAAGACCAAAAAGTTTTTTACATTTCTGGCATCAATATAATCTACCTTATCACTCCCTACCAGCCGTTTTCCGAAAGCACGTCCGGAACCCTCCGTTTTTGACCCCTCTTTATTTATACATGACAAATTTGAAAAAATCTATTATTCGTCAAAACAGCCGAAGACCAAAAAGTTTTTTACATTTCTGGCATCAATATAATCTACCTTATCACTCCCTACCAGCCGTTTTCCGAAAGCACGTCCGGAACCCTCCGTTTTTGACCCCTCTTTATTTATACATGACAAATTTGAAAAAATCTATTATTCGTCAAAACAGCCGAAGACCAAAAAGTTTTTTACATTTCTGGCATCAATATAATCTACCTTATCACTCCCTACCAGCCGTTTTCCGAAAGCACGTCCGGAACCCTCCGTTTTTGACCCCTCTTTATTTATACATGACAAATTTGAAAAAATCTATTATTCGTCAAAACAGCCGAAGACCAAAAAGTTTTTTACATTTCTGGCATCAATATAATCTACCTTATCACTCCCTACCAGCCGTTTTCCGAAAGCACGTCCGGAACCCTCCGTTTTTGACCCCTCTTTATTTATACATGACAAATTTGAAAAAATCTATTATTCGTCAAAACAGCCGAAGACCAAAAAGTTTTTTACATTTCTGGCATCAATATAATCTACCTTATCACTCCCTACCAGCCGTTTTCCGAAAGCACGTCCGGAACCCTCCGTTTTTGACCCCTCTTTATTTATACATGACAAATTTGAAAAAATCTATTATTCGTCAAAACAGCCGAAGACCAAAAAGTTTTTTACATTTCTGGCATCAATATAATCTACCTTATCACTCCCTACTAGCCGTTTTCCGAAAGCACGTCCGGAACCCTCCGTTTTTGACCCCTCTTTATTTATACATGACAAATTTGAAAAAATCTATTATTCGTCAAACAGCCGAAGACCAAAAAGTTTTTACATTTCTGGCATCAATATAATCTACCTTATCACTCCCCACTAGCCGTTTCCGAAAGCACGTCCGGAACCCCCGTTTTTGACCCCTCTTTATTTATACATGACAAATTTGAAAAAATCTATCATTCGTCAAAACAGCCGAAGACCAAAAAGTTTTTTACATTTCTGGCATCAATATAATCTACCTTATCACTCCCTACTAGCTGTTTTCCGAAAGGACGTCCGGAACCCTCCGTTTTTGACCCCTCTTTATTTATACATGACAAATTCGAAAAAATCTATAATTCGTCAAAGCAGCCGAAGACCAAAAAGTTTTTACATTTCTGGCATCAATATAATCTACTTTATCACTCCGTTTTTGACCCCTGTTTATTTATACATGACAAATTTGAAAAAATCTATTATTCGTCAAAACTGTCGAAGACCAAAAAGTTTTTTACATTTCTGGCATCAATTTAATCTACCTTATCACAACCTACCAGCCGTTTTCCGAAAGCACGTCCGGAACCCTCCGTTTTGACCCCTCTTTATTATACATGACAAATTCGAAAAATCTATTATTCGTCAAAACAGCCGAAGACGAAAAAGTTTTTTACATTTTTGGCATCAATATAACCTACCTTATCACTCCCTACCCGACCTTTTGTGAAAGCACGTCCGTATCCCTCCGTTTTTGACCCGTATTTATTTATACATGAAAATTTGAAAAATCTATTATTCATCAAAACAGTCGAAGACCAAAACGTTTTCTAGATTTCTGGCTTCAATATAATCTACCTTATCACTCCCTACTAGCCGGTTTCCGAAAGCACGTCCGGAACCCTCCGTCTTTGACCCCTCTTTATTTATACATGACAAATTCGAAAAAATCTATTATTCGTCAAAACAGCCGAAGACGAAAAAGTTTTTTACATTTTTGGCATCAATATAATCTACCTTATCACACCCTAGCAGCCGTTTTCTGAAAGCACGTCCGGAACCCTCCGTTTTTGACCCCTCTTTATTTATACATGACAAATTTGAAAAAATCTATTATTCGTCAAAACAGCCGAAGACCAAAAAGTTTTTTACATTTCTGGCATCAATTTAATCTACCTTATCACACCCTACAGCCGTTTTCCGAAAGCACGTCCGGAACCCTCCGTTTTTGACCCCTCTTTATTTATACATGACAAATTTGAAAAAATCTATTATTCGTCAAAACAGCCGAAGACCAAAAAGTTTTTTACATTTCTGGCATCAATATAATCTACCTTATCACTCCCTACCAGCCGTTTTCCGAAAGCACGTCCGGAACCCTCCGTTTTTGACCCCTCTTTATTTATACATGACAAATTTGAAAAAATCTATTATTCGTCAAAACAGCCGAAGACCAAAAAGTTTTTTACATTTCTGGCATCAATATAATCTACCTTATCACACCCTACCAGCCGTTTTCGAAAGCACGTCCGGAACCCTCCGTTTTTGACCCCTCTTTATTTATACATGACAAATTTGAAAAAATCTATTATTCGTCAAAACAGCCGAAGACCAAAAAGTTTTTTACATTTCTGGCATCAATATAATCTACCTTATCACTCCCTACCAGCCGTTTTCCGAAAGCACGTCCGGAACCCTCCGTTTTTGACCCCTCTTTATTTATACATGACAAATTTGAAAAAATCTATTATTCGTCAAAACAGCCGAAGACCAAAAAGTTTTTTACATTTCTGGCATCAATATAATCTACCTTATCACTCCCTACCAGCCGTTTTCGAAAGCACGTCCGGAACCCTCCGTTTTTGACCCCTCTTTATTTATACATGACAAATTTGAAAAAATCTATTATTCGTCAAAACAGCCGAAGACCAAAAAGTTTTTTACATTTCTGGCATCAATATAATCTACCTTATCACTCCCTACCAGCCGTTTTCCGAAAGCACGTCCGGAACCCTCCGTTTTTGACCCCTCTTTATTTATACATGACAAATTTGAAAAAATCTATTATTCGTCAAAACAGCCGAAGACCAAAAAGTTTTTTACATTTCTGGCATCAATATAATCTACCTTATCACTCCCTACCAGCCGTTTTCCGAAAGCACGTCCGGAACCCTCCGTTTTTGACCCCTCTTTATTTATACATGACAAATTTGAAAAAATCTATTATTCGTCAAAACAGCCGAAGACCAAAAAGTTTTTTACATTTCTGGCATCAATATAATCTACCTTATCACACCCTACAGCCGTTTTCTGAAAGCACGTCCGGAACCCTCCGTTTTTGACCCCTCTTTATTTATACATGACAAATTTGAAAAATCTATTATTCGTCAAAACAGCCGAAGACCAAAAAGTTTTTTACATTTCTGGCATCAATATAATCTACCTTATCACTCCCTACTAGCCGTTTTCCGAAAGCACGTCCGGAACCCTCCGTTTTTGACCCCTCTTTATTTATACATGACAAATTTGAAAAAATCTATTATTCGTCAAAACAGCCGAAGACCAAAAAGTTTTTTACATTTCTGGCATCAATATAATCTACCTTATCACTCCCTACTAGCCGTTTTCCGAAAGCACGTCCGGAACCCTCCGTTTTTGACCCTCTTTATTTATACATGACAAATTTGAAAAAATCTATTATTCGTCAAAACAGCCGAAGACCAAAAAGTTTTTTACATTTCTGGCATCAATATAATCTACCTTATCACTCCCTACTAGCCGTTTTCCGAAAGCACGTCCGGAACCCTCGTTTTTGACCCCTCTTTATTTATACATGACAAATTTGAAAAAATCTATTATTCGTCAAAACAGCCGAAGACCAAAAAGTTTTTTACATTTCTGGCATCAATATAATCTACCTTATCACTCCCTACCAGCCGTTTTCCGAAAGCACGTCCGGAACCCTCCGTTTTTGACCCCTCTTTATTTATACATGACAAATTTGAAAAAATCTATTATTCGTCAAAACAGCCGAAGACCAAAAAGTTTTTTACATTTCTGGCATCAATATAATCTACCTTATCACTCCCTACTAGCCGTTTTCCGAAAGCACGTCCGGAACCCTCCGTTTTTGACCCCTCTTTATTTATACATGACAAATTTGAAAAAATCTATTATTCGTCAAAACAGCCGAAGACCAAAAAGTTTTTTACATTTCTGGCATCAATATAATCTACCTTATCACTCCCTACTAGCCGTTTTCCGAAAGCACGTCCGGAACCCTCCGTTTTTGACCCCTCTTTATTTATACATGACAAATTTGAAAAAATCTATTATTCGTCAAAACAGCCGAAGACCAAAAAGTTTTTTACATTTCTGGCATCAATATAATCTACCTTATCACTCCCTACCAGCCGTTTTCCGAAAGCACGTCCGGAACCCTCCGTTTTTGACCCCTCTTTATTTATACATGACAAATTTGAAAAAATCTATTATTCGTCAAAACAGCCGAAGACCAAAAAGTTTTTTACATTTCTGGCATCAATATAATCTACCTTATCACTCCCTACTAGCCGTTTTCCGAAAGCACGTCCGGAACCCTCCGTTTTTGACCCCTCTTTATTTATACATGACAAATTTGAAAAAATCTATTATTCGTCAAAACAGCCGAAGACCAAAAAGTTTTTTACATTTCTGGCATCAATATAATCTACCTTATCACTCCCTACCAGCCGTTTTCCGAAAGCACGTCCGGAACCCTCCGTTTTTGACCCCTCTTTATTTATACATGACAAATTTGAAAAAATCTATTATTCGTCAAAACAGCCGAAGACCAAAAAGTTTTTTACATTTCTGGCATCAATATAATCTACCTTATCACTCCCTACCAGCCGTTTTCCGAAAGCACGTCCGGAACCCTCCGTTTTTGACCCCTCTTTATTTATACATGACAAATTTGAAAAAATCTATTATTCGTCAAAACAGCCGAAGACCAAAAAGTTTTTTACATTTCTGGCATCAATATAATCTACCTTATCACTCCCTACCAGCCGTTTTCCGAAAGCACGTCCGGAACCCTCCGTTTTTGACCCCTCTTTATTTATACACGACAAATTTGAAAAAATCTATTATTCGTCAAAACAGCCGAAGACCAAAAAGTTTTTTACATTTCTGGCATCAATATAATCTACTTTATCACTCCCTACTAGCCGTTTTCCGAAAGCACGTCCGGAACCCTGCGTTTTTGACCCCTCTTTATTTATACATGACAAATTTGAAAAAATCTATTATTCGTCAAAACAGCCGAAGACCAAAAAGTTTTCTACATTTCTGGCATCAATATAATCTACCTTATCACTCCCTACTAGCCGTTTTCCGAAAGCACGTCCGGAACCCTCCGTTTTTGACCCCTCTTTATTTATACATGACAAATTTGAAAAAATCTATTATTCGTCAAAACAGCCGAAGACCAAAAAGTTTTTTACATTTCTGGCATCAATATAATCTACTTTATCACTCCCTACCAGCCGTTTTCCGAAAGCACGTCCGGAACCCTCCGTTTTTGACCCCTCTTCATTTATACACGAAAAATTTGAAAAAATCTATTATTCGTCAAAACGGACGAAGACCAAAAAGTTTTTCACATTTCTGGCATCAATATAATCTGCCTTATCACACCCTATCAGCGGTTTTCTGAAAGCACGTCCGAAACCCTCCGTTTTTGACCCGTCTTTATTTATACATGACAAATTTGAAAAAATCTATTATTCGTCAAAACAGCCGAAGACCAAAAAGTTTTTTACATTTCTGGCATCAATATAATCTACCTTATCACTCCCTACTAGCTGTTTTCCGAAAGCACGTCCGGAACCCTCCGTTTTTGACCCCTCTTTATTTATACATGACAAATTTGAAAAAATCTATCATTCGTCAAAACAGCCGAAGACCAAAAAGTTTTTTACATTTCTGGCATCAATATAATCATCTACCTTATCACTCCCTACTAGCTGTTTTCCGAAAGCACGTCCAGAACCCTCCGTTTTTGACCCCTGTTTATTTATACATGACAAATTTGAAAAAATCTATTATTCGTCAAAACAGCCGAAGACCAAAAAGTTTTTTACATTTCTGGCATCAATATAATCTACTTTATCACTCCCTACTAGCCGTTTTCCGAAAGCACGTCCGGAACCCTGCGTTTTTGACCCCTCTTTATTTATATATGACAAATTTGAAAAAATCTATTATTCGCCAAAACACCCCAAGAGCAAAAAGTTTTTTACATTTCTGGCATCAATATAATCTACTTTATCACTCCCTACCAGCCGTTTTCCGAAAGCACGTCCGGTACCCTCCGTTTTTGACCGCTCTTTTTTTTTTTTTGAAATAATTTATTTAAACACAATAATACAAAAAGTATAACCAGTTATAACAATAATTCCCTAATCAGTGTTTGCAAACACTGGCCCCGAGAATAACAAGACAATAATTAATATGTATGAACTACAGGTACACTGCAATGTTGCTCATAATTTCAACAAATAAATTCATTAACATTTTTACAATCTTTCAATTCTCTAACAAAACTTCTATAGTTATTTGAATCTTTTACACAATGAGGTAAATTATTAAATTTCTTAATTGCGTCTGTGATCGGATTTTTTAAACCTATGTTAGTTCTTGTGGAAATTTGATAAACATTATTTAGTGATCTTGTTTGGTGATCATGCACGTTATGGTAGAACCTAATATTTATGTTACTTTTTAGTAGATTATTTATAATTTTATAAACAAGTTTACATTGTTCCACCTCCAATAACACTCTTAATTTGTTTAAATTTAAATTTGAATAAAGTGTATTAGAACTTGTAAGCCAATCAAAATTAAACAATATTTTCAGAAGTTTATTTTGTAAAACTTGAGCTTTATTAAAATTAACTTCACCGCACATACCCCATACTGGCAAGAGGTACCTAAGATGTGTAAGAAAGAAGGCATTATAAATTTGAAATTTGCTTTTGTTGGACAAATAATCTCGACTCTTATATAAGGCAGATAGCATTGAAACTATTTTATCACAAATTCCATTTACGTGAAGTGACCAATTTAAACTTTCATCTATCAGTAATCCCAAATATTTAATACTTGACACTTTTTATAGCGCTATATTATTTATGTTAATATTTAGATTATTGCTAACTATCTTATTTTTTTGTTTAAATATAATGTATTTTGTTTTTTCAATGTTAATTTTTAATCTATTCGAAAACAGCCATTTAAGATAACTATTCAGGTCATCATTAATAAGATTCGTTAAAGCAATTTCGTCTGTTCCAGTATATACCAGTACAGTGTCATCTGCAAAGGTAAAATATCTTCCCCTCAGATTGGCCAACTTGAGGTTCAGTACATAAAGACTGTATAACAGAGGTCCAAGAACTGACCCCTGTGGTACTCTATAGGTGCTAGATAACCATTCACTATCAATGTCTCCAAGCTTTATGTACTGTTTTCTGTCATATAAATAAGACTTAATCAAGCTGTACGAAACACCTCTAAATCCCATTTTAAACAATTTATCTAAAAGAATTTCTATGCTTACTACGTCAAAAGCTTTTTTAGGTCAATGAAAACAGCTACAACTATTTGTTGTTTATCTAGAGCCATTGAAATGTAGTCCACAAAATCAACAACCGCACTAAGTGTGCTACTGTTCATTATAAAACCATATTGAAATTCATCAATCAATATATTGTGAGTAACAATGAAAGATAACATTATTTTTTTTATTATTTTTTCTATAATCTTAGAGAATACACACACCACTGAAATAGGCCTGTAATTGTTCATACATTTAATATCTCCCGACTTAAAAAGTGGGGTTATTTTAATAATTTTCAATTCTGATGGAAATATTCCTTTTTGTATAGTTTCATTGATTAATCGTACTAAAACAGGTATTAAGTATTCTCCAAGATTATTTACATCCTTAACCGTGTTACCGTCATATCCAGGTGCTGAGTTTATTTTTAGTTCTTTCACAACTTCCAACAACTCTTATTTATTAGTCAATGTTATCGAAATAGAATCTTCGTTGTGAACCTCACCAGCAGAAATAAACTCATTCAACTGCTGAATCTCTGCTTCCAAATTTTCAACAATTGATCCACCGACCCGAGAAAAGTATTTATTTAAATTGTTTGCAATATCAAGTTGAGTGTTAATAATGTTATTTTCAGTTACTAGTTGATCAATTCTTACTTTATACTCCTTATTTTGTATTAGGCTGTTTATAAAAGCCCATTGTTTCTTTACATTGTTTCCAGCTAAGCTCCATTTAGTTTGGAAATAACGGTTCTTCAAAGCACGTATTTTATTGTTTATTTTATTTTTGATGTTTTTAAATTCAGAGATGATAGTTAAGCTTTCTGGTTGGTTAATCTTTCTTTTATATAATTTATCTCTTTTTTTGATAAGCTCAAGGACTTCATTATTTATCCAGGTGTTATTTGTACGTATTCTTAATTTTTTTATATATACCGATTTACTTTTGCAGTATTCAATTAAATTAATTAATTCTTGAAAAGTTGTTCTTCATTGACATGACAAATTTGAAAAAATCTATTATTCGTCAGAACAGCCGAAGGCCAAAAAAGTTTTTTACATTTCTGGCATCAATATAATCTACCTTATCACTCCCTACCAGACGTTTTCTGAAAGCACGTCCGGAACCCTCCGTTTTTGACCCGTATTTATTTATACATGAAAATTTGAAAAAATCTATTATTCATCAAAACAGCCGAAGACCAAAACGTTTTCTACATTTCTGGCTTCAATATAATCTACCTTATCACTCCCTACTAGCCGTTTTCCGAAAGCACGTCCGGATCCCTGCGTTTTTGACCCCTCTTTATTTATACATGACAAATTTGAAAAATCTATTATTCGTCAAAACAGCCGAAGACCAAAAAGTTTTTTACATTTCTGGCATCAATATAATCTACCTTATCACTCACTACCAGACGTTTTCTGAAAGCACGTCCGGAACCCTCCGTTTTTGACCCGTACTTATTTATACATGAAAATTTGAAAAAATCTATTATTCATCAAAACAGCCGAAGACCAAAAAGTTTTTTATATTTCTGGCATCAATATGATCTACTTTATCACTCCCTACCAGCCGTTTTCCGAAAGCACGTCCGGAACCCTCCGTTTTTGACCCGTATTTATTTATACATGACAAATTTGAAAAAATCTATTATTCATCAAAACAGCCGAGGACCAAAAAGTTTTTCACATTTCTGGCATCAATATAATCTACTTTATCACTCCCTACCAGCCGTTTTCCGAAAGTACGTCCAGAACCCTCCGTTTTTGACCCGTATTTATTTATACATGACAAATTTGAAAAAATCTATTATTCATCAAAACAGCCGAAGACCAAAAAGTTTTTTACATTTCTCGGATCAATATGATCTACCTTATCACTCCCTACTAGCCGTTTTCCGAAAGCAAGTCCAGAACCCGTCTATTGTGAGCCCCTATGTATATAGCAAAGTTGAATAAAAATATTTGTTAAAATATTTGAAAGTCAAAAAGTTTTTTGCACTATTGGTATTAATAGATCCTACTCTATCACACCCTACTTTCGATGTTGCTAAACCAAAACCAGAATGCGCGGATTTGCTCCTCTTCCTTGTTTATACTCGTATATGTAGGGAACTTAAAAATGATCTATTATCAATTACACTGTACAAAGTTCCAACTATTTAGTAGATCTATCTTCAGTTGTCACGTATGTTTTTGCTATTCAAATTAGCTTTTTCCTGTACTCCATGTACTGACGGCATTATATTTATGTAAAAGCGTAAAGACACACATTAATGACGAAATGTCGGAAACAAAAAAGAGTTTTGTCAGGAAGGTAGTCTATAGTCAGGACATCTCAGGAAAATGGATTTTGTGGCAGGACCATATAAGGGATTAAAGGACACGTTCAAGTTTATTTGAAATTGCTTAGAATCTTCATATATCTGAATATTGTCAAGGATAAGAGTCTATCTGCACAAGACGTTAAATTTGGTAACTTTTACAATGTAAAATTTAGTTTAATTTAAAATGCTAATTTCAAAATATTGCTAATATTAATACGTTAGCCGTCCGGACCGTGTTTTTATCCCCGCAGTCTGTCTGCACAATAAAATAACCATGATTTCCAAGCGGGCAAGCTGTCTGTTAATTTACTGTACAATGCAGTCATAGAAATACTCAAAACCTATGTTATATGGTTAGTAACAAATTTAATGCTTAGGAAGTCGCGGGTAATAGCTAGAGCAATATAACCACAACTTATATACGTACATATAATTGCTAAAACGATGGGGTGGGTACCGTACGACGCGAGCGACCATTCAATTGACATGGAAATTCATATGTGCAATTTTAGCTATAGTTTAGTAATACATTTCACATACATGTTTTTCTCTTGCCAATGTCAATTTAATCTTAACGAATATCTTTGTTTTTGAATGTATCTATACTTTTATGTATCTATGTATATTACTATTATTCTTTATGTACGATAATGACGTGCAGTATATCGATGAGATGATCTAGTTAATATCTATTTAGTTATCTATCTGTCTATTGTGTTATATATACTTTTTAATTTTCGGAATTTGAAAACCAGGAAACTTGGAAATCATCACCAACTGAGAAATATCTCAATTTCGCATGGTCGTTGGTATTTTTGAAATCCACTATCAGGCTCAATAAATCATGTAAGTGATAGGTTGAATTGCATTGGAGGGGATTACTTACCTGCCCGTGGCAAAACAATATGCAAAATGGGTTGGTACTCTAGTAAACATACCAACCCTTGGGATTTCCCGAAAAGGGCTGCTTTTACAAAGAACGGATCCAAATTTAGTTTTTGTTGAACTTCCTGCGAAACTAGTTGATGACCTTTGTGATATATCAAAATGTAATCCAAGACGTACGTACGTATATGCTACTAAGCAAATCCGCTTATTTTCTTAAGATCTACACGTCGTGTAAAGGAAAACCCCAACTTTGCGGACACCCTGTATAGGTGGGAGATATAAAAAGCTGCCTATGTTCTGAGGGTGCAAAGTATCTCTAGGTCAAGTATAAAAAAATAATTTTACTTCTACGCCTACATAACTGTATAAACGATGCGCTTCATTCATTTTTATTCTTTACCAATTCTGTTAGCTTTTTTGAAAAGCTGCTTACCTCTTTCTAGATATTTTTGCACGAAGGGTGAAACTACCCTGTTTGAGTCGGTATGTTCCTAAAATTAGCTAGAAATACGATGCAATCATTAAAAAGTCAGTAGTTGGAACAAATTCGCTACGATAATTTTTACACTGCCATGAAAATTTCAATATTAAATAATCGATGTAACCATATGGCAAAAGCATCATTCGGAATCAAGTATATCGTCACAAGACGCCACCGAAATTGATTTCAACGGTCATTCAGATTCAAGCCCCTGATCTCATAAGATATCAACCAATGCAACTAAGGGAGGTTTCCCATCTAACAAACTGGAACTGCAACATGTCTATGCAACTTGTTAGAATTGAAACGCCCTTCTTCGGCACCAGTGCCGCAACATGCTTCACTGTTTTCTTTGCCCTAATTGTTTAGTCCATGTTGACAACAATCGCCCGGCTCATACACCATAACATTTTGCGGAGGACATTTCAATCTAGCAAGTCGCGAACCCTATTGCGCAATACATTTTTGATCCTGAAACTTCTTCCACAACATGTATCAATATCTACTTTATATTTTTGTGTGTCATTTATGTTCTTAGTTTTTATATTTGTATTTATGTTTGTGTACCACATACCTTTGTCAATTGGATATTATTTTTATTAGTATTATTATTACTCCCGACAGGAAACACCCTCAACCTTTACGCCGGGAACACACTTGGCGATTTTTTCCGATCGGTTTTTTTGCCGTCGATGGGATCTTATGGCGATGTACACATTCAGCGTTAAAATAGACGATCGGATTTTTCAACGCCGACGGTAGAAATGCTGCCACCGGCTGCCACTACGGACGTCGGTTTTTTTACCGACCTCGCCTGGCGGTGACGTTTGTGACTAAATGCACGGAGACACACTCATCGTCAAGTCTACCGACCGACGGCGACGCGACGGCCCACTCTGGTGGTTGATCATGGCCGACATGGATGTTGTTATTGACAATGAATTGTTGATCCATTGTGTCCAAACAAGGCCTGTTCTGTGGGACAAAACATTGGAGAGTTTCAAAGATCGGAACGCCACAAGGAATGCGTGGCATGAAGTTTGTCACGAACTGCTGAAGGATTTTGACAACCTGGAAGACAGCAAAAAGAATGACTTTGGTAAGTACAAATAATGTTAATGCGATTGAATTGATTTCAAATATATTTTTTTGTAAATTTGTTTCACTAACAACTATCGAAGGTGCGAATTTCCAGATGGATGGAAAACTATGTCTCCTACTTTAAAACTGTTAGTTGTTTTTCGGCTTTTATCAAATCTGTCTTTTGACTCTAAACCGCAACGCAGAGAGCGTTCGTAGGCAGTTTTACGATCATTAATTAAATTTTGATCAGTAGTCGTCACTGGTTTTATACTCTCTTTTAAATTGTGAATGTCCATGGTATCCATAAGTTGCCCTGTTAACAAATAGAGCGGGGAAAATCCCGTGGTTTTTTGCATAGTAGTATTAAGGGTCAGTTGTAATTTGGGGAGAACGCTCGCCCATTCTGACTTATTATTATTGACATTTACTCTGAGCAGGTCTAGAACTGTTGAGACGTATCGCTCTACCTGCCCATTTCCGCGTGGGGCACTTTTGGCAATTAGATGTTGGGTAATGTTTAATTTTGAGAGTAACTCTTTTCTTGTTGGTCGCTAAAATTAGTTCCCCTATCACTTATCAACCGTTTAGTGTTCCCAAAAATATTTAAATAAATTTTTAGGTTTTTACAAGTCTCAGGTCCAGAAAGGGTTTTTAATGGAATTAGAAATAGATATTTCGTGAATGCGTCTATTAAAAGAAGAACATGTTTGTAACCCTCTGATGTTAGAGGAAATGGTCCTACACAGTCGCAATGCACTGTGTGAAATGGAATTGGGGTCTTTTCGATAGGGTGTAATAGTCCTTGTTTGCGCCCAGTGTGTTTTTTATTTACAATACATTTAAGGCAGTGGTCACAATACTTTTTGACGAAACGTGTCATTCGCGGGAACCAGAAATAATGGTTTAGCTTTGCGAAGGTCTTATCCGGTCCAACGTGCGACTGTTCGTCGTGAAAAATTTTTAACAAACCGAGTCTACTTCCCTTTGGAACGAAAGCCCTGTAAATTGGTGGGTTTTGGCCAGGGTTAATTTTTCGAAATAGAACTTCGTTTTGACAGAAGTAGTCGAGGGTTAGCTGACCTTCGAGTAATTTTGATTTGATATCACGAGTTTCGGGATCGTGCTTTTGGTTAATTTTAAGCCAGTTATTAGTTGTAAGAACATTCACGGGGGCGACGCATTCGATTTCTTCAAATGGTTGAGGTGGGTTTCGGCTAAAATAATCGACGTGTGGAATATATTTACCCTTCCGATATTCGATATTAAAGTTAAACGATTGCAGGTAGAGCCACCACCTCGCGACTCTGGGCAATAAGTCTCTTTTTTTCTGAGTCAATTTTAGCGAGTTGCAATCAGTGATAAGTTTAAATGTGATTCCATATAAGTAAACGCGATAATGTTTTACTGCATAATAGACGGCTAGAGTCTCAAGCTCGTATGAGTGGTAGTTACTTTCCTCCTTTGAAGCACGTTTTGAAAAATAAGAGATGACTTTAAGTTTATTATCTACTTTTTGGAAGAGCATAGCCCCGAACCCCAAAGAGCTCGCGTCTGTATGAAGTTCCGTGTCTAAAGTCGGGTCAAAGATCGCTAGGAGAGGTCGTTGAGACAGAAAGGCACAAACGTAATTTTTGGCAACTTCTTGTTCGGTTCCCCACGCAAAATCGACTCCTTTTTTTGTTAGGTTTGTAATACAAGCTGTGCTCGTTGAAAATTCAGGGATGTACTTGCGAAAGTACCCGGCTAGGCCCATAAATTGGCGGACCTGTTTTACATTTTTGGATCGGGCGCATTGAATAAAGCTTTTAATTTTCCTTCGTCGGGCCTTACACCATCTTCGGAAATTTCTCGACCAAGATAAACAATTTTTTTCTGAAAAAATTTGCATTTGTTAATGTTTAAGCTGAAGCCCGCTGAGGTAAGGGACGCTAGGACCCGATCAAGTTTTTCTAAACTTGTCTGGATGGTTTTTGATGGAATGATTACGTCGTCCATATAAACCAGCGCATCGGTATCTTTGAGCTTACCCAGAGCTTTACAAATCGCCCGTTGAAATACTGCAGGGGAATTCGATAGACCAAATGGTGAACGCATGTATTCAAAATGCCCGTCAGGCGTGACAAAAGCTGTTTTGGAAATAGAGTTTTCAGCCATAGGAATTTGATGAAACCCCGCTGCCATATCGAGAGTCGTAAAATACTTGCTTCCCCCCAGCTGATCAATTTGGTCGTCTATCCGTGGCAATGGAAACCGATCTTTAATGGTTATTCCATTAAGGGCGCGATAGTCTACGCATAAACGTCGGCTGCCATCTTTTTTGTACACCAGAATAACTGGACTAGCAAAAGGCGACGTGCTTTCACGTATGATATTGTTTTGCAAGAGGTCGTCAATAATATCTTTTACCTTTTCTCGTTCGGACAATGACATTCGGTAAGGGTTATAACAAATTATTTTATCGGTTTTTAATTTGATTTCCATTTCACCGGTTGTTACCGCCCTCACGGAATTACCAACAGTTATAGAATCGCTATATTTTGATAATAATTTCAACAAGGCGTCGAAATCATGTCCATTCAGTGGTGTTTGAATTTTCTCGGGAGAAATTGTTACGTTTTGAATCTTTTTAGATTCTATGTTATTTGTGTCATCGAGATAAATTCTAGACCCACATGAGTCAGTGCAAATTCTGATTCCTTTATGATTGAATAAATCTCTACCCAAAATTGCATCTAATTCCATAACAGAAGTTTCGACAACATAAAAACTAATTTCAAATGCCGTCCCCTCTCTCTCAACTAGTAAATTAGCCCTTTGACAACTTGGTATTGAGTTGCCTCCTACACCCTTTAACATTATGAAAGTTGGTTCGAAATGACAGTGTAATTTATGGGCGACTTTTTCGGATAGCAAACTACATTCTGCACCCGTGTCGATCAAACAGTTTACGGTCAAATTTTGTATTTTGAATTTTATGCAAAAGTCATTATCTAGATCTACGCAGAAATAGTTTATTTTGGAGAATCTGGACGACTTCTCTGCTTTATTTTGACTTTTGAAGAAGCATTTTTCAGAATTATGCCCGAATTTCGTACAGATCTCACAGGGTTTCGCAATACTTGGCAGATTATTTGAGCTTCTCGCCTTATTAGTATTATCGTATTTAAATAATTTAAGCGATTTAAAACAATTCCGGCTGATATGACCAGGTTGTTTACAGGAATAACATATTTTTCTCTCATCATTATGTTTAAACGGATTCGGGCGTTTTGGCGCCCCTACTTGAAGCTGAGAGTCTTGTTTATTAATTTGATAGTTGCTAAGCAAGTTAAGTAAGGTCGAAATGGAATCAACTCTACTATTAAAACCAGCTGTTTTGACATGTGTGTCCGTTATATCACCAATAACTATCTCAACTATTTGACTATCACTCAAATTAAAATCTAGAGAGTTTAACAAAGATATTTTTTTCCTTGCGTACTCACTTTGGTCACTTCTGTACATACTAGCTTTACGTAACCGCTCACTAAGATTCCTCTTCGCAGGATAAAGCTGACAAAGCTCGGCCCGGAAACTAGCCCAAACTTTATTTGATGGGTGCCAGTTGTCATACCAATCCTTTGCGTCACCTTAGAGGGCACCCGCGGCTCTGCAAAGCTGTTCAAAATCAGTCCACTTGAACGTGGTCGCCAAGGTCTCCATATCGTCGCACCAACCCATCGCTCCCGCATCGCTTTTTGAGGGATCGAAAGCTGGAATGTTAATTGGCGCAGAGGGTGCTGGCAACACCGGCGCCGCTGCTTCTTGTTGGGGTTGCTGCTGAATTCCTCGAAGAACTGCAGTTAAAACCCTGGTTAATTCCTCCATTTCGACAGACTTTTAGCACTTGAGTATCACTGCCAAAAGTAACGCTCACTAGGTATATACGCTCAGGACAATGAATTGCTCACGCACGCATACTCGAAATAAGTCAGGTTGCACTATGTATTTCTTCTGTGGTCCTTTTAGCGAGTTGAATCCCACTTCTGATGTGAGAAAATTATCATTTTCTTAGGGAAAATCAAACACTTCATAACTTGTATCACATGTATTCACTCCAGCATCTGTTACAAGACTGACTATGACTAATCACCTTGCCCACAAAAACACATCGCAGCACATCGGAATATTCTCGGTCGCCAGAAGTAAACAAAACATATTCAATAGACAAAACATATTCAATAGACAAAACATATTCGATGGCGTAGCGTAGCGATTCAGCGAAAGGCTCACATATACAGGGTGGCCAAACACGTGACGTCATAAAAAAAAAATTAGATTCCCCACATCGAGGGGAACCCAAATCACCCCCATATATATGGTCCGATTTTGTTTAGTTTAGGAGTTATGATTTCTTTTCGGATTTTTCGAGAATTTTTGAGTTCTGTGTTTATTTTTACCATAACTTCGTTAATAATTGTGATAAATGCCTGCTTTTTTCACGATTATGTAGCTAAGACCTAAGGCTTAACTATCATATAATCATTCAAGTCATGTAACTAATACTACTTTTTAATTTTTTTCAAAATCTTCGAACATAACAAAAAAGTAAAAAAGTGCAACAACTTTGAACGTTTATAAAAAATTGAAAAAACATGTTCTTACTATTCGTAAGTATCTTAAAAACTTCCTTACGGTATCAGCTATTTACCGTAAAAATTTCATCAACCTAGCTTTACTACATGCTACCGGATTCGGTAGCCTACAAAAGCTTCCTTGAAAATAGCCTACCATTATTGCTGGAAGATTCAAGCCTGGAAGCCAGACGGAACATGGTGTTCCAGAATGATGGTCCACCATGCCACAACGCAACGATCGTGCGAAACTACTTAAACGAAAGGTTCCCAGACAGATGGATCGGACGAAACGGACCGATACGATGGCCTCCACGCTCCCCTGACCTCAACCCCATTGATTTTTTTGTTTGGGGATATTTTAAAGACATAACATTCGCCCAAGAATGTGCAAATGAAAATTCATTGAGGAACAAAATTCAAGAAGCGACACATGTGTTGAAAAACAACACACAAGCATTTAGAGATTTAAAACAAAATTTCATACGTAGGTGTACACTGTGCATTTCTGTTACAGGCAGACATTTTGAAAACCTCTTGTAAATAACATAAATGAATAATAATCTGCTGTTCAGTAAAAATCAAACGTGTTTTTGTGGTTTTTGCAAATTTTTTTTCCGAAACTAACAATTTCTATTGAGCAGAGGGTTATCCAATTTCGGTTCTATTTGAGCCACAATTACGGTAGCATGTAGTAAAGCTAGGTTGATGAAATTTTTACGGTAAATAGCTGATACCGTAAGGAAGTTTTTAAGATACTTACGAATAGTAAGAACATGTTTTTTCAATTTTTTATAAACGTTCAAAGTTGTTGCACTTTTTTACTTTTTTGTTATGTTCGAAGATTTTGAAAAAAATTAAAAAGTAGTATTAGTTACATGACTTGAATGATTATATGATAGTTAAGCCTTAGGTCTTAGCTACATAATCGTGAAAAAAGCAGGCATTTATCACAATTATTAACGAAGTTATGGTAAAAATAAACACAGAACTCAAAAATTCTCGAAAAATCCGAAAAAAAATCATAACTCCTAAACTAAACAAAATCGGACCATATATATGGGGGTGATTTGGGTCCCTCTCGATGTGGGGAATCTAATTTTTTTTTATGACGTCACGTGTTTGGCCACCCTGTATATACCTCTATATATATACAGGGTGACTTCGAAGTTGAGTCATTTATTTTAATAGTGAGTAGATCTGATCAAAAGAAATGTTTTTTTCCTTTACCATTTTTCTGGTAAAATTAAAGTAACAAAGTTATAGCCCTTTGGAAGTTTGAGTACCGCCCTGTCTCAATAATAATATCATGTACTCGTGTTTGGCAACAACGGATATAATCCGCCTTACCGGTTCATCGCATCGGAAACAAAAAAGCGAAAGAATTTGGAACGATGTTTTTGTAATTAAGTATTTTATTCAGTTCAGTTATACATACATTCAGTGTCTGTCGGTTAGCGTGTGAATAGTGTCTGTTGCGTGGCTCAAACGAAATAAAAAATGGCACATGTTTATGCGGATCGGTTTCGAAATCGAGTACAACCAACCCCTCGTGCCTTTGTTAATGTAGTACAACGGGCTCGTGAATCAGGTGACTTAAGACCTCACAGGGGACCTCACGATCAAATACAGGTCCGCACTGAAATACTTGTCGGGAGGATACTTTATAAAACAAGGTAAAAATTTTTTTTTACTTTTTTTTTTATTTTTACACACATATTCTGGTTTATCTTCCTTCTACAATCATTATCTGAAAATTAATGACTCAACTTCAAAGTCACCCTGTATATATACTCCATAATCATTTCAATTTTTGGCTTGTCTATTGAATACCAAATATATTTGACATACCATAGAAAAATTCATCTCTCAATCTCTGGGAATCTGACTGACCAGTTATTAAACCGACCGTCGGCGATGAGTAATCAGGGGAGCAGAAACACGTCGTCCTGCGACCTGTCTTTAGGTAGTGCGTCCCTCTTTTATCGAGTATAATTTATTGCCGGTTTATTTCTTTGATGTCCTTTACCGCCGTCTGATGGATCACTCTAAGCAAAAGCTAAACATACACGGTAATATTTAGCGAAAGGACATGCGATAAACAGGTTACAATAACAATAAGAGTTTTGAGCGTAGCAACTAGAATTCTTAGAGAAATTTTACATGGAGCACTCTTCAAAACACTTTAAGGATTGTGTATATTTCGTATTTCTAAGTGTTGTGTTCTGAAGATTTAAAAATAGGAAAATTGATATATTATCATTATCTGCCGTTGGTAATAATGGAATCATCAACTTGAGCATTTGATAGACCAATTGCGTATGAGTGAAAGACGAAAGGTAAGAAATCAAAGGCCCTGGATGGAATGAAGCTTCTCAAACGCTGGGAGATTTTAGGTACGAATTCGCGTCGTGTATCGGCGGAGTGTGGGCAGAGACAGTTGATTATGATTTGTTCACCAAAAAGCTGAAAAGGACCAACGAGCCTTAAGAAGAAAGAAACCCATTGAAGAAAGAAAACTACAAGTAGGAAACTACAAAGCAACAAGAAGAAAGAAAACAACAGGGGACACAGCGAGCAGCAGCCACCCAACTGCAGACAGACTACTGGAAACATCGCAAGAGATCCACTAGCCGCCCGGAGAACACAACTGCCTCCCGATGTACCCTTGGTAACGTACAATTTTAATCTAACTATTTTTTGCGATTTATCTCTGTGTGTGTGATTGTTACAACTTTTTATTTGCATTTTTGCGCATTTACTCTATATATTGTCGATTTTCACGTATTTTTCCCCATTTTTACGTATTTTTCTATTTTACATTTATATCTTTTTGCATTTTCCCTTGACATTATTGAATCTTTTTGAAACAACTTTCCATTTAAAATGTCTACTAACGGTTCAGATGATTACCAACCAGCTGAAATTCCTGATAACGTTCGTGCGAGCATTGAACCTTATAGATTATCTGAAATATTTTCGATTGTACCCGAGTACGATGGAAACCCGATATTGCTATCGACCTTCATCAACGCGTGCCGAACGGCATATTAAATGGCCGTCGAGGAGCAGCGGCTTCTCGTCGTTTTACATATTAAAAACAAACTTCGCGGACGTGCCGCCGAACTTGTGAACAGCCGAAACCCTTCCACGTGGGAAGACATACGGTCCCTGTTAGAAACCCACTTTGGAGATCTTAGAGATCTCACATCTTTAATCGCGGATCTTCAACATATGCGCCAACTCCCCAACGAATCACCCCTAACCTTTGCATCTAGACTGCAGACGCATGCAGCCAAAATGCATTCCGCCGTGAATAGGCAAAATCTAAATCGCGAGCAAAAATCTGCTCAAAGTTCCCTCATCGAAACGATGACTTTAAATTGTCTATTAACAGGATTAGACTCAAAAATAGGACCTGTTGTGCGATCAGGACATCCCACGGATATCTTGACCGCAGTTTCGTATATCAAACGAGAGTTACAACTTTCATATTTGGAACGACAAAAATTAGCCAGAGCCCCAAACCCGAATCAAAATTCAGTTATTCGAAGACCAAACCCTAAAATTTGTAATTTTTGTAATCGTCCTGGTCACTTGGCAAATGAATGCCAACGAAGACAACAGTCTACAAGTTTTGCCCCAAGACAGTTTAACCAGCCCCAACCTCAAAATTACTATAGGCCGAATCAATCTATACAAGTTAGACCATCTAAATCTAACTACCATCAAAATTCTAATCAATATCCTCCCAGCCCATCTGTAATACGACCAAATGCGCCTAACGCGAGTGCGCCAAGACCCTCTGTAATTCAGAGCAATCCAAATTTCCAAAACCCTAATTTTCAAAGAAATTTTAGACAAAATCCTCCCAATCGAATTAATCATGTCACCCCCGATTCTTACGATTATTCCGACTACGGTGAACCAGACCTATACAACACGGACTACGCTAATGAATATGACGATACCCAATACTCCGCCTACACACCTTCCCCATACGATGATTTTAGAGAACCCAGTAACGATTATTGTTACGAATATAATCAAACCGCCGATACATTTGTTGACAACGCTTATTCGGACATACAACAATTCCAGGATTTCCGGACCAAGTGTTTGAAAGAGAAACCTCCTGCGGAACCCAACGACAGTACCGCGATAGTATGTGCGAATTTAGCGAATCTCAGTGTCGAGGACCCGAACGCGAAACCGTGTGCGAGCGTCAGCAACACATGCGATCAGATGTTCATATAAACCCTTCGTTTATAGTCCCGTCGACAATTCACCCGGTTAGCCCAGACAACTTATATTACATTAAAGATGCTACTGGAAAATTCAAAATTCTCATTGACAGTGGTGCAGGTTGCTCCATTTTCAAACGTAACACTTGTCAAAATTATACTAATCGTGTCGCAGAAAATATCTCTATCCGCGGTATTACTGACGAAAAAATTAGTATTACTGAAGCAGTCTTAGTCCCATTTGCTCCCAATGATTATCACAAAATTTATGTCCATGATCTAGATATTTTATTCGATGGCCTTCTTGGGTCAGATTTTCTTGAACATTATGATTGTATTATTGATTTGAAAAATCGTCAATTGATTACAAATTTCAAAACAGTCCCTCTTTTCAAAGTAGGTGACGAAAATAATTCCAAAGCTTCTCAATTTAAAGAAAAGTCCCAAGCTTCGCAATTTAAAGAAAATTCTCAAGTTCAAAATGTTATTTCCATTCCTCCCAGAGTTGAACAAGTTGTCAAGCTCAAATCCGAGCTTAGAAATACTGAAGCCATTCTTCTGGCGTGTGAGGTAGAAAAAGTCCGTCTACCCAGTTCCATAGTTAAAATTGATTCTAAAGGCGAATTCCTTACTACAGTATTAAACTGTAATGCCATTCCAAAAAATGTAATTTTACCCCAATTAACTTTCGAGCCCTTTAACGAAACTTCTATCAATAATTTCAACACTTCTTTACAAAATCAAAGTCAGTATAACCGTAGAGATGTTATTAGAGATCAATTACGTCTCGATCATCTCAACGAAGAGGAAAAAGATTTAATTACGAATCTTTGCTTAGATTTTTCGGACATATTCTATTTAGATGGTGATAGCCTGTCATTTACAAACGAAATTAAGCATTCCATTGATACCACTACCAGTAAACCAATGTTTACCAAATCCTACCGATACCCTTATGTCCACAAGCAAGAAGTCAAAGATCAAATTTCGAAATTACTAAAACAAGGTATTATCGAACCTAGCACATTGCCATGGAATTCTGCGGTGTGGGTTGTACCAAAGAAAATGGACGCCTCTGGTAAACAGAAATGGCGTATGGTGATTGACTATCGTAAGCTTAACGAAATCACCATCGATGATAAATATCCCCTGCCAAACATTTCCGATCTACTTGATCAATTAGGGAAATGCCAGTACTTTAGTACACTGGACTTGGCATCTGGATTTCATCAAATCGAGATAAATCCAGTTGATGTTCCTAAAACTGCATTTTCAGTTGAAAACGGACATTACCAATTCTTGAGGATGCCTTTTGGTCTCAAGAACGCTCCTGCCACGTTTCAACGTGTCATGGACAACATCTTGATGGGTATACAAAATGAAAGATGTCTTGTATACATGGATGACATAATTGTCTATTCCCCCTCCATCCAAGAACACATCAGTAGGCTTACCGAAATTTTTACGCGTCTTCGGAAGTCGAATTTCAAAATCCAGCCAGATAAGTGCGAATTCCTCAGAAAGGAGGTAGCCTATCTTGGTCATGTAATAACCCCTGATGGCGTTAAGCCCAATCCAGATAAAGTGGATTGCATAAAAAATTTCCCTCAGCCCAAGAATCCTAAAGAAATAAAATCTTTCTTAGGTCTTGCAGGTTACTACCGACGCTTTATACCAAAGTTTGCCAAAATTCCGAAACCTCTTACCAGACTATTACAGAAAGACGCAGTATTTGACTTTGATAGCGAGTGTGTTAAGTCATTTGATACTTTAAAAAATGCTTTAACAACATCTCCTATACTGATCTACCCCAACTTTGAAGAGCCTTTTGTGCTTACAACAGACGCAAGCGCTTTTGCGATATCTGGCGTTCTTTCCCAAGGTCCCATAGGTAAAGATCTCCCGATAGCCTATGCATCTCGTACACTTTGTAAAGCAGAAACGAGATATTCCACCATTGAAAGAGAACTTCTAGCTATTGTCTGGAGTGTAAAACATTTTAGACCTTATTTGTATGGTCGAAAGTTTAAACTCGTAACAGACCATAGACCCCTTACGTGGCTTTTCTCTTGCCGAGACACCGGAAGTAGATTAGCAAGATGGCGCCTCAAGCTAGAGGAGTACGACTATGAAATAGTGTACAAGCCAGGCAAGGCTAATAAAAATGCCGATGCCCTATCACGTATCAAATTATCCAAAACTGTTAATGCCCTTACCCATAGTGACGAAGAAGGAGAACCTTCTACCCAATTTTCCGAAAGTGAATTTGATATCTTTGCCCGCCTTTACAAAACCACATCCCTGATCGATTATTCCAAAATTCAATTTTCAAATTCCCAACTCCTAGACAAAAGTCATAAACATATCGTCACGTTTTTCAGACAAAACACTCTATCTGATCTTCACGAAAAAATTATCGAAGACATATTCGAGGAAAATCTTGATTTTTCTGCAGATAAAATTAACATCGCGTCTAGCAAAACAATTAAAGATAGGAAATACTATATTATTCCTGTGCCATACGATCCCGTAACTTGCATACAACATCTTTTCTCTGTAATTTTAACCAACAAAGGTGTATTCGACCTATCCCAACAAATCTATGTTGAAAATAATTTGGACTTACCCATTTTAGAAATTTTCTCTTTTATTTTTTCGGATGATAATATCAAACTTGTTTGCCAAAACGTCACCAAAACTCCTAGTCCCGATGAAATCCCCGTCATTTTAGATCAATACCATTGTGGTAAGAAAAACATTCATCGAGGAATTAATGAAACAATTAGGCGAATTCGTGAACGATATAATTGGCCCGGCTTAACTAAAGACGTTGAGCATTTCATCAAAAAGTGTGAAGTTTGTCAAAAGACCAAAATTTGTCGTAAAAACCTCAGTGCCCCTTTTGTAGTAACTGAAACCCCTAAAGCCCCGTTCGAAAGAATCAACATTGACATTTTGGAAGTCCCACCTAAATGCTACGCGCTCACAATCCGAGACGAGCTAACAAAATTTTCTCAAGCCTATCCAATAAGCGACAAATCTGCAAAATCTGTAGTAAATACTCTACTTTTCTATTTCCAACATTATGGTACACCTCTCCGAATACACTGTGGTTACGGAAAAGAATATGACAACGCCCTCAGGAAAGACCTTTGTAGTCTTTATGACATTAAATTAACTTTTTCTAGTGTCAGTCATCCCCAGTCCAATGGCTCGATTGAGCGATTTCACGCCACCTTATTGGAAATGATCAGATCCCATGTATCCGAAAATCCCGACGAACATCCCTTCAATATTCTTCCCTATGCTGTTCAGTGCTACAATAGTACTAGAAATAAAACTACTGGCTTTACACCATACGAGCTCGTGTTTGGCCACACCTCTGGTCGTCCGCCCGAACACGTATATTTAGAAAAAGAATTGATGTCCAAGTATGTTCGAGACATTCGGAATAAACTCGAATATTACTACAAAATTGCCCGCGTGAGAACTGACGAACAGAAGCAAAAAGCAAAAATTCGCTTTGATAGTAGAGTGTCACCCAATTTACAATCATATAAAATTGGCGATAAAGTCTTTGTGAAACAGTCTCAAATTTCAAACAAGCTTCAGAACAAATTTGATGGTCCATTCGAAATTACTCAAGTTTTTGAAAATTCTGCGCTCCTTAAGAACCCGGAAACAAATAGAATAAGTAAAGTTAATTTTGACAGACTGAATCCATGTTTTGAGACTTAGTTTCTCTTTCAGGTGCAGTCTGCTGTTTCTTGCGGCTGTCACAGCCCAGATAGACGTCAAACCGCTTAACAACACCTTAGGTATCTATTTTCATGAAGACGCCCCTCTTAAGATTTCCAACGAAATTTGGACACTCCTTGTATATAAAGACTTAGAACTCATTAAGAAAGCACTTGACGATAACAACAATATTCTGGAACACTTATCATATCTCGTAGACAAACCCACCAATCGTATGAAAATGTTTAGTGGTGAAATTAAAACTCATACAAGTCTCCTTTATCAAATTTCTCGTTCCTTGGAATTTAAATATTACGCGATCTTCGATGACACTGTAAGCGCACCGCGGATGAAACGCGGTCTGATTAACGCTATAGGTACTGTATGGAAAGCAATAACCGGCGACCTCGATTCATCGGACGGTGAATACTATAACGATTGTATTAACAAAATTTCTAAAGATGAACATGAGCTCGAAAACCTCATGAAGAACCAAATTTCTGTTACCATGTCGGTTATCAAGAATTTTAATAACACTATTCAAAAACTTATGATTGATGAAACTACGTTTAATGAAGATATTAAGGTTATTGAAAACAAAATTTATGAAATTTCAGACGATCTTGCATTTTATGAAGCTAAATTCCAATTTTTAGAAGTTGCGAACAATTAATGGAAAGCTACATGTTTCTGGAAGAGACAATTAATGATATCTTAAATTCGATTACTTTTGCACGTTTAAAAATAATACATCCTTCTATTATCACTCCTCAAGACTTAGTAAATTCTCTTCAAGAAATTTCTCACACTTTGTCGAGAAATAATTTACCCCTTCCGGTTAATTTAGCAACAGTGTCAGAGTACCTTAATCTTATGGAACTCGAAGCATATCAAACTAAAACAAGAGTAGTATTCGTTCTACGCATCCCGTTATTAGAGCCCGAAATGTATACTTTATACAGAGTGATTCCTCTACCCATTCTCGATAAACGTACTGGTTTGTTTCATGTAGTCTCCACTATACAGAGGTACATTGCTAAAGATAGCGATTCTCTTTTGTACGTTTCCTTTCAAAACTTAGGTAGTTGTAAAGTTCTTCAGTCTCAGGTGAAAATCTGTTTCAACCTCTTGCCGTATCCAATAGACAGTAATGCAGTCTGAGAAGCACAGTTGTTGCGAAATCCGGTAGACCTGCCGACAGCCTGCCAAATAGCAATTGTGGCATTGCAAGATTACAAAATCCAAGAACTTGCAACCAATTTTTGGCTAATCACCATATCTAGCCCTCTGCCAGTTACGATGAAGTGTGGACAACGAGAGACTACCACCAAAGTAATAAAAGTTAATTCACTTTTAAAAATGCAGCCCGAATGCAGTGGCTTTGTAGGCACCACGAGATTACATTCTAGATATTCTGTTAGCACCTACAAGAATATCACATACAAAAGTCACCCTGTTGAAGTACCCTACAAATGCTGTGAACATCTCCCAGAGAAACAAAATTTACCAAAATTAAAACCGATCAAGCTAAGCAAGATCGATACTGAAGAACTCGAAATTGCCAATCACAAATTAAACCAATATTCTGAACAACTGGACAAAATTATGAACGAGCCGTTTGTTTCGAGACATCTCTCATGGTTCACGTATTTCATCATCACCCTGTTAGTTATCATCGTAGCTTTGTACCTGTTCTGCAAGTGCAGAAAACGAAGACCACTCAGTATCTGCGCATCAAATTATCCAGCCGATGGCCCATCTCCAGGAGCACCAAAAGTCCGGTACATTCCCAGACTTTTTCCTCGACGTAGACCAACCATCCAGCCACATGAAGAAGACATCGAACTGCAGTGAGTGTTCCGTGAAGTGTTTTCACTGTTCAAAAAGACATTTCCAATTTTCGTGTTATCTTCCATGTAATTTTGCCCGTACGACTGTACGATTGTATCTTATTATTTGTTTGTTCCAGCTTTGCTTTTTTGATGTTATTTTGCAATTTTATTACTCCTACTTTTATATTTTTATATTTTACAATGTTTACAATTCACATTTCTACATTTTTACATTCTTGAATTTTTACATCTTTTACACTTTTCTAATTTTGTCAAAAGTTGTCGCATGGCAACAACTTTTTGTAATAGGGGGAAGTTGTTATATGCACTCAAAACAATGGACTTACTATTCCATACAATGTTGCACCAGACGCTAGCTCAGCAACAGATAACGACTTCTCCCTAACTCGTTGTTTACGCTTTATTTTCTAGAAGTGCTTTGTAAGCACACCAATAGTATAAATAGGCCTTGCGCCCATTTCATGTCGTTCATTACCCGGCTAGGCACCGTAACAGTCACTTATGTAAACTCCGTAAATGTCACATTTGTAAACCTTTGTATTTTATATGGATTGAAGGTTCAGTCCTCAAATAAATTTTTTAAAAAGTTATTTCTAAATCTAATGATTTAAGATCCATAATAAAGTTCGAGAGCACTGGAAACACGTGTATTAGTAAACCGCCTGGACGGCCAAGGTCAGCAAGATCGAACGAAAATATTGAACGTGTGCGCCAGTCCGTTAACGAGGATCCCCGGCAATCATTAAGACTGCGTGGAGCGTCTCTAACTTTGCATAAGTCAACTGTTCATCGCATTATTCGCAAGGATTTGCATTTTCACCCATACAAGATTGTTGTTACACAACAATTAAAACCACAAGATCCCGCTAATCGATTAGAGTTCTGTAGAACAATGAGAGAGCATTTTAACGGTTACAACAACATATGGTTTTCTGATGAATCGAATTTTCACATTAACGGGCATGTTAATAAACAAAACTGCCGATATTGGGCCGAGCAGAACCCGCAAAATCTTCATGAGACGCCATTACACTCGCCTAAAGTTATCGTCTGGGCTGCTATGTCAGGGCAAGGAATCATTGGCCCGTATTTTTTTGAAGACAATCGTGGCCAAGCTCAAACTGTAACATCTGAGCGCTACTGCCACATGATTAGGACTTTTTTAACTCCAGCTATACAGAACCATGGTGGCTACAATAGAAACACGTTTTTCCAGCAAGATGGAGCGACTTCTCATGTCACTAATGAATCCTTGGATGCTCTTCATCAGTTATTCCCAGAGAGGGTCATCAGTCGCAGAGGAGACATTAACTGGCCACCGAGAAGTCCCGATTTGACACCAGCAGATTTTTTCTTATGGGGATACCTGAAGAGTAAGGTATACACCCCACCGCCACAAGATTTGAGAGAGTTGAAGCAAAAAATAACAGATGAAATAAACGCCATTCCTCGAGCAATGCTTCGGAGAGTGATCGAAAACTTCAGTTCGAGATTAAGAGAGTGTGAAAACATGAACGGTGCTCATTTATCCGATACTCTTTTCCATAAATAAAATTAATGTTTAGGCTTTCGTTTGGTAATAAATTTATCTTTGTAAAAATATTCTAAGTATTTTTATTTATGGCATAAAATAAGAAAACATTTATGAGACACCCTTTAGTTAGTTAACCGCTTAACGATCTAGTTTTTTTTCAAAAATTGGTAAACATTTTTTTATTTTCTTATTTTGAACTAAATCGGAAGTTATTTTATTTTCTAGAGTTAAAAATTAAATAAAACCCTGAATTTTTGTAAAAAAACTTACATTTATTTTTATACATGTGCTTACCCGAGTTAACTCGGGCAACAAAAAAAAATATTTATTTGAGGAACAAACCTAAGGTAACACATCTAAAACTTAAAAATTATATGTAAGTAATTAAAAAAACATTGTTCTAAATATTTGCAACTGTGTGGTAAATCCTAGAGCATGGAGTCACACACAAGGAGGGTCTCGCAATTTGCACAGTAATATTTGGTTTCTCTTCTAATCTTCTTTCCGCGTTCATCTCGAGCCCTGCTGCAAATTCCACATTGCCTGGTTGGATTTATCTTTTTCTCAGTAGCTGGAATAAGATCTGGAAAATGTCGTCCTGTCAGACGAAGCGGAGTGAGCTGGGTTGAAGGTCGTCCTGTTCTTGGAGTAAACTCAGTTTGATGATATTTTTCCATTATTTGCTTTATAACCTCCAATCGGTATACAAGTGCTGATTTTGTTCCGCCCGTTTTTACATATATTATAAAAGATTTCCATAGGGCTAAATCCAAAATCAGCCAAGTGCTGGTCCACTCGGTCCACTCCACCCATGGTATCGTTATAGTCCACAACCAATAATATATTGGAGTCAGCCAAGTCTACCTTTGTATAATAAAAGACTTTCGTCAATTGCCACATGTTTCTCTGGAGTAACTGTAGCTCGAAATTTATTCACTAACTTGTCGTATATCGGCCATATCTTATTTAGCTTTGGGTTTGGGTGGTGCTTAGCGTCAAAGGTCTCGTTATCAGCAAAATGTAGATTTGACCTGATTGCTTCAAATCTTTTATTGCTCAGGCATTTTGCAAAAAAAGGTGTCAGTAATAAAGGACTTTTAGACCAATATTGCCTCATTTCAGGTTTTTTTATAATACTTTGAAGAATTATAAGCCCCAAAAATACTCTCATTTCACCAGCAGTAAAAATGCCTATAAACGATTAAATCGTATTATCTCGGGTAGGCACACAAGATACCTAATAATTTATTTTTGCCCGTCTTAACTCGGGTTGGCGAAAATATGAGAGACGAACTTACCCGAGATATCTCGGGTAAACACGTTAAGCGGTTAACCAGTCTGTTAAGTATCTTATTAGCGTATATGTCCAGCTTTACATCCACCCTTCAACTGGATAGATACACCCACACACATGCCGGTATGCAATAGGTTTTTCTTTGTTTTTGATTTACTGCCTGGAGGCGACCAAGATATCCAAATAAAGGGAAGAAAGGTTACAGGCGGATGGTTCACCTGAATGGGTTCCCTACTTTTAATTTTATTGATTTCAACAGAGTAATGCCTAGTTTGGCATGTCATAGAGTAATTGAGTTTATACATATTATTATTTTTTCTGTCTAGACGATATATGATAAATAACATTTTCTGGAAAATAGGCTTGTAAAATAGAGTGCTTTAGCGTTCCACCCATTGGCGATAACCCACCTGTCGTTCTGGTTTCCTTGACATTGTGCAGTATGAGTAACTACTATACTGATTCTAACAGAGGTTGGAATGGATTATTGTTCGGTCACAAGTTTGAAAATGAGTGTAAGAGCGCTAAACTTTTTAACCAGAAAAGAAAGCAGAACTGTGTGTAATCACAATCACTTTGTTTTTTGTATGTTCGTATTTATATTTCAGGGAACATGAATAATGTAGACTGAAGAGTATAAAATTAAATAAAGAAATGGAACATCACATCTATTTTCTCGCAATATACTTGAACGATCTACTTTGGAATTGTTTGGCAATAATCATTGACGTAGAAAGTAAAACTAAATAACAAATTTGTATTGTATTTTCTTCTTTTTGGTACTACCCAGTCATGAATCACAAAAATTTAGTTGTTCAATAAAGAGTTCCAGCACGATGTAACTTTAAACTAACAACTTTTTAGGAGAGCATAAAAGAAATGTGGGCCTCTGGAGTCGCTATCGAATGATCTTATAATCCTCCATGTTTGTCTAGTCGCAAATGAAACCTCATAAGCTAATAGTGCCTGCTGATGACATTCCGGCATTCACGGTGGCTTTTTTAAGCAAATACATAAGTTATTCTTTGCGTTTAGTGGTGTTACAACTTAAGCGACGATGTCTCAAATTCCAAATATGTTGGAATAACAATAGTCGCCTTTACATCATTAGCCGAGCATCGAAATATTAGCACCCCACTTCCTGCTAGTTTCGCAACGCGTAAAACAATCCGGTGTTTTGCGGTCAACTACCTTCAGGTGACCTTCATTCCTGGATGTTTACCTTCCTCCTGACTAGCTGCTATATCACAGACATCACAGTTTAACTGCATGAAGGATTTGGTATACCACAATGTAATTTCAGACACCTCGCCAAAAACTGTTTCAACGACGGAGTGACGCTACTCTTCTATAGTCCATATCATTTCGCCACTACTTGCTCAATCACCTTAGGCGCTAATGCGACCTGCGACGTTGCAGTTCAGTATTTTGGGAGGCCAGAAGATGAAGGAGCTATGTGCAGCTTCGATTGCAGATTTTTGTACATTCAAGGGACGGTGGAAAATTCGCCATTTATTACTGAATATTCCGAAGCCGCATTCTACGTATCTTCTTGCTCTACCTAGTCTGTAGTTAAACACCTTCGTTTCAACAGTCAAGTGGGTGCCAGCGTATGGTCTCAACAAATGTTTATGTAAGCCGAATGCTGCGCCAGCAACAAAGAAATAAGGTACTTTCGGGCTTTCTGTTCCTGGAAGGCACATTTCTTCCGGTAGATTATGTGAACCACTTAGAATTGATTTCCACAGCTTAGTATCCTTGAAAATAGACGAGTCACAGTCTTTTCCATAACTTCCAATGTTCACGTAAGTAAATCGGTACGAACTGTCTGCGATAGCCATTAACACGATTGAATAATATTCTTTATAATTGAAGAACATTGAGCCACTTTCCGCTGGACATCCGAGACGGATGTGCTTTCCATCTATCGCACCCACACAATCAGGGAAATTTGCTACTGATTCAAATCCCTTTGCTGATTTCTCCCAGGTTTCTTTAGTGGGTGGTGGTATGAACTCACTTTGCAAAACTAGCCACGGAGCTTGACAGACCTCTTTAACAATCAATCTTGCTGTAGATCGTCCAATTCTGTATGAATAATGGAGATCGGCAAATATGCATCCACTGGCCAAGTACCTAAAAAGAAAAAGCATCATTTTAGTGCCAGTGCAACAATATAGTTAACATGTTGTATGTAGTCAATTTACTTCCTAAGTTTGTTTTACTATTTTTTTTCAGGTAGAGAAGTGATGAAAAGGTGGAAACATTTACGTGATGCTTTTATCAGATCAGAAAAGAATTTCAAAGAATCTAAAGCAAGTGGTTCACAGGCCTCCAAGAGAAAAAAATACATTTTTAACGATGAGCTACAGTTTCTGCGCAAAATATACAAAGAAAGAGAAACAGAAGAGAGTTATGACAACGAAGATGAGGAGATTGCAGGAGCCAGTGCTGCGACAGTACTAACGGAAGTGACTGAAATTGAAGGCTCAACCAAAGCAGTTGTTTCAAAAGCAAAACCGCCTACAAGACAACATAAAAAGATGGATGATGTCGACCTGAAAATTTTGCGGGCAATGGAGCAAACAGAACCGAAAAATAAAACGACAAATTGCAATTCTTTGAAAGCTTGCTGCCTCATGAAGACAAATTTGACGACAACCAGTGGCTTCAATGGCAAATGGAATTTCTCAAAGTCATTTCTAAAGTCAAAAATTCATATCCCTGCATACCTCAACCCTGAAATGTACAGAACCATTCTACTTCCCAGTTTAATCAACAATCCAACCTTACCCAACCTGTCAACGTTCCCTACATGTGTCAACGAGCATTTGCGAATCAAAGGATGTCCCCTCAGTATCCAGCACAACAAATGACCTGCTCCCCTTTCACAAATTTCCAGCATATTTCAAATGAAACCCAGGATAAAGGTTTTGCTTGTCAAATGATCAGGGATGATAATGTTCAGCCTTCTCGCAGCCCTTCTGTAGCTTCTTCATCAACCACAATTGATTTCACAGAATTGTAATTGAACGTCATCAACTATTGCCAAAAATGTAATACAATGTTGTAACTTATTCTGAGCAGAAATATATGGTTTTATAATATAAAAGTTGTCTGGTGATTGTATTCTTATTATTCTCAGTTTTACTTACCTTAAAGTTATTGCCAGCATTTCCACCGGTTGAATACAATTCCTCATCCTTGTATTTTCCCGTTGGACATGAGTTTTCAGCCGGTTGTGTAGTTCATCGAATGACGACATCGACATCCTAAAGTAATTGAAAAATTTCTTTTCATCGTTTCTTAAATCAGGAAACAAAGTGCAGAAAGCTCCAGCTTCCCCTCTCCTTTGATTAATAGGATGCACCCAAATGAGTCTATTTTTCGCTTCCTCTTCAATCGCCGACGAAATAACAATAATGCGAGAAGATGTCCTCTCTTCATGTTAATACACAACAATACAATATGCACGATTAGACACTTGCTGCATGCCGGTCAGTGATAGATTGGCTGAAGTGGCGGTTGTGTCTAGGCGGATATTTGACCGCCCAGTGTGTATGCTATAATTTTGTTACAGTGTCGACGGCAAAAAAACGATCAGAAAAAAAAACGCCGAGTGTGTTCCCGGCGTTACGATAGGGTAACAGGTAAAAACGACCTATTTACTGCATTTGTCGGCACCACACTTCCATATTTCAGGATTTAATAACGTTTTATGAACAGCATACCTCTGTATTGTTGAATTTGATCTCACCCGTTTTTTTTTACTCAAGTACAGATTACTTTAGTTAGATTTTAACATCTAATCATCTAACATTAACATCTGACAATATTCTAAAATCACAGCTATACTTACGATGTTATGATTATTCCATGTAATATGCATCTTAAATCACTAGATTTAGAAATAACTTTTTAAAAAATTTTATTTGAGGACTGAACCTTCAGTCCATATAAAATACAAAGGTTTACAAATGTGACATTTACGGAGTCTAACCGGGTATTGAACAACAGGATATATCCGCGAGGCCTATTTATACATTCAGAAAGCTGACTAAGAATTAGCAGAAAACAGCAAAGGCACTATTCTAGCAACGGATTAGCGAGAAGTTGTTATCATATGCTGACACAGCGTCTGGTGCAACATTGTATAATAACTGCGTAGTTACTATGGCCATATAACAACTCCCCCCTATTACAAAAAGTTGTTGCTATGCGACAACTTTTGACCAAAATTGAAAAATGTAAAAATTGTAAAATTGTAAACGTTGAAAAAATATAAAAATAGTAAAATTGCAAAATGCAAATTGCAAAAGTAAAATCAGAAAATACACATTCTGAAAAATAAATTGTTAGCATAAATGCGGTACATTGCCGATGCAAAATAACATCTAAAAGCAAAGCTGGAACAAACAAATAATAAGATACAATCGTACAGTCGTACGGGCAAAATCACATGGAAGATAACACGAAAATTGGAAATGTCTTTTTGAACAGTGAAAACACTTCACGGAACACTCACTGCAGTTCGATGTCTTCTTCATGTGGCTGGATGGTTGGTCTACGTCGAGGAAAAAGTCTGGGAATGTACCGGACTTTTGGTGCTCCTGGAGATGGGCCATCGGCTGGATAATTTGATGCGCAGATGCTGAGTGGTCTTCGTTTTCTGCACTTGCAGAACAGGTACAAAGCTACGATGATAACTAACAGGGTGATGATAAAATACGTGAACCATGAGAGATGTCTCGAAACAAACGGCTCGTTCATAATTTTGTCCAGTTGTTCAGAATATTGGTTTAATTTGTGATTGGCAATTTCGAGTTCTTCAGTATCGATCTTGCTTAGCTTGATCGGTTTTAATTTTGGTAAATTTTGTTTCTCTGGGAGATGTTCACAGCATTTGTAGGGTACTTCTACAGGGTGACTTTTGTATGTGATATTCTTGTAGGTGCTAACAGAATATCTAGAATGTAATCTCGTGGTGCCTACAAAGCCACTGCATTCGGGCTGCATTTTTAAAAGTGAATTGACTTTTATCACTTTGGTGGTAGTCTCTCGTTGTCCACACTTCATCGTAATTGGCAGAGGGCTAGATATGGTGATTAGCCAAAAATTGGTTGCAAGTTCTTGGATTTTGTAATCTTGCAATGCCACAATTGCTATTTGGCAGGCTGTCGGCAGATCGACCGGATTTCGCAACAACTGTGCTTCGCAGACTGCATTACTGTCTATTGGATACGGCAAGAGGTTGAAACAGATTTTCACCTGAGACTGAAGAACTTTACAACTACCTAAGTTTTGAAAGGAAACGTACAAAAGAGAATCGCTATCTTTAGCAATGTACCTCTGTATATTGGAGACTACATGAAACAAACCAGTACGTTTATCGAGAGTGGGTAGAGGAATCACTCTGTATAAAGTATACATTTCGGGCTCTAATAACGGGATGCGTAGAACGAATACTACTCTTGTTTTAGTTTGATATGCTTCGAGTTCCATAAGATTAAGGTACTCTGACACTGTTGCTAAATTAACCGGAAGGGGTAAATTATTTCTCGACAAAGTGTGAGAAATTTCTTGAAGAGAATTTACTAAGTCTTGAGGAGTGATAATAGAAGGATGTATTATTTTTAAACGTGCAAAAGTAATTGAATTTAGAATATCATTAATTGTCTCTTCCAGAAACATGTAGCTTTCCCTTAATTGTTCGCAAACTTCTAAAAATTGGAATTTAGCTTCATAAAATGCAAGATCGTCTGAAATTTCATAAATTTTGTTTTCAATGACCTTAATATCTTCATTAAACGTAGTTTCATCAATCATAAGTTTTTGAATAGGGTTATTAAAATTCTTGATAACCGACATGGTAACAGAAATTTGGTTCTTCATGAGGTTTTCGAGCTCATGTTCATCTTTAGAAATTTTGTTAATACAATCGTTATAGTATTCACCGTCCGATGAATCGAGGTTGCCGATTATTGCTTTCCATACAGTACCTATAGCGTTAATCAGACCGCGTTTCATCCGCGATGCGCTTACAGTGTCATCGAAGATCGCGTAATATTTAGATTCCAAGGAACGAGAAATTTGATAAAGGAGACTTGTATGAGTTTTAATTTCACCACTAAACATTTTCATACGATTGGTGGGTTTGTCTACGAGATATGATAAGTGTTCCAGAATATTGTTGTTATCGTCAAGTGCTTTCTTAATGAGTTCTAAGTCTTTATATACAAGGAGTGTCCAAATTTCGTTGGAAATCTTAAGAGGGGCGTCTTCATGAAAATAGATACCTAAGGTGTTGTTAAGCGGTTTGATGTCTATCTGGGCTGTGACAGCCGCAAGAAACAGCAGACTGCACCTGAAAGAGAAACTAAGTCTCAAAACATGGTTTCAGTCTGTCAAAATTAACTTTACTTATTCTATTTGTTTCCGGGTTCTTAAGGAGCGCAGAATTTGCAAAAACTTGAGTAATTTCGAATGGACCATCAAATTTGTTCTGAAGCTTGTTTGAAATTTGAGACTGTTTCACAAAGACTTTATCGCCAATTTTATATGATTGTAAATTGGGTGACACTCTACTATCAAAGCGAATTTTTGCTTTTTGCTTCTGTTCGTCAGTTCTCACGCGGGCAATTTTGTAGTAATATTCGAGTTTATTCCGAATGTCTCGAACATACTTGGACATCAATTCTTTTTCTAAATATACGTGTTCGGGCGGACGACCAGAGGTGTGGCCAAACACGACCTCGTATGGTGTAAAGCCAGTAGTTTTATTTCTAGTACTATTGTAGCACTGAACAGCATAGGGAAGAATATTGAAGGGATGTTCGTCGGGATTTTCGGATACATGGGATCTGATCATTTCCAATAAGGTGGCGTGAAATCGCTCAATCGAGCCATTGGACTGGGGATGACTGACACTAGAAAAAGTTAATTTAATGTCATAAAGACTACAAAGGTCTTTCATGAGGGCGTTGTCAAATTCTTTTCCGTAATCACAGTGTATTCGGAGAGGTGTACCATAATGTTGGAAATATAAAAGTAGAGTATTTACTACAGATTTTGCAGATTTGTCGCTAATTGGATAGGCTTGAGAAAATTTTGTTAGCTCGTCTCGGATTGTGAGAGCGTAGCATTTAGGTGGGACTTCCAAAATGTCAATGTTGATTCTTTCGAACGGGGCTTTAGGGGTTTCAGTTACTACAAAAGGGGCACTGAGGTTTTTACGACAAATTTTGGTCTTTTGACAAATTTCACACTTTTTGATGAAATGCTCAACGTCTTTAGTTAAGCCGGGCCAATTATATCGTTCACGAATTCGCCTAATTGTTTCATTAATTCCTCGATGAATGTTTTTCTTACCACAATGGTATTGATCTAAAATGACGGGGATTTCATCGGGACTAGGAGTTTTGGTGACGTTTTGGCAAACGACAAGTTTGATATTATCATCCGAAAAAATAAAAGAGAAAATTTCTAAAATGGGTAAGTCCAAATTATTTTCAACGTAGATTTGTTGGAATAGGTCGAATACACCTTTGTTGGTTAAAATTACAGAGAAAAGATACTGGATGCAAGTTACGGGATCGTATGGCACAGGAATAATATAGTATTTTCTATCTTTAATTGTTTTGCTAGACGCGATGTTAATTTTATCTGCAGAAAAATCAAGATTTTCCTCGAATATGTCTTCGATAATTTTTTGAGACCAAAAGGCATCCTCAAGAATTGGTAATGTCCGTTTTCAACTGAAAATGCAGTTTTAGGAACATCAACTGGATTTATCTCGATTTGATGAAATCCAGATGCCAAGTCCAGTGTACTAAAGTACTGGCATTTCCCTAATTGATCAAGTAGATCGGAAATGTTTGGCAGGGGATATTTATCATCGATGGTGATTTCGTTAAGCTTACGATAGTCAATCACCATACGCCATTTCTGTTTACCAGAGGCGTCCATTTTCTTTGGTACGACCCACACCTTGTTTTAGTAATTTCGAAATTTGATCTTTGATTTCTTGCTTGTGGACATAAGGGTATCGGTAGGATTTGGTAAAAATTGGTTTACTGGTAGTGGTATCAATGGAATGCTTAATTTCGTTTGTAAATGACAGGCTATCACCATCTAAATAGAATATGTCCGAAAAATCTAAGCAAAGATTCGTAATTAAATCTTTTTCCTCTTCGTTGAGATGATCGAGACGTAATTGATCTCTAATAACATCTCTACGGTTATACTGACTTTGATTTTGTAAAGAAGTGTTGAAATTATTGATAGAAGTTTCGTTAAAGGGCTCGAAAGTTAATTGGGGTAAAATTACATTTTTTGGAATGGCATTACAGTTTAATACTGTAGTAAGGAATTCGCCTTTTGAATCAATTTTAACTATGGAACTGGGTAGACGGACTTTTTCTACCTCACACGCCAGAAGAATGGCTTCAGTATTTCTAAGCTCGGATTTGAGCTTGACAACTTGTTCAACTCTGGGAGGAATGGAAATAACATTTTGAACTTGAGAATTTTCTTTAAATTGCGAAGCTTGGGACTTTTCTTTAAATTGAGAAGCTTTGGAATTATTTTCGTCACCTACTTTGAAAAGAGGGACTGTTTTGAAATTTGTAATCAATTGACGATTTTTCAAATCAATAATACAATCATAATGTTCAAGAAAATCTGACCCAAGAAGGCCATCGAATAAAATATCTAGATCATGGACATAAATTTTGTGATAATCATTGGGAGCAAATGGGACTAAGACTGCTTCAGTAATACTAATTTTTTCGTCAGTAATACCGCGGATAGAGATATTTTCTGCGACACGATTAGTATAATTTTGACAAGTGTTACGTTTGAAAATGGAGCAACCTGCACCACTGTCAATGAGAATTTTGAATTTTCCAGTAGCATCTTTAATGTAATATAAGTTGTCTGGGCTAACTGGGTGAATTGTCGACGGGACTATAAACGGAGGGTTTATATGAACATCTGATCGCATGTGTTGCTGACGCTCGCACACGGTTTCGCGTTCGGGTCCTCGACACTGAGATTCGCTAAGTTCGCACATACTATCGCGGTACTGTCGTTGGGTTCCGCAGGGGGTTTCTCTTTCAAACACTTGGTCCGAAAATCCTGGAATTGTTGTATGTCCGAATAAGCGTTGTCAACAAATGTATCGGCGGTTTGATTATATTCGTAACAATAATCGTTACTGGGTTCTCTAAAATCATCGTATGGGGAAGGTGTGTAGGCGGAGTACTGGGTATCGTCATATTCATTAGCGTAGTCCGTGTTGTATAGGTCTGGTTCACCGTAGTCGGAATAATCGTAAGAATCAGGGGCGACATAATTAATTCGATTGGGAGGATTTTGACTAAAATTTCTTTGAAAATTAGGGTTTTGAAAATTTGGATTGCTCTGAATTACAGAGGGTCTTGGCGCACTCGAGTTAGGCACATTTGGTCGTATTACAGATGGTCTTTGAGGATATTGATTAGAATTTTGATGATAGTTAGATGTAGATGGTCTAACTTGCATAGGTTGATTCGGCCTAGGGTAATTTTGAGGTTGGGGCTGGTTAAACTGTCTTGGGGCAAAGCTTGTAGGCTGTTGTCTCCGTTGGCATTCATTTGCCAAGTGACCGGGACGATTACAAAAATTACAAATTTTAGGGTTTGGTCTTCGAATAACTGAATTTTGATTCGGGTTTGGGGCTCTGGCGAATTTTTGTCGTTCCAAATATGAAAGTTGTAACTCCCGTTTGATATACGAAACTGCGGTCAAGATATCCGTGGGATGTCCTGATCGCACAACAGGTCCTATTTTTGAGTCTAATCCTGTTAATAGACAATTTAAAGTCATCGTTTCGATGAGGGAACTTTGAGCAGATTTTTGCTCGCGATTTAGATTTTGCCTATTCACGGCGGAATGCATTTTGGCTGCATGCGTCTGCAGTCTAGATGCAAAGGTTAGGGGTGATTCGTTGGGGAGTTGGCGCATGCGTTGAAGATCCGCGATTAAAGATGTGAGATCTCTAAGATCTCCAAAGTGGGTTTCTAACAGGGACCGTATGTCTTCCCACGTGGAAGGGTTTCGGCTGTTCACAAGTTCGGCGGCACGTCCACGAAGTTTGTTTTTAATATGTAAAACGACGAGAAGCCGCTGCTCCTCGACGGCCATTTGATACGCCGTTCGGCACGCGTTGATGAAGGTCGATAGCAATATCGGGTTTCCATCGTACTCGGGTACAATCGAAAATATTTCAGATAATCTATAAGGTTCAATGTTCGCATGAACGTTATCAGGAATTTCATCTGGTTGGTAATTATCTGAACCGTTAGTAGACATTTTAAATGGAAAGTTGTTTCAAAAAGATTCAATAATGTCAAGGGAAAATGCAAAAAGATATAAATGTAAAATAGAAAAATACGTAAAGATGGGGAAAAATACGTGAAAATCGACAATACATAGAGTAAATGCGCAAAAATGCAAATAAAAAGTTGTAACAATCACACACACAGAGATAAATCGCAAAAAATAGTTAGATTAAAATTGTACGTTACCAAGGGTACATCGGGAGGCAGTCGTGTTCTCCAGGCGGCTAGTGGATCTCTTGCGATGTCTCCAGTAGTCTGTCTGCAGTTGGGTGGCTGCTGCTCGCTGTGTCCCCTGTTGTTTTTTTTCTTCTTATTGCTTTGTAGTTTCTTACTTGTAGTTTTCTTACTTCAGTGGGTTTCTTTCTTCTTAAGGCTCGTTGGTCCTTTTCAGCTTAAAGGATAGGCATCCACCACACTAGTTAGTATGCACGTGTTCTAATGCGTTGAAGCTATCCCACTTCTGACACCAATTTCTTAAATCATTAGATTTAGAAATAACTTTTTAAAAAATTTTATTTTAGGACTGAACCTTCAGTCCATATAATATACAAAGGTTTACAAATGTGACATTTACGGAGTCTAACCGGGTATTGAACGACATGAAATAGGCGCAAGGCCTATTTATACTAATGGTGTGCTTACAAAGCACTTCTAGAAAATAAAGCGTAAACAACGAGTTAGCGAGAAGTCGTTATCTGTTGCTGAGCTAGCGTCTGGTGCAACATTGTATGGAATAGTAAGTCCATTGTTTTGAGTGCATATAACATGTATAAATAAAGAGGGGTCAAAAACGGAGGGTTCCGGACGTGCTTTCGGAAAACGGCTAGTAGGGAGTGATAAGGTAGATCATATTGATGCCAGAAATATAAAAAACTTTTTGGTCTTCGGCTGTTTTGACGAATAATAGATTTTTTCAAATTTGTCATGTATAAATAAAGAAGGGTCAAAAACGGAGGGTTCCGGACGTACTTTCGGAAAACGGCTGATAGAGAGTGATAAGGTAGATTATATTGATGCCAGAAATGTAAAAAACTTTTTGATCTTCGGCTGTTTTGACGAATAATAGATTTTTCAAATTTGTCCTGTATAAATAAAAATAATAAACGGAGGGTTCCGGACGTGCTTTCGGAAAACGGCTAGTAGGGAGTGATAAGGTAGATCATATTGATGCCAGAAATGTAAAAAACTTTTTGTCTTCGTCTGTTTTGACGAATAATAGATTTTTTCAAATTTGTCATGTATAAATAAAGAAGGGTCAAAAACGGAGGGTTCCGGACGTACTTTCGGAAAACGGCTGATAGAGAGTGATAAGGTAGATTATATTGATGCCAGAAATGTAAAAAACTTTTTGTTCTTCGGCTGTTTTGACGAATAATAGATTTTTCAAATTTGTCCTGTATAAATAAAGAGTTGTGAAAAACGGAGGGTTTTGGACGTGCTTTCGGAAAACGGCTGGTGGGGAGTGATAAGGTAGATTATATTGATGCCAGAAATGTAAAAAACTTTTTGTTCTTCGGCTGTTTTGACGAATAATAGATTTTTCAAATTTGTCCTGTATAAATAAAAATAATAAACCGAGGGTTCCGGACGTGCTTTCGGAAAACGGCTAGTAGGGAGTGATAAGGTAGATCATATTGATGCCAGAAATGTAAAAAACTTTTTGTCTTCGTCTGTTTTGACGAATAATAGATTTTTTCAAATTTGTCATGTATAAATAAGGACGGGTCAAAAACGGAGGGTTCCGGACGTGCCTTCGGAAAACGGCTGGTAGGGAGTGATAAGGTACATTATATTGATGACAGAAATGTAAAAAACTTTTTGGTCTTCGTCTGTTTTGACGAATAATAGATTTTTTCAAATTTTTCATGTATAAATAAAGAGTTGTGAAAACGGAGGGTTCCGGACGTGCTTTCAGAAAATTTGTTATGTATAAATAAAGAGGGGTCAAAAACGGAGGGTTCCGGACTTGGTTTGGGGAAACGGCTGATATGGTGTGATTGGCTAGATCATAT
>CAVLJG010000002.1:688277-814373 GCA_963669975.1 Acanthoscelides obtectus | reverse complement strand
TGATCCAAAAAGGCAGACTTTTCATTCCGTAACGACTGTAATGCATAATTTCTCAAAGATTTGTAATTATTCCAATTTTGAACAGACGGATTGCTTTTAAATTTAGACAGCGCTTTTTCTCTTTCCTTGAAAATTAACTTCAAATTGGCGGTCAACCATGGTGCTTTCGGTCTAGTGACACGCACTGTCCGAATTGGGCAATGTAAATCAAAGATGGCATTGATGTTGTCAGTCAAAAATTTCAATTTGGTTTCAACGTCACTAAAGTATAAGACCTGCTCCCAGTTCATTTGATGTAAGTCTCGGTTGAAGTTATCTAAGTCGAAGTGTTTATAGTCTCTGAAAGTCACATACTTATGTACTTTATTTAAACTACAAAGTAGGTCACAGAAAACCATTTGATGGTCACTAATGATATCAGCGTTGATGGTACCCTTGTTACTGCAAACCTCAACATCAGACAGAAATATGGGATCCAAGAGAGTGCTACTTGTCTCAGTAATACGAGTGGGATCTTCGATAATTTGTGTAAAGCCATATGATTGAAAACATTCACTGATTTTATTTTTGATCAATAAGTTAACGTTTAGATCACCTAACATGAATAAATTGTCGTATGTAGTTACTAGGCCAGGTAGCAAATTATCGAGACATTCGATAGCATTCAAAACATTTGCACTCGGAGGTCTATACATTACACCCAGGCAGTAACTACAGTGACCAATTTTAAATTTAATGAACATATGCTCCAAGCAAGCATCTGTGTAAGAAGTAAGTACCTCGAACTTGATGTTGCTTCTAATATAAATACCGACACCACCACCACGGGATGGCCTATCATTTCTACAAAAGCTGAAGCCAGGGATATTAACAGTTTCAGAGCTAGTACATTCGGACAACCAAGTTTCCGATACAGCAACTATATCTAATTTTTTTTCAAAAACTAACTCTACAAAATCGGCAAAATTGGAAAGTAACGACCTTACATTTATGTGAGCTATTCTAATATATTCTTTATGTTCCATAATTGATTTTAGATTTAAGATTATTTATGTAATGTTGTAACACCAAGCAGGAACCTTCGTCATTCGACGAATGGCAAACATCATATTTAGTTTTATATTTTTCGTTACTTTTAACACAATTAATGCACTTAAGGACTTCGGACGAGCATTCTTTATACCGATAAGATCGGCTTGTCACTCTGAATTCCTGCATGTAGAGTGCTGTCATCAGCGAAGCTGTGGACTAGGTTCATCGTGCAGGAAAGGAGGTCGTTGATATGTAAGAGAAACAGTGTTGGAGCCAAGGCCGATCCCTGGGGAACACCCGCGTTGATGTTGTGGGATGAAGAGGAGAATCCGTCAATTACGACGGATATCTTGCGGCCAGAGATAAAGTCAGCCACCCATCTGCAAAGCTTTTCTGGGAGGCCACATGATGGAAGTTTGCTTAAGAGAGCAGCGTGCCACAGCTGATCGAACGCTTTCGTGATGTCAAGAGCAACGACATGAGCCTCACCATGAGACTGGATGAGTTTACTCCACAGTTGCGTGACGTAAGCTAGGAGGTCCCCTGTGGATCGTTGGTGCCGGAAACCGTACTGCCTGTCGCTAATCAAGCTGTGACGTTCCAGGTAGTCCAGAAGCTCGCGATTTATGCACCTCCCATCACTTTACTTATAACAGAAAGCAGAGCTATAGGCCTGTAGTTGTAAGGGTCAGTCTTAGATCCTTTTTTGGGATGGGCTGTACATGAGCAAATTTCCAGTTTTCTGGGAAGGTGCCGGATTCATAAGATATCTGGAAGAGACGCGAAAGAACTGGAGCAAGCTCCGCTGCACATCTCTTCAGTACAATGGCAGGAATCAAGTCCGGACCAGAAGCTTTGTTGATGTCGAGCGACAAGAGCACTCGTCTTACGGTCTTATGCCTGAATGTTACCTCCCGCATAGTGTGGGGAACCCTTTGAATTGACGGCACTTGGGCGTTGGTGGGGACGTCCATGGTGGAGTTGGCAGCAAAGATCTTGGCTAGCACTTCCGCCTTGGCCTTTGAGTCGAATACAATAGTCCCATCCTGACACGTAAGTGGTGGAAGGCTACTGTGTGAGAAGTTCTTTTCAATCTGCTTGGCCAGCGTCCAGAAAGACCGACTGCCATTGCGCTGCGACATTATCCTGTGCCTAACTTTTATATCATGCTGGTTTTTGGCATTGCGAACCGCTTCGTTATATTTGTTTCTGGACTCGACGTCGGCTTGTCTGTTCTCTACAGTGGGGTTTTGTAAGTAGGTTCTGTGTGCCTTGATCTTCTGCTGTCGAGCAGTGTCACACGATTTGTTGAACCAGCCGTTGGACCCTGGTTTAGGAACTTTCACTGTGTGAGGGATGTATTCCTCCATTCCGACGTGGATAATTTCGGTTATCGAAGAACAGACAGTCGACGCATCCGCGTCAGTGAAACAGACATCTCTCCAAGGAAAGCTAGAGAAGAAGTCTCTGAGCCCCTCCCAGTCGGCCTGTCCGTAATGCCAAGTTTTGCGGCCTGTACGAGTTTCTGCTGCCACAGCGGCTTCTGACCGAAACCTAACCTCCACAACACCGTGATCTGAGCTACCCAGGGGGGACAGGACAGCAGTGCTGTAAGGGACAGGATGCGTGGTCAGAAAGAGATCCAGCAGGCTACTGTCGTGTGACGAGACGCGGGGGACAAAAGTAGGGCTCGTCACCAGCTGGGTCAACCCTTGAGTAACAGCGAACGCTTCGACTGCACGACCTGCTGCATCGGTCTTATTTGAGCCCAACCAAAGATCATTATGGGCATTGAAATCACTGAGAAGAACTACCTCTGAAGCGGGGTGATTGATGTTCAGGAAGTCGATCTGGACGGCGAGGTATTCGAGTAGGTCATCCCAGTTATGGTTCGAGGGAGAGCGATAAAGGCAGCAAATAAATTTGGGTGATGTTTTGGAGTTGAGGCGAAGCCACAGAATGTCCTTCCGGTCTGATTCCAAAGAAAGATCCCTGGAGCAGGAAAGACTGCTGCGAACAAAAGCCACAACTCCCCCGTTCTTTCTCAGATTGAAGTGCACCTCGTAGTTTGGGAAGTTGAGATGGTTAATCGGTGCAGTCTCTGAGATTTTTGTCTCCGCCAAGAAAAGCACGGCGGGACGATTGGATTGCAGGTAGTGATGAACAGCGTCAATGTTGCTGTTGATCCCGCCAGATGTTCGAAAAACAAATTTTATCTTCGATGTTGTTCCCTCGAGCCCACCCTCCACCCGGACATTCCGAGAGTGGAGTGAGTTTACGTCCGGATCTAGCTTTTTAAGCTACTTGACTTGGAATCAAGTGGTATATATGGTCCGAAAAAAGTACACCCTTTATATAAAAAAAAATTTTTATACAAGTTCAACGATGTATCACATTTATTTTCTTGATGATAACGATTTTTTTAATAGTTGCAAAGTAATGCTTGACTTGATGTCACGGAGTATTGTTATTATTGTGTATTGTTAACCTTGCTTTATTATCATCATCAAAGATGCCAGAAGGTCATTTTAGCAATGAAGAAATGTTCGATAGACTGAAGAGCTGTCCTACAAAAATACTAAAAATACTGCGAAAATGTATCTTTCCCGAAAGAAGGCAGTAGGAAGTCCATTTTCTTAGAGTTGTCTCGAAATTTAAATGAGTATCGTTCATTCAAAAATCCTGTTACGTCTCGAAAAAAGGAATCCTTAGGGGAAACTCAGGATAGTGTTTTACAAGCAGTTGATGAAAACTCTGAGATATCAGCTAGGCAAACTGAGAAAAATGTAGGAGTGGCACAATTTATTTTAAAAATAGATATCACTTCGTCCTATGTTTTAGCGGGCTTGTGTTGACTAATAACAGGCCAGATCTCATTCCGATAGCCATGGCGAGATAATTGAATCGAATGTGTTTAATAAACTAATTGGTACTTTTCTTAATTATAATACAAGGTCTAAATAAGCTCATTTATTAAAAATATAATCAGAGGAGAACTTTTTTGTTCTTAATGATAAAAAACCTTAAGGAATTTATTTAAAAAGAATTAAAAGACCGGTCTACCGCTAGACATCCTGTTAAGAAACATCCATCAAACGTGATTATGAAAAACAGGTTGGTAAAGTTTGCCCACGAACACTGGATTTTTGCCTCGTTTGTCTAGAAAAGTGATGTGACTGCAATTCCGTGATAATTGTATTTACTATCGTATCGAAAAGCTACACGATGATCTGCATTCTTCGCTAATTGGTCGAGCTTCTTGACGATGTTGTGGGTCAGCGCTACTTACGGAAGTACGACTCCGAAATAAGTTTTTAAAAAACTGTTATTTTCAAAACGTACAAAATTGATGTGAAACGGACCGAGAAATAGCTAGAACTGAATATAAAGCAAATTACGGTATATTTATAAACTCTGTAAAAAGTGCAATCTATGTGAAATGCAATTCTACAATTATGCATATCTGGTGTCTGCAACTCCTCCCGCCGTAGAAACTGAACCAACGGTGAAGTTTGAAAGTTTTCGTTCTTCTTGGATAATTTCTATCTTCTTTCTCCTTAACGTTTATCTTCTATAACTTATCTTCTATCTTTTCTTTCTTCTTCTCGGCTTGTTTTCTTTTAAAGTAGGATTTAACAGTGAGGTAGCCACAGATGATGGCAATTAGGGAATACAGTAAGATGGTCCAGATGCTTACTGATTGGAGATCAATAATTGGATTATCGGGGATTTCTTGGAGTCTGTGCTTGTTCAAATCCAGGGCGGCTCTAATGTTGTTCGTTTCTTCGAAGTTAATGGATTCTAGTTGAAGAGGTTCCAAATGGGCAGTCTGCGTTTTCTTGAATCCTTCAAAAACTAGCTTTGATAGTGCAATATACTTAAACTGTTCCGGCGACTTTTTATAACAGTTGAACCCATATAGACTTCGCAATTTTGGCAATTTTCTAGTAGATATGTTCCTCGAAGTGGAATTTTGTCTTAGTCTTCACCACACCTATATGTGATAATTTTTCTGTTTGGAATAACTAACATCCAGTTTTCTGCATCTAGCTTTTTGACTTTTTCTTGTTGTACTTGTATCGGCATTTGAAAACAGTTAGTAATATTCTTTTCATACAGTAACATTTGAACTTCACATGGATTTCCTTTGCTTAGCTTTACCGAGTTCTTCTCGTGGCAAACATATTGTTCAGGCTGAATTTCCTTGCAGTTTTTGTCAAAAAGGCTATAAGTGTGCTCATTTAGGATTAGGTAGTTTGAGTAAGGAAATATAACTTTAAATTGATTGGATGTCGTTGTAGGTAATGGGTATAGGTGATAATAATTATACAGGGTGACTTTGAAGTTGAGTCATTAATTTTCAGATAATGATTCTAGAAGCAAGATAAACCAAAATATGTGTGTAAAAATAAAAAAAAAATAAAAAAAAAATTTTACCTTGTTTTATAAAGTATCCTCCCGACAAGTATTTCAGTGCGGACCTGTATTTGATCGTGAGGTCTTGGAGCACCTGTGAGGTCTTAAGTCACCTGATTCACGAGCCCGTTGTACTACATTAACAAAGGAACGAGGGGTTGGTTGCACTCGATTGGGAAACCGATCCGCATAAACATGTGCCATTTTTTATTTCGTTTGAGCCACGCAACAGACACCACTATTCACTCACGCGTTAGCGACTGACACAGACTGAATAAAAACATCGTGATCAGCGTTTCAAATTCTTTCGCTTTTTTGTTTCCGATGCGATGAACTGATAAGGCGGATTATATCCGTTGTTACCAAACACGAGCACATAATATTATTATTGAGACAGGGCGGTACTCAAACTTCTAAAGGGCTATAACTTTGTTACTTTAATTTTACCACAAAAATGTTAAAGGAAAAAACATTTCTTTTGATCAGATCTACTCACTGTTAAAATAAATGACTCAACTTCGAAGTATATATATATATATAAGTATATATATATCGACCTCTACTAAAGGAATTTCCAGAATGAAAATAACTTGATTGCCTTTACTATAACTTTTGATTTCTAATATTTTCTCAAAAAGCAAAATGTTTTCTAAAGCAGGTTCAAATGGTAGTTTGACATCATGTAAATGTTCTGAGATAAGCTTTATTTCTACTAGAAGGTCTTGAGGTTTCAATATAGAATTATGGAATGTATTAAGTTTTGCAAAAGATATTGCAACCCCTAATTTTTCTAAAACATCGTGGATATATCGAAATGAAGTTAATATTTGTGAAATTACAATTTGTATAAAAAGTTCGTTTTCTAAGTGTAAATCCTTTGTCTGAAGAGCCATCAGAGATTTCTCAAATTGCAGGATACGTGATTCTAAAATTAATTGGTTTTTTGTAATAGTTTTCGATGTTTGCTCAAAAACATCTAGAGCCTGACTGATAATTGTAACTTGTTCCTGGACTAAAGTTTTGATTCTCTCTTGAGTTTTCGATAATGATAATAATGCTTGATCATAACGTTTCGCATCTGATTCATCTAAATTTCCTGTTATAATTTTTATGATCTAACCAAGCCCATTGATTAATCCTCTTTTCTGTTTTCTATTATAAACTGGATTTATCTGTAACAATTGATCATGAATCTTTGATTCTAATGATAATATTAGATTACAATAATTTTTTATTTCTGTAAAATAGGAAGTGGAATCTTCAATATCCATTTTCAATTGTCCAAAAATTACTTGCAATTCTGAGAATTGTTCAGCTAGATAGGAAATCTCAAATATTTGTATGAATGACCAATAATCAGCAATATTCTGGGCGTTTCCTAATTTTAAGGGAAGGAGGCCAGGATTGTCGCTGAGGTCGTGGAATTTGGGACATACTAGTTCTGTTGTCGATCTTCCTCCGCAGACGAGGATCCTGAAATAGACGGGACTTTGAGTTCCTTCATATGTATTATTTCTTTTTTTTTATTGAGAAAACACAAAAGCTGCATCAACCACGCAGGGTTATTAGCGGCTGGACGACAAGGTTACAATGATAGGGTACATAGTTACATACAGTACATAAGACATTAGATTAAATAATAGCTATTGGATTATTTGAGAAACTGTAGTGTTCATTCGTAGTACGTGGTGATGGCTTCCTTTATGGATTCTGGCATGCAAGCATGGTTTCGTGCGTCTTGCGTGGCAGTGCACTCTAAGAGTATATGCTTCACGGTAAGTCTGCAGTCTGGGAGTTGGCAGGTTTGGCATGTTGGGGCTTCTTCGTTGCTGAACAGGTATTTATGTGTCACTAGCGTATGACCAATTAGCAACCGGGAGATAATCACTTGGTCGTGTCTTCTTCTGGGTAGACTGAGGTGTTCCGTCACACTTGAAATAGCCTCCCGCAGTTTGGTGGTGCTATTGTTCCATTGGCTTTGCCAAATAGTGCAGATGTGTTGTTTTGCCAGGGTCATCAAATCGGTATGTGGTGTGTTTATTATTTCTAGATTGGCGTCCGTCACCGCGGCAGCTGCTGGAATTTCAGTGTCTACATTTTGTTGGCTTGTAGGTTGATACATTGCTTTATTTCTTTAAGAATAGGGTGTTGCGGGTATAATTGCTTGATTCCTTCCAGTGCACTCATGGAGTCGGACAAAATAAGTATATTCCTTGTTGCGGTTGCATCTGCAATGCTTAGGGCTAACTTGATGGCAGTTAGTTCTGCGGTAAAGATGCTGCTGTGATGAGGGAGAGATGCTGTTTTCATGTTGTTTTCTTGAATTGCTGCACATCCGACTCCATTTCGCGACTTCGAAGCATCGGTAAAGATGAGCATATGGTTTTTGTAGTGTCCAATTACTTCTCTGTATTTATTTTGGATGTCTATATGATTGGTTTCTCTTTTGGTGTAACAGTTAAGCGATGTATTAATATCGGGTAGGCGCATTGTCCATGGGGGAGAATATAACGAATATGAGCACGTGTGCTGAAGATTGTTTAGGTTGAAGTCGGTGCGAATAATACGCTCTGATATTGGACAGTCTCTGTAGTTGCTGTATAATCCTCTGGAAGAACACTTGACAGTAATGTGGTGAGCAGGATTGTCTGGTAGGCTTGAAATTTTGGCGGCGTAGCGTAGAGCAAGGTATTCTCTTCGAAGGTGTAACGGGGGCTCATTAGCTAGGACATGGATGCTTTCCACCCTTGAAGTTCTTAGTAAGCCATATGCCAGTCGTATTGCCTTGTGTTGTAAAACGTCAAGTTTTTTTAGAGAATTTTTACTTGCGGTATTTGCTAAGACTTTAATAAGGTTCAAACGTTTTTGACACGATGATATTAATTTTGTTATATGTAGATCCCACTTCAGTTTCGAATTAAGTGTCATCTCAAGAAAAACTATATTGTAAACTTTCTAAATTCTGGTGCTGTTCAGAGAGAGTACGATATTGTCACTGGTGCGTCTAGATTTGCTAAATATAAGGTATTTGGACTTATCGCTGGAGAAACGAAAACCTGTTGTAGCTGCCCATCTCTCCATTTTATTGATTGATTGTTGTATGATGCTTTGTCCTGTGGGTAGGTTATTCGTTGGTAAGTATATAACTAAGTCATCTGCGTACATCAGTGCCTTTACTGGTGTCTTAAATAGTTTAATTAATCCATTGATCGTTATTAAAAAAAGTGTGACGCTTAACATGGATCCCTGTGGTATTCCATTTGCTAATGTTCTTTCGTTGGACATCTTTCCGTTGGCTCTCACCCTCGTGGTGCGGTTTAATAGTGGATACATAGATTCGCCAGGATTCTTTCTTGCTTTTCTTGATATGATATCTGGCTTTTGCTCTAGCTTGTTTAAATTTTCGCAGATTTTCGGCTGTGTTATGTTCCTTGAGGACATTGAAACAATGTTTGCAGGTGGCTATTGCATTAGAGACTTGTTGATTCCACCATGGGACTGGTTTCCTGTTACAGGTTTTCGTTTTTCCTACGGTAATGTGAGCGGCATCTTTTATAACGTGAATCAGGCTGTTGGTCTCGATATTGATGTCTTCACAGGTGGGAAGTAATGGTAAGCGTTGTTCAACCTGCTGCTGGTATTTATCCCAATCAGCTTTATTCAACTTCCATCTTTGTGAAGTGGATGCACAAGAAGCATCATCTTTACTATGGCCAATAGTTATAGGATAGTGGTCACTATCATAGAGGTGAGATAGGGGGTTCCAGTGGAGAAAAGGGGCTAAAGAAGGGTCACAGAAAGATAAATCAATGGACGAGAACTTCCCATTGAAAGTATTGAACCTAGTGCTGCGACGATCATTAAGTTGTATGAGACCAATATTGTCAAATATGTTTTCGAGCTCCATGCCGTATCTTTCAGAGAAGTCTGATCCCCAGCATATATTATGACAATTAAAATCTCCTACTATGATTCTGGGCGTGGGAATTTGTAGCAGCAAAGACTCTATTGCGTTAAGGTCTATATCTTTTGGGTGTGGTATGTAAGTTAAATTACTGATACCGAGATTGATGTTTTAAAAAAAAAACTTTATTTCCAAAATCGGTACAGAGTGACTTCTAGAGAAACCTTGTCACGTAGGTACGTAAAACAAGACGGTCAAACCAAAAGTGACGAGATTTCCTAACATATGAATCTAGCATGGTATACAAGAAATATGATATGATAAAGAAAACGATGTTAACATGAGAACTAGCAAGGCGCGAGATAACATTCTTGAGCGCCGCGTCATTGCTCGTGAGAAATCAAGTGCCTACTAAGTAAATTATAATTTTATATAATGTACAGGGTGAGCATGGACATAACTCCTCCCTCCTTAAACTCTTAGAACGTCCTCGTTCTTATCAGACTCAACTTCATTTTTCTTTTGAGATAATTTTTGCCTTTTACACAAACGTGATTTTAATACAAGTATAATTAATATCGTAACGACTATCCCTATTATAAGAGAACTATAGACATGAGAATGATAGTTGTTAAACTTAACTGGTGCAACCTCTTTCATTTTATCTAAATTTTCCTTGATATCAGAAAAATCGTTACTAGTAATATGGAAAGTATCTATCGTGTGTGTTGGCTTTAATGTAAAGTCAGAAATATTGAAATCCAAGGGCTCTGTTGGAATAACAGTGCTATGAAGAACATATGATACATCATTTATAACCAGTGTGCAGTTACTACTTAAAATATAATTACCAATTAGATTAAAAGGCTTGATTTCGACATCGCATTTTTCGAAAACAGTGATTCTGATGTTGCTAGAAAATAATACTGCCTCATCACTCTCGAGCAAATATGTTAAGCTTAAAAAGTTTTTAGCCTGTACAATGCTACATTGATCAATTGATCGAGGCGTACATTTTTGATTAGTCGAAGTTTCACAAATAAATCGATTCATGGATCTTTTACATTGCTTAGGACAACTTTTAATCGATACATCGTTATACAAAAAATATTCATGTTGGAATAGTACTAACATGGTGTTACTGTTTAACAAGGGATATAACTTTGATAATTTATATTTGGTAGATTCCAAGATAGGTAACTCGACTGCGCATAAAATTATTTCATCTGTATAAATAATACTACTTCTACTCAGGCTGAGTACTTCGAAAGGATGAGTTTCATCTAAGAGAACCAAATTTTTCTTAGAATAAACAGATTTGAGATATTCTTCAATATGAATCAGTTCCTTAACATTAAAATTAGCTACATTGGTCATATGTTTCTGTGATAGGGATATTGTGCTTTGGATCAGTCCGAGGTAATCAGAGATTTCTCGTAGAGAAATAAGTAGTCTAAAAATTAAAGTTTCATACTCGTATTCATAAATTGCTTTCTTGACAGTTTCTGATAGCGATTGTACATTATTTTGAATGAGTTTCATGTTTCTCTCAAATTTTTGTGAAATGAGCTGAGCGAATGCTTTTTGATTGTTAATAGCCACTATGAGTTCGTTCTCTTTGTCTCTTAATGATATAAATTTATCGTTGATTTCTGTAAGATCGTCCTGATCTAAGTTACCCGTCACATACCTTATAATGCTTCCCAATCCGTTAATAATAGCTCGACGTTTCCTACTATATGAATGGTAAGGCGATAATTTTGAATATTCTGCTTTTACGTTAATGATATTTTTATACAAGTCCTCTAGTACCGGTTTAAGATTTGTATCGTCAGAATAGTTTATTAAGGCTCTATAACTAACTTCTACCTTATTAATAACATCAGCTATTAAGCTGAGATTATGACTGAGAATAAACGTATGATAATGTCTTATCAGTTTCGCATCACCTATTGGTTCCGAATAGAAACCATTATTAGTTGGAACTTGATGAAGCCTCAGCTGTAGACTCTGCGACCATAGAGTTGTCCTGCGGAGAAAAAACCTTTTTAACTCTTTTGATCTGACGCAAGTTCCTTCTGGTGAGAACCGGCTGTTTACCCATAGTTTGTAATTGTAAAGTATTGCCTTCTTGATTCTTAACTCGGGCTTTTACCTGTTTTGGATTAATTTTTGTGGTTCGTTGTCTGGACTTAACAAAAATAGTAGTTTCCTTTGGAATTTCCGGCTGTTCGAAGCGATTTTCATTTTTCTTATTAAGTACCTCTTCTGCCTTATCCTTAAATTTATCACTTACCGACTGATATAATAATTTAAGCTCATCAATGCGTTTTTGATTGTACTGTTCGTAGATGTCCTTGCTCAATTCAATGCTCGTTATATTTGTTCTGTTGAATGGAGCATAAAGAAGGGAGTGTGGAGAAAAATTTGTAGAACTATGTACACTTTGATTATAATTTAGAATTGCAGTTAACATGAGCTCCTTTATGTCCGTTTTTGTATTTTGAAGTCTTAATGCAATTAATTTTTCTTTAAGAGTACTATGAAATCTCTCAACGGGAGAATTAGATGAGGGATTTTCGGGAGTAGTAAAATGAACCTTGATTTTATGTATCTCGCAAAATTCTTTGAAAGTTTTGGATGTAAATCCAGCTCCGTTATCACACGTAATTTTAACAGGGATTCCGTGATGACTAATAAAGTAACGTATTGTTTCAAGCAAAGTTATTGAATTCTCATCCGTAATATGGTACGCCTGGCCGTACTTAGAAAATAAATCTAAAATAGTAAAAAACTTATTGCCATCGATCTTGAATGTGTCAATGTGAACGACTTCAAAAGGATATTTCGCAATAAATGGCCCTTCATATGATGGTTTGTAAGGGTTTCTATCATACTTAGCCAGATTGCAAGTTTCGCATGAATTAATGAACGCATTTATAAAAATTTTCATGTTGGGCCAATAGTATTTTAACTGAAATGTTTTTAGTGTTTCTTGAATACCGTTATGATTCTTAGAGTGATAATCCTTGACTAGTCTCGTTTGTTCCTCTTCGTCGGTAATATCCAAAAGGAGTTTATTCGTGAAAACTAGGTGAACTTCAGGGTCAAATAAGGAGCGTACTATTTGAGTAATAATTGGTTTCAAAGTCTCATTATGACAGAAAATACCGTATGTATTTTTTGGATCTACATACTCGATAAGTGTTCGAGATATCTGAGAATGTATGTTATCAGAGGAAAGTGTGGCGTACAATCTAAATTTATTTTTGAAGGTCTCCTGTCTGGTGATTTTATAATTACCTAAAATTTTGAATTCAAATTGACATTTAAAATAGTTCAATGGATGTTCCGAAAATGGAAGTAAATTTATAGGGTGTTCATAATTGCTATTCTCTATGGTTCCCGATCTCGAAGGATTATAAGAAGATGACTCATCAGAGTTTTCTTCTACTTCTCCTTGTACAGAAGTTGGATTATTTTCGAGACACTCTCTTACCAAAGGAATCTGAAGATAACGAGGATTTGCCTTAGACGATGAGGGTATTTGATCATCACAGCGTTAAGTTCCGCTCTTGATAAGGCATCAGCAACACAGTTTTCCTTACCTCTCTTATAAAGTATATCATAATCGTATTCTTCTAAGCGGACCTTCCAACGTGCCAGCCTGGATACAGGGTCTTTCAAATTAAAAAGCCAAGTTAATGGTTTGCAGTCAGTTTCGATTACAAATTTTTTGCCATACAAATAAGGTCGAAAATGTTTCACGGAATCTACTATCGCAAGTAACTCTCTCTCGGTAGCACTATAGTTCCTTTCAGCATTATTCAATGTGCGAGAATAAAATGCGACGGGGCGGTCTTTTTGGGAAAGAACGGAACCAATCGCAACACTACTGCTATCAGTCTTTAGTTTAAAAGGCTGCGTAAAGTCTGGATAAATCAAGACTGGAGAGTTTGTGACTAATTCTTTTAGTTTTTCGAATGCCTGGATATATTCCCTATTCGTTATATCTAATATGGCACCCTTTTTTAACATTCTGGTCATTGGTTGTGCAACTCGAGAGTAATCTTTAATAAATTTTCGATAGAATCCGGTGAGACCTAAAAACCCTTTAATTTGTTTTGTGGTCTTTGGAATAGGAAATTCTGTAATTGCCTTAATTTTGTCTGGATTTGGCTTAATGCCTTGTTCGGTAATTACATGTCCTAAGAACGGTACTTCCTTGCGAAGAAATTCCGTTTTATCCAACTGTACCTTTAAATTAAATTGTTTCAATTTTTTAAATACAAACTCTAAATGTTGAATGTGCTGTTCGAGTGATTTTGAATATACCAAAATATCATCCATATAAACAATACAACTTTTATACAACTGATCACGGAGGACATCATCCATTAAACGCTGAAATGTGGCCGGTGCATTTCGCAAGCCAAAGGGCATCCGGACGTATTCAAGGTGCTGATTGTTCACAGTAAAGGCTGTTTTCTCGATGGATTCAGGGTCCATCTCTATTTGGTGAAATCCTTGAGAGAGATCGAGTGTCGAAAAAAAGGAGCATTTGCCAAGATTGTCTAATATTTCGTCAATTCTGGGAAGTGGATATTTATCTTCCACAGTTTTTGAATTCAGTTTTCGATAGTCGATAACTAGACGCCACTTACGTTGACCAGATGCATCTAAACGCTTTGGGACTATCCACACCTGAGAGGAGTATGGACTAATACTGGGGCGCACGATTTTGTTATCAATCAATTTTTGTACCTGTTTGTTGATTTCTTCTTGAAGAACAGGAGGGTATCTAAATGGTTTCTGATAAATCGGTATTTTATCCGTTGTTCGGATTTTGTGCTTGACGTGGTGAGTACAGGTCAAATCTGTACCTTCGCAATGAAATATATTCTTATACTTTTGACAGAGTTCGAGAATTTTTTGTTTTTCACTAGGTGTAAGGTGTTCAGTACGCAGTAATTGTGCAATATTGGAAGTATTTTCTTGGTTATCAGGTTTTTTAATGTTGTATTCAAGTAAAGAATCTACGTCCATAGGTTCTATGCAACATATCTCTTCTGGAGTGGTATTTTCTATAGGAATTGGTAACGTAACATGAGAATTATAAGCCGTGGCTATGCAATCGGGAAAAATGATACCATTTATTTCAAATTCCGGTATAACAACAGGACCATTTTCTATTTTAACTGGTATAGTGATATGATTGATATATTCGAGGCGAGTAGGTTTGATAGGCGTAGCCCTTTCGATAACGAATGGGATACATCGATTTCTTAGTTGAACTGTTTGATTCGTATAATCAATTTTCGCTCCTAACTTTTGAAGATCATCTGTGCCTAGCAGAAGATCAAACTTATCATGCCAATCAACTACTTTAAAATTTAGAACTTTATTTATACCAAATTCGTTCAAGATTGGGTACCGGACATTTTGTGTACCATGGGAAATTGTATTTAGCGATTTTACCTCAAAACTTTGATCAAATACAAATTCGGAAAAATACGTATTTGCAATATCAGGATTCATGATATTTGACGTAGCTCCCGTGTCTACTAATATTTTAAGACCTAATTTTGGGAGGACTATATAGGGGAGCCTTGAGAGCTTGTAAATATTATTTAAGTCGACTGATTCATTTCCGAGGCCGCTATAGGAAAATTGTCAGCCTGTGCGTCATCATTCTCAAAAGTAACTACTCCACTATCTAAGTAATCATTATCTTGTTGGTAGCCATAAGCGGTTTCAGAAAAATAATCATTGTCGCATTGATCGTGAGATTCAGTGCCTTCCGTCTCCTGATTATGGAGCTCTTCCACAATCACATTTGGCCTGCCTGTTTGTTGAAAGAGATTGGGACGATATGACTGCCTTACAGAAGTGTTTGGACGATAATTACTACTATCTACAGACATAGGCGTTGGCCTATTTGGTTGGGGATTTCTGGAAATTTGTTGATTTGAATTTTGGGAACGATTTGGCATTAACTGTGGTTGAGTTGTATACGGAAATGGTCTCGTACCATAATTTGGTCTGGGAGGTAAACTATTTGGTCTCGGTGGGCCAATTCTGGGTGGAGACATTTGGAATTGTGGCCTAAATTGATTTTGAAAGTTATTATTGAAGGTATTATCTTTGTGGTTTGGTAGAGATTTGGGAAGAATGCTATTTTTTCGTTGGGGTTCGTCCTTATCTCTCATGAAATTTGTTAGAGAACGTTCATACCAGAAATTTTCCATTTCCTGGATTTTATGTAACGCATCGGGTAACGTACCTACATGCGAATGAGCGAAAATATTCCCATACTGATCCTTTAGACCAAAAATAAATCGTTTTAAGGCCTGATCGTTGTACATGTCGGATTTAATTTGAAATAACTCCGGGGACGAATTCAGTTTTACCTGTTGCAAGATTTTTTGCAACTGTTCGTTAATTCGATCGTAATATTGTTGATACGATTCTTTATTAAGCTGGTGCATGCGAGAGAGTTCGTACGCTAAGCATGACTCGTTCCTTCTATCTCCGAATCTGTTAATAAGTATATCTTTGACGTCTTTCCAGGTAACCCAAGAACTGTTATTCAATAAATCCCTAGCCTCACCTTTAATTTTTGCAATAATATTATGAAGAAGTAGCTTGTTGAACACACAATTGGGATCTGGTTTTTTAAGTAGCTGTATAAATTGATCCCCCTTCGTTATAAAGTTTAAAAGATCCTTGGTGCCACCAGAATAATCAGGCACAATATCTTTAGCAAGAGACAACTCTAGATTAGTAATTTCCGAAGTCATGACTGGTGAATCAAGAGCAAATTCACGACGTCTTTCTGAACCTGATTGATCCGATTCGCTATCAGAATGATAAAAAGGCATATAAAATTATTAGAGCCACCAAAACTTCAATAGCCAATATCACAGAAATTACAAAAATAAGATAATATATAATATAGAAATAGAAATATTCACTAAATAGGTATTAATTGTCTATGAAAAAGCGACACTGAAATGTTTCAAATTAGCAACAAAAATGTTCAAAGACTTACAGTAGCAAGATCACACACTGAAAATCCATGAAAGGCGCGGTTTTCTGTCTTCTTCTTTTTCTCTGTTTCGGCTCCACTAGCTTCTACAGTAGACTGGCTGTACTGCTACAGTTGGTGCACACCCTCCTAGTAGTGCCGGACTTACTGCTAACTTTTTGGGAGTTCTGGAACTTCAGGCCGTGGCCCAGTGCTAATGGTCTTCAGTGCCTTCACTCGGTTGCTTATTACTGGCTAGGATCCCTCCAAGAACGTTGAAAGTTCGCGTGCCTTTTCGTTTAACTGGTGATTTCGGCTTGCCGATAATCTGCTCAATTGCCTCGAATTCGGACGCCGAAGGAACACGTTTCACGTTTCGCGACACGCTGAGGGATACCGGTTGAGCCCCCAGTTAAATTACTGATACCGAGATTGATGTTTTAAAAAAAAACTTTATTTCCAAAATCGGTACAGAGTGACTTCTAGAGAAACCTTGTCACGTAGGTACGTAAAACAAGACGGTCAAACCAAAAGTGACGAGATTTCCTAACATATGAATCTAGCATGGTATACAAGAAATATGATATGATAAAGAAAACGATGTTAACATGAGAACTAGCAAGGCGCGAGATAACATTCTTGAGCGCCGCGTCATTGCTCGTGAGAAATCAAGTGCCTACGAAGTAAATTATAATTTTATATAATGTACAGGGTGAGCATGGACATAACTTGTATATATTGCAGATATGTATGGTTGAGTGGTATGTGATCGACACGGCAACAGCTTCTAGATCTGTAGTAATCGGAAGTCTTTTTGCTTGTATAGAGGTTTTGGTGAATATTGCTACTCCTCCTGCTGCTCTATCCTGATTTGGTCTATTTTTGTAAAAGCTAGAGTAGTTCTTGAGTGTGTGGCTGTGATTATCATTCTTGAGATGGGTTTCTTGCAGACAGTTTACATATGGATTATTTTCACGTATTAGCAAGTTGAGCATTTCTTTATGGGTATAGTACCCGTTCAGGTTCCACTGAATTAGAAACATGAAAATATCTAGTATGTTGAGAAAGAGGATCCCGAGACTTCGCCATCGGATGATTCTAGATCCTTTTCTTCACTGTTTTTGGATGATAAGTTTTCTAGATGTTTCGCTAATTTTTTTCTAATTTTTGTAATTTTTATTTTTGTGCTCTTATATATAATTGGTTCATATCCGGTATGTTATTTGTGTAGTTTCTAAACGTTGCTATTATATCTTTGGATTTATACAGGGTGGCCAAACACGTGACGTCATAAAAAAAAATTAGATTCCCCACATCGAGAGGAACCCAAATTACCCCCATATATATGGTCCGATTTTGTTTAGTTTAGGAGTTATGATTTTTTTTCGGATTTTTCGAGAATTTTTGAGTTCTGTGTTTATTTTTACCATAACTTCGTTAATAATTATGATAAATGCCTGCTTTTTTCACGATTATGTAGCTAAGACCTAAGGCTTAACTATCATATAATCATTCAAGTCATGTAACTAATACTACTTTTTAATTTTTTTCAAAATCTTCGAACATAACAAAAAAGTAAAAAAGTGCAACAACTTTGAACGTTTATAAAAAATTGAAAAAACATGTTCTTACTATTCGTAAGTATCTTAAAAACTTCCTTACGGTATCAGCTATTTACCGTAAAAATTTCATCAACCTAGCTTTACTACATGCTACCGTAATTGTGGCTCAAATAGAACCGAACCCAAAATTGGATAACCCTCTGCTCAATAGAAATTGTTAGTTTCTGAAAAAAAATTTGCAAAAACCACAAAAACACGTTTGATTTTTACTGAACAGCAGATTATTATTCATTTATGTTATTTACAAGAGGTTTTCAAAATGTCTGCCTCTAACAGAAATGCACAGTGTACACCTACGTATGAAATTTTGTTTTAAATCTCTAAATGCTTGTGTGTTGTTTTTCAACACATGTGTCGCTTCTTGAATTTTGTTCCTCAATGAATTTTCATTTGCACATTCTTGGGCGAATGTTATGTCTTTAAAATATCCCCAAACAAAAAAATCAATGGGGTTGAGGTCAGGGGAGCGTGGAGGCCATCGTATCGGTCCGTTTCGTCCGATCCATCTGTCTGGGAACCTTTCGTTTAAGTAGTTTCGCACGATCGTTGCGTTGTGGCATGGTGCACCATCATTCTGGAACACCATGTTCCGTCTGGCTTCCAGGCTTGAATCTTCCAGCAATAATGGTAGGCTATTTTCAAGGAAGCTTTTGTAGGCTACCGAATCCAACCTTGTACCGGGAACAACTTATACGCCGAGGCGGACCACAACCTGAGCATTACCCAGACCACCGTGTTTTTATTAACACACATAACACTTTCATGGCAGGCCGCATTCCAGGACGAGGAAGCAATGAAGGATATCCTACAGCTGATCCGGATCGCAGAGAAGTAGTACTTGAAGAAATTAGCCGGAATCCCTCAACGAGTACGAGATCTATGGCACAAAACCTTAGAATACCACGAACATCGATACAAAATATTCTTCATGAAGAAGGTTATCATGCCTATCATGTCATAACAGGGATATTCGATATCCATAATTTACATACTTGGGCTGTTGAAAACCCCCACCAGTCAAGGCCGTCGACATTTCAACACCGTTTTAGTGTGAACATGTGGTCAGGAATATTCAATATGGAATTTATCGGTCCATTTGAACTGCCGTCAAGGTTGGATTCGGTAGCCTACAAAAGCTTCCTTGAAAATAGCCTACCATTATTGCTGGAAGATTCAAGCCTGGAAGCCAGACGGAACATGGTGTTCCAGAATGATGGTGCACCATGCCACAACGCAACGATCGTGCGAAACTACTTAAACGAAAGGTTCCCAGACAGATGGATCGGGCGAAACGGACCGATACGATGGCCTCCACGCTCCCCTGACCTCAACCCCATTGATTTTTTTGTTTGGGGATATTTTAAAGACATAACATTCGCCCAAGAATGTGCAAATGAAAATTCATTGAGGAACAAAATTCAAGAAGCGACACATGTGTTGAAAAACAACACACAAGCATTTAGAGATTTAAAACAAAATTTCATACGTAGGTGTACACTGTGCATTTCTGTTAGAGGCAGACATTTTGAAAACCTCTTGTAAATAACATAAATGAATAATAATCTGCTGTTCAGTAAAAATCAAACGTGTTTTTGTGGTTTTTGCAAATTTTTTTTTCCGAAACTAACAATTTCTATTGAGCAGAGGGTTATCCAATTTTGGGTTCGGTTCTATTTGAGCCACAATTACGGTAGCATGTAGTAAAGCTAGGTTGATGAAATTTTTACGGTAAATAGCTGATACCGTAAGGTAGTTTTTAAGATACTTACGAATAGTAAGAACATGTTTTTTCAATTTTTTATAAACGTTCAAAATTGTTGCACTTTTTTACTTTTTTGTTATGTTCGAAGATTTTGAAAAAAATTAAAAAGTAGTATTAGTTACATGACTTGAATGATTATATGATAGTTAAGCCTTAGGTCTTAGCTACATAATCGTGAAAAAAGCAGGCATTTATCACAATTATTAACGAAGTTATGGTAAAAATAAACACAGAACTCAAAAATTCTCGAAAAATCCGAAAAAAAAATCATAACTCCTAAACTAAACAAAATCGGACCATATATATGGGGGTGATTTGGGTTCCTCTCGATGTGGGGAATCTAATTTTTTTTTATGACGTCACGTGTTTGGCCACCCTGTATGTATTTTCAAACATGTCCGCTACCTCTGATACGTTTAGCTTGGTTGACGTAAACCGTGAGTTTATGAATTCCTCGGCGGGTTCTAAGGATTCCTCAGAAACTTTTGATGTTTTGATTCTCTTAGTGGGGGCTTCAGTTAATGTAGGCTGGGTGTTAGTAGATACGGGGGATGTTGAGATTTGTCGTTTAGGTCGAGTTTCTTCTGATACAGAGTTGTTTTGTATAGTTGCAGTCATGTTTAAGCTCAATGTATTAGTTTTGTTAGATGAGTCTAATTCCATTCTTGTTTCGGTGTCTTCATTTCTGGATTGTTATTTGGGGCATTTTTTCAATGTATGTCCAGTTTGCTTGCAAAGAGTACAGCTTGGTCCGTCTACAGAGAAAAATATCCTGTATGCCGTTTCCTCAAAGGTTATAGTGGTAGACTCTACGATTTCGCTAACAGGTGGTGCAATATACACTTGTCGACGGAAACTGAGAATGTGATTGTATTCATTTTCCGGCATTCCAACTCGTAGGTAAGTTATGCGGGAGAGTAGCTTCAGGCCCATAGTTGTTAGTGAACTTTCAATAATGTTGTTTGGCACAGAGGGGCAGACATTTGAAATAACTAGCCTTTGAGCAGGTGTAACAAGTCGTCTTGTTTCGATGTCGTGGTCTTGGATCTTTATGAATTTGTGTTCAGTGATTATTTTGTCCACGCTATCAGTGTTACTCAGATACATACAGATTCGGCCGTTAGCAATTCTTGATGCGAACAGTATATTTTTGGGACCTACAATCGAGCCAATTGCAATAATATGTATAATCATGGATTTTTATCCCATCTACTGTTGTTAGGAGAATCGCTTGGTTTTTTGATGGTGTTTTGCTGACAGGCTGCTGTAGGAGTGCACTGGAGTATGATGATGAAGTAGTTGTACTGTTTCTATTATTATCAGGTTGAGTCATGTTTAGATAGCTTTAGTGCGAGACTGGTTGAGAAAATTCTGGAGCCGGCCCTGGCGGTACTGCACGAACTCCGCGTGGATCTGGTGCAGTACGGCTGACCGTACCGCACCGGTGTTTGTTTACGTTTAGCGATATCTCTTGCAGTAATGTAAGGACGTCCACTTACTTGCTGGTTTTTGGTGACCGACGTCTTGGTGAGTGTTGGATTGGTGGGTGACCTTTTCAGTAAATAAATCGAACTAATAACTTTCACACATGATATAAACTCGCAGAGTACTATCGATACTACTTTCAAGTTAGACGGTCAGGACCGTCCTCCTGTATTACTTCTATTTTATTTGTGGACTTATTTTTTATTTTTGCTTTGTTATGTTCTAAGATTTCTACTAACTCAAACGGACCTTTAAATTTGTTGTCTTTTTTATTTCTTCTACGATTGGCTTTATAGACTACTTGCCCTACTTTGAACTGATATTGTGAGCTACCATGAATGTTACGTTTTTCGAGTACTTTGGCTTTATTTTCCTGCAAAAAGTTTGAAATACGCTGGTATAGATGTTTCATTTTATCTTTATGATTTGAAGCATAGTCAGAGTAAAAAGTAGTTTCGATAAGGTCTGAAGGATCTCTGGAAATAGTGTGCCCAAAAGTCAATTCAAATGGCGTGAATTTTGTAGCAGAATGTAATGAACTGTTATATGCTATTAAAGCGTAATTGATAAGGTTAGTGGTCGCTTCTTTTGGAAATTTTTGTAAAAGTATTCTGAGATGCTCAATTAGTGATGAATGGAATCTTTCTATTGGTGAATTTGATTCGTGATGTAAAGGTGTAGTAAAATGCACATCGATTTTATGACATTTCAAGAGTTCCCTAACCGTCTCATTTTTAAATTTTGTACCATTATCAAGAGTAATACGCTCAGGTAGACCATAATATGAAAAATAATGTAAGAATGCTCTACAAATTTCGACAGAGGTATTTGCTTGGATTGGAACTGCTTGTCCTAATTTGGAAAAAGCATCAATAATCGTCAGAAAATGTTGACTATTGAATGTAAATACATCAGCATGTAATAATTTGAATTGACATCTGTTTGATTGTGTGGATTTTTAGAAACGATAACTTGGATTACCTTATTATTGATTATTTCATCTAGTATAGAAATACCATCATTGAAATTATTTTCTGCGTTACAAGTGTGGGCTGTCTCGGTTTCGCTGTCTTTAGGAGATTCATGCGATACACTATTTTGTATGTTATTCGGTGGAGCTACTTGAACATCTTGTAAAATGTGTATATTTCTCGAAGAATCTAATGGTTGTGAAGCCGTAATAGGATTTCCGGGATCTGAATTTAACAATGCTAAGGTATCTTCTTCCAAATCTGGGAGAGATTGTTTATTGGCAAATAACTGATTTAAATAATCTTGAATATCCTGATCAATGTCACCTGGGTTATTTATGACACTAGCTGATTCTACTGCATTTACATGAATACGTGACAATGCATCGGCTTTAGGATTACATTTTCCTTTTTTATATATGATTTCATATTGATAGTCCATTAATTTGAGTCGGCAACGTACAAGTCTGCTATTAACATCTTTAGCATTCATCAACCAAACTAGAGGGCGATGATCTGTATATATATAAAATTTACGTCCAAATATATAAGGCCTAAATTGTTTGCAAGCATATACAATAGCCAAAAGTTCTTTTTCGGTAGTAGTATATCGAGTTTCAGTTTCGTTTAGAGTGCGACTAGCATAAGCGACTGGTTTATCATTAGGAATGATACCTTGAGATAAAACACAACCTACAGCTTGATTCGAGGCATCGGTAGTGACAATGAAAGATTTTTCAAAATCGGGGTATGAGAGTATGGGTGCATTTACTAGGAGGTCTTTACAATGTTCGAAAGATTTTATAAATTCGGGTGTGTGGACGACTTTAGCTTCTTTCTTAACACAAAGTGTCATTGAACGGGTAATTTTTGCAAAGTCCTTAATAAATCTGCGATAGTAACCTACGAAACCTAGGAATGATTTGATCCCTTTTTGATTGTTAGGAATAGGAAAATCTTTTACTGCCGAAACTTTATCTGGGTTTGGTTTTACTCCCTCTGGGGTAATGACATGTCCTAAATATTGAACCTCTTTCCTTAAAAATTCCGATTTGTCCATTTGGATTTTAAAATTTGATTCTCTGAGCTTTGCAAATACTTGTCTTAAACGTACAATATGTTCTTGAAGAGAACTACTGAAAACTACAATGTCGTCTAGATAGACGAGACATATTACATTTTGAAGACCACGCAGGATGTTATTCATGACGCATTGGAAAGTACTTGGAGAATTTTTCATACCAAAAGGCATTCTTTTAAATTCCCAATGACCATTTTCAGTTGCAAAAGCTGTTTTTGGAATATCTTCTGGTTCCATTTCAATCTGATGGAATCCGCTAGCCAGATCAAGTGTCGTAAAATATTGACTTCGACCGAGTTTGTCTAAAATATCAATTATGTTTGGAAGAGGGTATTTATCGTCGACTGTACGTTCATTAAGTTTTCTATAATCTATTACAATTCGCCACTTCTTTTTGCCTGAAGCATGTTCCTTTTTTGGTACTATCCATATAGGGGATGAAAAGGGTGATGTTGAAGCTTGAATAATGTCTTGCTGTAGCATTTTCGAACTTTGATGTTTAACTTCATTTCTATGAATTTCTGGATAACGATAAATTTTTGTAAAGATGGGAGTATCATCGGTCAACCTAAATTTGTATTTAATTTTGTTAGTGAAGCTTAATGGGATATTTTAGCAGTGAAAAATGTCTCTAAATTCTAAACAAAGCTTGTGTATCGCATCCGCTTCTTCTTCATTACAGTGATCAAGACGTAAACTTTGCAGATTATTCTTTAATATGCTATTATAAATTTTGACAAAATTTCCATCAGTTCCATTAACACTGTGAACATGCACATCAAAAATTTCTATAGGTTCAATATTTAAAGGATTATTGATTTCTAAATTTACAGCTTCCTCACTCGAATTAATAATCGTAGTGATAGCAAAATTATCCGAAATATTCACCAAAGCTTGAGGCATCTCTAATTTGTTACCAAAATTTGTATACTCTAGAACACCTGTTCCGCTATTCAACTTCACGGGAATTTTCACATGTTCTGTACGAGGGGCTATGGTGATTTGGTAAGTCTGAAATTTTTTAGGTGGATTCGGACAATTTGATTTATTTTCGAAAATAATGGGGATATGGGCCATAGGAGTAATTAGCATTTTATTTTTTAAATCAATATTGGCTTGTAGCTGTTCTAATAGGTCAGCACCAATTATGCCATTATATTTATCAGAAAAGCCAAAAATGTAGAATTTATGAAAATCGTCAGTATTGAAAATTTGGAATAGAGGAATATGTGCTACTTGGTTATGGAACGTCATACCATGAGCTGTTTGAATATTGAAATTTTCACCAGAAATATAATCTGAATAAAATTTATACGCTAATTTGGGGTCTATGAGACTTCTGGAACCACCAGTATCGATCAAAAAATAAGCAGTTAATTCGGGAATATAATTGTAAGGTAGATCTGTATGGATATTATTCAAATATATTATATCGGTTTGATGTTCGGAGGGACATGGGAAAAATTTTGTTGTTCAATTGTTGGGTCGTTAACTTCTTGTGAATATGTGTCATTGTCAAGCATTGGGTTGAAATGCTAATTTGGAACATCATAAGAGAAATCATAATTAGGATAGTCATATTGCTCATATGGTGGATTGCACTGGTTTTCATTGATAGGTGATTGTTCATTTTCAATTTGGTGAGCAAATAAGTGTTTTGTGGATGGGTTTGCATTCGGTTTCGAATGGATTGAACTCGTATCCATAGAAATCGGATATCTTGTCCTAGTTGTGACATTACTGTTATTACTTGCAGTAATTTGTGGATATGCAGGTCTATTAGTAGAGAAAGGTGGCCTTTGGAAGTTTTGTTGGAAATGTGGACGTTGAACAGATGTGTTAGCCTGGTTGAATCTCGGGAATTGTGTCGTATTTTGAGCATATGAAGTGGAAGGTTAATTAGAAAACTGAGATCTAGGAGGAAAATTATTATTGAAATTAGGCCTATGAGAATAATTACCAGGGAAAGTATTCATCATTGGTTTCGGGTAATTTTGAGAGCTTTGAACAAATGAAGTTTGAATATATCTTACTTGTGGACCTTTTGTAACAGTACGATTAGTATTCGGTTGATTAGCAACAAAATGAGGATTGAGTCTAGGTTGAGGTTTGTACAGGGTTCGGCAATGAAACGGGAAGATTTCGTAAATAATTTTATTATCGAAAAAATATGTTTTTTGTAATTAGTAATACCATACTGGGAAATAAAAGAGTAGCCATTTGATATACAATGTTAAAAATCATTATTTTTTGAAAATTACATCTGTCAAATGGCCTCCGTTGACACGTATGCATTCATGGAGTCGAGCCTGGAAGTTCTGCATAACTCTTCGCAGCATATCAACAGGTATTGCTGCAATCTCGTCACGAATTCGTTGTTTGAGTGCCGGGATTGTCCTGGGTGGATCAGTTTCAAACACTTTCATTTTCAGATAACCCCATAAAAAGGAGTCGCAGACAGTAAGGTCGGGAGACCGAGGGGGCCAAGCAATATCCCCGTTTCGAGAAACGACACGCCCTGGGAACAAAGCATTCACCGCATTCATCGAAATTCTTGCAGTGTGGCTTGTTGCACCGTCTTGTTGAAAAAGCGGGTGTTCATTAACTGGAAAGCGGTAGAGTTCAGGTGTGAGGAAGTTCCGAATCATTGAAACGTATCTCCCAGAATTAACGGTAACGGCATTTTCAGCCTCATCCTCAAAAAAATACGGACCGATGATTCCATTTGCAGACGTTGCACACCATACTGTCACTTTCTGAGCATGAAGAGGTGATTCATGAAGCATACGAGGGTTAGCCTCCGCCCAGTATCTAAAATTTTGTCTGTTAACAAAACCGGAGAGGTGAAAATGTGCCTCATCGCTCATCCACAAGTTGTTAACCTGGTCATCAATTTCTTCCAGCCTTGCAAGCATAACCTCACAAAATCTGAGACGCTGTTGATAATCATCCGGGTGAAGAGATTGAACAACCTGTATTTTATACGGGTGATATCGAAGATCTTGATGGAGAATCCTTCTCACCGATCTGTCACTTAATCGAAGGCGTGTGGCGTGACGGATGGCCGATCGACGTGGACTTCTTAAAATGGCTTGTCGAACACGTTCAATATTTTCAGGGGTTCGAATCGTTCTGGCACTACCACCTCTTTCTCTAGACGTCGATCCAGTTTGCTCGAGGTTGTTTAGCCACATTCGAATCGCATGGTCTGACGGAACCGGTTGGTTACGCGGTATGTTAAAATGCCGTCTAAAATCTCGACGCGTTTGCACTAAACTCTCGCCATTTTGGTAATAAGCCTTAATTGCGTAACCGCGATGCTCACCCGTCCAACGCTCCATTGTAGACTAAATGGCAAGCCACTCGGGTCCGACAGGTCTGTGACTGTCCTCCCTACCACTTCACCGCCCGCTGCAAGCCCCACCCCAAATCTTCCCGTTTCATTGCCGGACCCTGTATAAGGAACTCTGGAGGTTCTGGTTACGCCCAGTACTAAAGTAAATGAAATTTTCTTCTTCTGTGCAAAATGACAACTCTTGTTCTAATGAATCGGGATTTCTCAAGCGGATAACCAATTGCGTTTGGTATGGCAAGCCACTAATAAAAGTTTTCAAAGCAAAATCGTCATACTGTCTGATTTTGATCAACTTTTCAAAACGTACAAAATTGATGTGAAACGGACGGAGAAATAGCTAGAACTGAATATAATGCAAATTACGGTATATTTATAAACTCTTTAAAAAGTGCAAGCTATGTGAAATGCAATTCTACAATTATGCATATCTGGTGTCTGTAACTCGCTCATGTCAGGAATTGTATGTTTTGGCGCTGTCTTTCTCAGACCAAAGTATTCGGCCTGCAGTGTAAACTATGCATGTACTCTATAACATGTAAATATGAAATTTATATTGTGTATATAGCAAACTGTACATACAGGGTGGCGCATTGAAAACGAAACAGACGCATTTGCTGGCAGCTCATTTTTTTTTTGGAAAAACGCTCAGACCCGTCGATTTTGTTTTCGAGGGGGACGCAAGTTTGGCAAAAAATCACGTTAACACGTGCAGCCCCCTGGGCGGGGGTGACACCACACCAACTCTAAAATCTTAAACGGAAAAGGGGGGTCGAGTGATACCTTATTTTAAAGGTCTTTCAATTCCCTTTATTATTATTACTGCAGTAATATTCAATGAGTGAAGTGTCTTCACTGATTGAAAATTTTAAATTTTCCATGTTATTTTTTGTACGTGCATATACTTCGAAGTTGAGTCATTTATTTTAACAGTGAGTAGATCTGATCAAAAGAAATGTTTTTTCCTTTACCATTTTTCTGGTAAAATTAAAGTAACAAAGTTATAGCCCTTTGGAAGTTTGAGTAGCGCCCTGTCTCAATAATAATATTATGTGCTCGTGTTTGGCGACAACGGATATAATCCGCCTTATCGGTTCATCGCATCGGAAACAAAAAAGCGAAAGAATTTGGAACGAGGTTTTTACAATTATTTTATTCATTTGTATACAGTCAGTGTCAGTCGGTAACGCGTGAGTGAATAGTGGTGTCTGTTGCGTGGCTCAAACGAAATAAAAAATGGCACATGTTTATGCGGATCGGTTTCCCAATCGAGTGCAACCAACCCCTCGTGCCTTTGTTAATGTAGTACAACGGGCTCGTGAATCAGGTGACGGCATGCCGGTGCTCCAAGACCTCGCGATCAAATACAGGTCCACACTGAAATACTTGTCGGGAGGATACTTTATAAAACAATTTAAATTTTTTTTTTATTTTTTTTTATTTTTACACACATATTTTGGTTTATCTTCCTTCTACAATCATTATCTGAAAATTAATGACTCAACTTCAAAGTCAGCCTGTATATGTATTTTAACTTTCTGTTTGTTTCAGCTTTTGCTATTATATCTAGATGTTCTTTTATAGCGCTTTGTACCGCATAATTTTATAATGTTTCAGAATCTGCATTTTCTGATTTTATTTTTTGCAAACAGTATTTTGCAATTTTATCATTTGTAACCTTTGTTTCTGCTATTTTACATCTTATAACTTTGTTTTTACAATTTTTACCTTTTTACACATTTCACATGTTTTCAGTTCTTTTTATTTTTTCATATTCTGGTCAAAAGTTGTTTCAAGTTATGTAACTTGGCTCACTCTATATAACATAATTATCATATTGTATCATAATAACGTTAGTTCACATCGCTGTAGCATCGTTACCGGAGACGTTAGAATTTATCACGCTTCCTGTAACTTAACACGTCCGCCATGCTTCTTCGAAAAGAGTGTGTTTGCATATTACTACACTATAATATTGTTATATGCCCTTGGTAACTACGTAGTTATTAAGTTAGCATACCAGATTCGGCGCTGGCATAAGATAACAACTTCACGGTAATCAGTTGTTCACTGAGTGTCTCTGTTTATCAATAGTCTATTGTTTGTCCAATACTCATCGTATATTGTCTATTTTCTGCTGATGCTCAGTCAGCAATTCACATTGTGTAAATAGCCTCCCCGACATTTGAAGTGTGTTCAATACCCGGTTAGACTCCGTAAATGTCATATCAATTATTATAACTTGTAATTTTGTAATTGTCTGCACGTACAGACCTCAAAGTTTTTTAAAAAGTCTTTTTCAAATTGATTGATTTAAGATACATATAGGTACTTTAAATTAAGAAATGTAATGTATAAAAGGGCTAAAACTAGCCTCGCATATTCAGCAGACGTGCTGACGTGTATATAGGTGACTCCCCCAACCTTACAAGGTCATACGTAATAGGTACATTTATATTTATATGAACCTCTGTTTGCAACAGCTTGTAATTTGCAATCCAATGAATTGTAATGTAAGGGTAGCGTCATTGACATAATGAAACAACAAAGTAACATATCAACATACCAAACCTACCCTGTAATAATAATGAGTGACTGATAACTAGATTAATAGGAGCAGAAGTAATCGATTCAAGAGTATAAAGTCGACAACTCAATGAGGCGTATTTGCTGTTTCGTATTGCTTCACCTTCCGAAATGGATGTTATGGTTTTGAACATAAAAATATTGAAGCTATTTTGCTTGTGGCCAGTGGAACGATCCAAATTGGCCATGGTTCGCAGAGTTCTTATTCTTATTATCACATTTTCGACATCTTTGACTCCTGCTATAGCTACTATACGGCAGGTAAATATACCGGCATATTTGTACGTGTAGCTATCATGTACCGAATACACTTGAAACAAAACATATAGCTACCTACTCTTTCTGTATTGTGCACCGTAAATATTACATATCCTAGTTTTTGCAAAATTCGTACTACTAGTTTTACAAATTTGTTTGTTTTAGTTTTTCGTAAACTTCGAAGACAAAACTGTGATAACTGATGATCTTGTAGGTCTAATGAATACATTTGGCGGTTTTTTTATATACGCATGCTTTTTATCTCAGATGAACCGGGTAAAAAAGTATGTGCAGGATATGACAATATTTTTACGGTTTTGTCCTAAGGATGTCATAGAAAATACGGAAGAAATAGTTCGATACTATACTAAGTGTAAGTATGTTACGTAAATAATACGATGCTGAAACAGTCGCACCATTTAGGAAACAAAACTTTGCAATATATGCCTTAGTTATTTCAAACTAAGGCATGTATCGTGGGCTTACTGCAAGAAATGATCAAGTCAAAAAAATTGGTTTTGTATAAATTAGGTTTAAAGTTTATAAGCTTACATAGGATCCAGTTTTTCTTCTATTCAGGGACAGTTTTCACATCAAATGTACAAAGTATTCTTAATTTAGATAAGTCTACTGACATGAATGCTATTTTGAAATATTTTGTAAAAAATGTGACCATCTTTGTTGATGAAAAAATACTGTGCACCATACTTGGTCAAAAAAGTAAAAAAAAAAAATGAAGGAACGATTTATTTATCTGCCTGGTACAACCCTTTTAACACAACATTAACACTAATCGGATACTAACAAATAGTAGAGTAAAACGAAAATCGTACTTCTCCTGTTAATGATCATGTAATTTTAAATCAAATAGTTAATAAATATATTTATACAGGGTGGCGCATCGAAAACGAAACAGACGCATTTACTGGCAGCGTAGTTTTATTTTGGAAAAACGCTCAGACCCATCGATTTTGTTTTCGAGGGGGACACAAGTTGGCAAAAAATCACATTAACACGTGCAGCCCCCTGGACGGGGGTGACACCAACCCTAAAATCTTAAATGGAAAGGGGGGTCGAGTGATATCTTATTTTATAGGTCTTTCAATTCCCTTTGTAATGATGTAAAATACATGAGCTTCAGTTCAGTAGTTTTGAAGATTTATTGATTTAAAGCTTAAAGTAGACTTCAATAGGTACATCAGATTAGTTTGTACTACTTTCAGAAGAAATTTGACTAAAAGAATTTTAATAAATAAATGCTTTTCTTCACTACGCCCATGGTTTGTTTATCTTTTGGTTGTTGAAAATAGCTATTGGAGCGTTTTTTTGTGGCAAAAAAGTTACTTCTTGAAGAAAGATAAGGAAATATCTCGTACTTATTTTAAATAGGAATTTAGTACATAGTTTGCGATTGATTTGACCAAACTTTGTTGCTAAAATGACTTGCAACGCTTTATTACATAAATTAACCGTGGTATATTCCACAGCAGAATGAGTTGAAATTATCGAAATATTTTTCGGAAATAATCGGTGCGTTAATAGAACAGCAGAAATATTTAATGAGCGACATGAGAACAGTAAAGTGCATCGAAGATATGTTCTAGAACTTGTAGCTAAATTTCTGGAAACTGGGTCAGTCGCCAATAAAAACCGCAACATTGAAAATCTCATAAGGAACGAAGCAATAGAAGTGTTGGTTTTAGGGCAAGTTAATGTAGATCCTACGTTAAGTACCCGCAAATTGGAGACTGTGTGTGGTGTTAGTCGACGTACCGTCGAACGGATTCTAAAGGCCCATAGTTTTCATCCGTATAAAATTCACCTGGTACAAGAACTTAATGAAGACGATTTTGATCGGCGATTACAATTTTGTGAAGATATGAGTGAACGAATTATAAACGATGAACATTTTCTATTCAACACTTGCTTTTCAGACGAATGTTCCTTTTTCTTAAATGGCGTAGTAAATCGTCATAACTGCCGATATTGGTCCGATTCTAATCCCAGAATTTATCATGAGGTTCATACACAGCAGCCACAAAAATTAAATGTTTGGGCTGGTATTTTTGGCGATCATTTAGTTGGTCCTTTTTTCTTACCTGGAAATCTGACCGGAGAAATGTATTTGGAATTACTGGAAGACGCCATAGATCCTGCATTAACAGCCATAATTGAAAATCAGAATGATCGGCGGTACATTGCGAATAGGTTGATGTTCCAACAGGATGGTGCCCCACCACATTACGCATTACGTGTTCGACAATATTTAGATCAGACGTTTCCAGATCCATGGATTGGTAGAAGAGGTGCCATTGAATGGCCCCCAAGATAGCCAGATTTATCACCTATGGATTTCTTTATGTGGGGTCATTTAAAAAGCAAAATCTATGCTACTCAGCCAACATCATTAGAAGACCTGCGACAAAGAATTGTGAATGAGTGCCTTCAAATTACTCCTCAAATATTGCAAAATGTGCGGCAACGTTTTGAGCAAAATCTTTATTATTGCATGGAGAGTCATGGTGGCCATTTTCAACATTTACTTGCCTAACGGGTCAGTTCATTCTTCATTTTTAAATTACTTTGCTGCCAAATGTATTGATCTCCACTAATGATGATGTATTAGTTTTATTTAAACTTTAAATCAATAAATCTTCAAAACTACTGAACTGAAGTACATTAATTTGATATCATTATAAAGGGAATTGAAAGACCTTTAAAATAAGGTATGTATCACTCGACCTCCCTTTCCATTTAAGATTTTGGTTGTGATGCCACCCACGCTTAGGGGGCTGCACGTGCTAACGTGATTTTTGCCAAACTTATGTCCCCCTCGAAAACAAAATCGACGGGTCTGAGCGTTATTCCTGCCAGTAAATGCGTCTGTTTCGTTTTCGATGCGCCACCCTGTATAATAAAACATTGTTTTTTACCAATTGTTGGAAGAAGTCCCGTATTCAAAAAGTATTTTATCCTATAAAACTGGGCATTTAAAAAATGTTTAGGGTATGATACTCTGGGGGAATAGTATCTTTCTTGTATAGCTTAAGAGGGCTGTTTTTTTCTTCTCATGGATAGATAAATGGTTTTTATATAACGGTAAAATAGTTCGCGGACTATCAACTGGTCTGCCTCTGCCATAAATTCTCAAAATACAATGTTATGGATCAGTGTAGTTGAACTTGAAAAGAATACATCCAGGTTGGTTTCTTTCGCAAGGCATTACTTTTGTCTTATGTCAGGAAACTTTCCAGAGTCATCCTTGTTTCTGTTTTTTATAAAAGCTGCTGCTAAACACTTTAAGTCCAAAAGTCTGGAAATCGTAATTCCTTAACATAAGAGGCGGTACTCTTCTTGTTTCGAACCCTTCTAGAGCGAGCCAATTTGAAAATATTCAACAAATCGTTCATTGTATAAATTTCAACATTCTTCTTAGCTGTTTCTATCGCGCTGTGCATAGAATCGACCTCACTTTTACTAACATAAGCAATTTGTTTTTCGCTGACATTAAAAAGTGGCCAACAGGGATCCGGCCCTGCCTCTTTACCGAGTCGCAGCAGTTTGGTCGGGCTCTTGAAAAAGTTTGGTTTCTACCAGTAAAACGGCGTAATTTGTGCATGGTGACATATCCATGCCATCGGGATAGGGGCCGGCGGCCTGCTGTGAGTGGGAAGCCATCGAATTTTCATCGATGTTCCGCTGTTGGGGCAGTACAGCGGTGTGTGCTGGCCGCAGTGCTGAGATTTCCTCCTGCGTTTGTGGAATTCGCGTCGCACAAAAAGACTCCTTCATCGTCGTGTTACAAAACACAGTGCCGTACTCGGATGTGGTCGCAGCGTATCTGAAAGAAGGCAGTTGAACCAAGGGGGATGTCTCTCCAAAGTATTCCTGCAGCATCGGCAAGTATCACCGATGCTCCATCTTATTCTACTGTACTGGGTCGGCCAGTCACTTGCAAGCATCCCAATGGGGATCGGGCCGTCGTTTTCAGTTCCATCGAGGGTGCCAGGATGCAGGATTGCCTCTTGAAGCTGGGCCCCATAGTAGATCCAAAAAATATAGTATTCTGCTCCAGGATTTCAAATAACCGTATATGCATTTATTTCTCCAACAAGCAAATAGTCGACAAATTTCTCAATAATCCTGGAAAAATCGAATTACAAGGACAAGTTGCACATGCACGGCGACTAGTAGCACCTGCAGATAGATTAGTCATCTCAAATGTCTGCCCCACAATACCGCACGCAAAAATCAAAGATAGCATACAACGTATAGGCATCAAAACAGTTTCGCCTATTTCATTTCTGAAGATCGGCGCACCTCTTCCTGAATATAATCATATTTTAAGTTTCCGAAGACAGGTATATATTGAACCGCTAGAATCTGAAATTCCCAATTCTCTAGAAATCAGCCACGATGACCTTACGTATCGAGTATTCTTATCTCTTGATAGTCAAAGCTGCTTCAAATGCAAAATGTCAGGTCACATTGCTTCTCGATGTCCAGCGTCCTCCAACTCTTCATCCACAACACAAACGCTTAATGAAACCCCAAGCCCAACTACAACCTCAGCAACTGCTCAGCCAACAAATGACCCATCAGAGACCAGCGCTACCGCACTTAATTTGGCGCAGGCAGAATCTTCGATGTCAACAGTAACCACCGTAAATTCGATAAATACAACTAGTGCAAACAACAAGAGAAGCATTTCTGAAATAACAACTCCAACTTCGGAAGCAACACCCTTCACTGATCCCAACTTAATGCCAGAACTTGTTATACCCAGACAAAATCCAAAGAAAAAGCCAAAATCAGACCCTACGCACTCATATATTCTAGACGACAATATGGAATCAGTAAAATTGCTCATAAATAGCAGCGATGAGAACTACATCCTCGACTATAGTCAGCTGAAAAGCCTCCTTGAGAATACCCATGGTGCAAAAGACACAATAAGCATTGTTCACGAGTACACAGCAGATATAAAATCACTCATTGAAATGCTCTTAACAATTTATCCTCATATAAAAGACAAAACAATAAAAAACCGCGTAACCAGACTGAGGAAAAAACTAGAACGCCATTTAGAGAATAAATCTAACGATTCTTATGACGAAACCTCTTCAGTGGACTCCACATTTTAATATGCTATCATTCAACACTATTATCCAGTGGAACGTAAATGGATACTTCTGCCACCTGAATATGCTAAAGCTTCTGATATCCTCCAAAAACCCAGATATTATGTGTATACAGGAGACCCACTTCCGAGGAAACCAATCACATACTCCTAAGCATTACCAAGGTTTCTTCAAAAATCGCGCACAAGACACAGCTAGTGGAGGAGTGTCTATTTATGTGAAAAAAGAAATACCGGTGATGCAGCTCAACCTCAAAAGTAATTTGGAAGTAATAGCAGTCTCGTTAGAAGCTCCAAAAAAGATCAACATATGTAATTTGTATATCCCTCCAGACTATCACCTAGAAGCGGCAGAACTGGAAGCACTGTTAGATCAAATTCCATCTCCAAGAATACTGTTAGGTGATTTCAATGCACATAACTTCGCCTGGGGATCACACAAAAATGATATTCGTGGCAAAATAATAAGCGACGTCATAGATGGATCCAACCTGTCTATACTCAACAACGGAAATGCAACTCGATTTAATGCAGCTAATGGCAACTTTTCCGCAATTGACATAACTCTATGCTCACCCAACCTTATCACACAGCTGGAATGGGACACAACGGATGACCTTTACAGCAGCGATCATTATCCAGTAATCGTGACGAATACGAAACAGATAACTGACACCCCTACAGAAGTACCAAAATGGAACCTGAAACTTGCAAATTGGCAGCATTTCTCAGACTATATTGAACAAAAAGCAGTGATAAGCGTTGACATAGATTTAACAATAGAAAACTTTAATAACCTAATAATAGAAGCGGCACATTTGAGCATAGGAAAAACAAAACATATGAATAATAATCACAATCCAGTTCCTTGGTGGAACAAAGACTGCGAAATGGCGATAAAAGATAGTAAACACGCATTCAATAGACTTAAGAAACACAATACTCCTGAAAACCTGAAAGACTTTAAACTGAAAAGAGCTCGAGCACGCTTATCTATAAATAAACACCAAAAAGAGTCCTGGCAAAATTACGTTAGCAGCATTAATAGCTCCACCCCCCTCTCTAAAGTATGGAAGAAAGTCCAAAATATATCAGGAGACAAGTTATACAGTCGTATAAAAGCCATTAAAGACGGGCAAGCACTTTACACAGAAAACGACAAAATTGCAGAAAGCCTATCTAAAGTTTATTATCAGAAATCTAGTAATGAGAGCTACTGTCAAGATTTCCTCGCATATAAACAACAGGAAGAAGCTACTCACATAAACATAACCCAAGATAATACTAATCCTGTAAATTCCATTTTAACAACAGTCGAATTTGAAGAAGCACTAAATGACCTGAAAGATACGTCCTCAGGCCCAGATGATATACCCCCTATCTTTCTGAAATATCTTCCAGCAAACGCCAAAAACCATCTCCTACAAATATACAATATACTCTGGATACAACATGTATTTCCTAGCTTATGGAGGCAGGCCATTGTTATACCTATTCTCAAACCTAATAAATCATCACTCGACCCACAGTCATACAGACCCATTTCATTAACTTGCGCAATGTGCAAACTCTTAGAAAAAATTATAAACCGTAGGCTCATTTGGAGCTTAGATCAAAAACAGTTACTCGCTGGCGAACAATCTGGATTCAGAGCCAACAGATCCACGTTAGACAATATAATTGACTTGGAAAATCATATACATGAAGCGTTTATCGATTACAACGGAAATATACTGGCATTCATTTTGAACTTCTTACGTGATAGAGTCTTCCGAGTAAGAGCCAATGGAGTCTTGTCTACACAAAGAAACCAAGAAAATGGAATACCCCAGGGCTCAATCATTAGCCCCACGCTGTTTCTTATCGCTATAAATGACCTTTTGGATGCGATTAATAAGCCAATACAAGTGAGATTATACGCCGACGACATGATCTTGTATCTAAAAGAAAGACATCTCGATACAGCTAAGAATTTACTACAGATACAACTAGATAAATTATTGGAATGGTCCAAACAATCAGGATTCACCTTTTCGCCAGAGAAAACTAACTGTATAATATTTTCGAAGAAACCAGTAAGGTGCAAGCCAAATCTAAAGTACAATAATATTCAACTCCATTACACAACAGAAATAAAATTTCTTGGCATTATATTTGATCAACACTTGAACTGAAACCACACACCCGAGAACTGATTAAATCCTGACAAAAAGCAATCAACTTACTGAAATGTTTAGCAAACAAACGATGGGGGGCTGATGGAACTACACTTTTATACCTCTACAGGTCCCTAATCCGATCAAAAATTGATTATGGATGTATAGCATACGCATCGGCAACAAATTCGACCCTTAAACAACTAAATGTCCTGCACAATAATGCTCTGCGCCTTATACTTGGTGTTTTTAGGACCACACCATGTGACAGCCTATACTGTGAAGCTGGCGAGGCACCGCTCTACCTCAGACGTCAGATCTTGAGTCTTTCATATGCAACCAGAGTTCACTCTAATCCAGCAATTCCTATCCATAGTCGCCTAGTAGCTACTATGTCACAGAATGGCATGAATATAACAAGAAGGGGCTCTTTCTGCCAGAGAACAAGTTTGCGTCTCAGATCACTAAACATATCGTTCCCCCCTACCTATCGCACTTCAGCATCCTCTGTCCCACCTTGGCTGATCAACTTACCTGACATCAATACCAGGATGACAAAGCTTAACAAGCACGATGTAACTCACGAACTAATAAGACAGCGCTTCAATCAGCTTATGCAGGAACATTTGGAACACCAAAAAATTTACACAGATGCAGCCAAAGTAAACTACAAAACAGGCGCAGCAGTCATCACACCGACCACTATTATTGCTACGAAATTACCAGATGAAGCTACAATTTGCACGGGTGAACTTCATGCTATAATGGAAGCTCTCCAACATATCACAAAGAAGGCAGATACAAACTGGGTAATAATATCCGATTTACTGAGCTCACTCACAATGATTGGACGAGTTTACGTGAGTAACCCGTTGGTGATCAGTATCAAGGAGCATTTACATCGATTACATACGGAAGGCAAAAAAGTTAACTTCATTTGGGCTCCATCCCACGTTGGCATCCGGGGTAATGAGGAGGCAGACCAAAAAGCAAAAATCGCAGCTCAAGGAGAACTATCAGCGACAACAAAAATACCATTCTCGGATACAAAAACTTACTTCACTTATAAAATATATCAAGAATGGAACAGTGAATGGAGAAATAAAAATTCTAAGCTCTTAGAGCTCAAATCATCTATGGGGCCATGGCGCTGTATTACCCAGAATCGAAGACATCAAATAGTTATAACCAGACTACGACTCGGACACACCCAGCTCACTCATCGGCACCTTTTCAATAGAGAACAACCACCAACCTGTGACATTTGTGAAGAAACACTCACCGTTAAACATATCTTAGTGGAGTGCCCACTACTGGAAAGTGAAAGACTTCAACATAATATTAACGGAACTCTAGCGGATATTATAGGGGACAAATGTGACATTAACCAACTACTTATGTATTTAAGAAAAAATAATGTTCTACATAAGATTTAATCACATCCACCGCTAATAACCTGTAAAGGTTGATGCGGTTATTTCTTTGAATAAAAAAAAAAAAAAAAAAAAGTGTACAAGTCGACTTGGGCATTTTTGCCTGTAAGCAAAACCTCGTTAGCTTAAATGGTCATTATTTGAAGGTTTACATCAGTAACTTTAAAAGGTATATTTGACTTGGTCAATTTTTTCTGTAATGCAGATCAGTTTTGCCAGTGACGATCACATTAACTAGTATTTTGTAAATTTTGACTTGGTAACTTTTTGCAGCAAACCCACGATATGTTGCTTTATTATACATTTTTGGAATCAGAATTAAAAGCTTCATTCACTTATGCAAAAATCGAATATTACATCCATGAGAAAAAATCTATTTGGATGTTTAAGGACAATACATCAAACATCATATTGAAATTCTCGTGTAGAAGTAGCATATTGATGTATTTTTATGCTGATATCCTGTCTCAAATAAACGGATTAAAAGTTGTGGAAATTGATTTGTCTCAGGAAATACTCGGAATTGCGAGAATTGCTTTGTATACCGATTTTTATTTTTTTTATTTACATAAGCTGCATCAGCTAATTAGCTATTAGCAGCGGATTTAATGTGTACATGAATCAAATTTTATGTATTAAATTACAATCGCTCAAGAACAACATTAGATTTCGGACATTGCAGGTGGCTCCAATTATGTCTTTTAGAGTTTTACCACAGAGATTAAACTGATGTCTTTGTTGTTCGAACATTGGGCACTCCACTAGAATGTGTTTTACCGATAAAACGCTTTCGCACATAAAACACATTGGTTCAGGGTCACGGGTGATGAGGTAGCTGTGGGTGATTCTTGTGTGGCCCAGTCGGAGGCGGGTTATTATCACTTGCAGTCTCCTTTTTTCTGTTACTGTTTGCAATTCATTGAGCTTGGGTTTCACTTCTTGTAGTTTGGAAGGGTTGTTCTTCCACACACTATTCCACTGGTCTATTGTTTTGCCTTTTACATATACCTTCATATCTGATGCTGGAACTGGGAGGTTGCAGATGCTGTTGTTCGTTGCCGCTCTTTTAGCGTTTGTATCTCTGCTTCATTCCCTGCTATTCCTTTGTGCGATGGAGCCCACGTAAGTACTATAATCTGGTTATTGTTGGTGAGTTGAGTAATTGTTTCTTGTATTATCTTGGCTATCGGATTTTTTGTATATAACTTATTGATGAAGTATATTGAGCTAAGTGAGTCTGTAATGATTATCCATTTTTGGTCAACGGTGCTTTCTATATATTTTAATGCTTCCAGAATCGCGTAAAGCTCTCCTGTCAGAGTAGTGGCTGAGTCCGGAATCTTCAAGGTCTTGATGGTTGCTGGTGTAACTATTGCTGCTCCGCAGTTTGATCCTTGTTTCGATGCGTCGGTAAATATTAGCTTGTGGTCAAGATATTTACCAACAATTTCGTAGAAATTTCTCTGTATTATTTCGTTAGGGGTGCTATGCTTGTCTAGTTCTGTTAGCTGGGTATTTACACGAGGAAGCTGAACAGCCCAAGGTGGTGCGTTTGAGACTTTGACTGGATATAATTGAGGCATTTGGCTTATATTCAACTGTATTAGGTGAGATCTAACTCTTCTGTGTAGTGGTGGAATGTGCAATGGATTTCTGTCGTATTCTACGAGGGTGCGTAGGTTTTTAGAAGTGGGAGCATCTGGGTTTGATGTTGTGTTAATGATATATGATGAACTGAGAATGTCTCGTCGCAGTTGCAGTGGGGGTTCTCCTGCTTCGCAGTATAAGCTTTCCAGCGGTGTTGTTCGATAGGCTCCTAGTATGATACGTAAAGCTGTATTATGTACCACATCCAGATGCTTTAATATGGTTTTTTTGGCAGATGCATACACGATACACCCGTAGTCTATTTTTGATCGTATTAGCAGTCTGTAAATGGTTAAAATGTTTTGCTTTCTGCTCCCCAGTGCTTATGTGATAGATGTTTTAACACATTAATTCTCCTTTGGCCAGACTGAATAAGCTGAGTGATATGTTTTCTCCATGTTAGACGTCTGTCAAATGTTATTCCTAGAAACCTGATTTCATCCGTGTACTCTAGCGATGTGTCATGTATTTGTAGTGATGGATTATTCTGTTAATATTTTTTGTTGAAGATGATGCATTATGTTTTGCTGGGAGAAAACGAAAAGCCTGTCTGATTGGACCAGTGTTCTAATTTCGATAACTGCGCTTTTAAGAGTTGGGCACTGGTTTCAATATTTTTGCCTTTTACGTAAATTATCATGTCGTCTGCGTAGAGTCTGGCTTGGACAGGTTTCTGCATATTATCCAAGATGTCATTGATTGTAATTAGAAAAAGTGTCGGACTGATAATTCATCCCTGTGGTACACCGTTCTCTTGTGTTTTCAATTTGGACAGTGCTCCATTCACTCGAACCTGGAAGTTTCTTTCACGCAAAAAGTTGGCAATGAAAGCTAATATACATATGTCCATTGTAGCCGCAGTCTTTAAGCTTCTCGATTATTTTATATCTCCATGCCGTGTCGAAGGCTTTATTAATGTCAAACTAAATGGTAAAACAGTATTGCTGGTTTTCAAATGCCTCCTGAATATAATTGTTCAAATCGACTATATTATCCATAGTCGATCTGTTCGGCCTGAAACCTGCTTGTTCCTGTATCAGTACCTGTTTTTGTTCTAGGCTCCAGACCAGGCGCTTGTTTATAATTTTCTCAAGCAATTTACATGGTACACATGTTAAGTAAATTAGTCTGTATGACTCTGGATCTAGCTGTTGTTTACCTGGCTTAACTATGGGAATGGCAATTGCTTGATTCCAGCTATTCGGAAACTCATGTTTCGACCATATTATATTGTAAATGTCCAATAAACATTTCCTACCGGATAGAGGCAGGTTCTTGAGGAAGACGGTTGGAATATCGTCTGGCCCTGGTGATGTGTTTTCATATCTTGAATGGCATCGAGCAGTTCGTTAATGGTTAGGGGAGTGTTGATGGTGTCTTCATTATTCTCAACTGTTATTGGGATTGTTTCGTGTTGTGTTTTGTGAGCTATGAACTCTTGAGAGTAGTTATCATTGCTGGAGTGCTTATAGTAAGTTTTCGATAGTATTTCAGCAATTTCATCGCTGTTAGTGTGAATTATCGATTCATCTTTTATAGCTTTAATTATTTGAAAACTATTTGCGCCAGAGATACTTTTTATCTTTTTCCAAATTGTTGATATTGGTGTTCTTGTATTCATTCCTTCAACAAAATTTTGCTACGACTTTTTCTGATTTCTGTTTGTTGTGAGTCTTGCTCTGGCCTGCTTCTGTCTTAAGTCACGTAGGTTTTCAGACGTTTTGTGTCTTTTGTACTTATTTAGAGCTGATTTACTTTCTTTGAGTGCTGTCTCGCATTCTTGGTTCCACCAAGGGACTGGATTTTTCTTTTTGACGGTTTTTGTTTTCCCAATGTGTTGTTGTGCTGCTTTGGTGATTAAGGTATTAAACTTTTCTATTATTATGTTTATATTTTGGGTTAAATTCGACATTGTTAATATTGTTGTCTATATATTGCGAGTAATCAGTAAAGTTGGCCTCTTTTAATCTCCATTTATTTGGTGGTATCGTATCACTTCTATCATTTCTTGAATCTGATATGACAATAGGAAAATGATCGCTATTATATAAGTCATCAGCAGTGGTCCAATTCAGATGCGTCAGAAGGCTCGACGAGCATGCGCTTAAGTCGATGGTAGAAAATCTCCCTGAAGCAGCATCAAACCTCCCCTAGGATCATTTTTAAAAGAGCCCCACGAGATGCTGTGGGCGTTGAAGTCTCCTAATATTATTCTAGGGCTGGGTATTTGTTCTAAAAGAGCTTGGAATTCGGCAGGTTCCAAATGGTAGTCTGGTGGATGTAAATGTTACATATGTTGAGTACATCTTTGAGGTCTATACATATAGCTATAGCTTCTAGGTTTGTATTTAATGGAATTGGTCGGACAGGTATCTCCCTTTTGACGTATATTGAGACTCCACCGCTTGCTGTGGGTCTTTGCCTGTTTTTGAAAAACCCTGCATAGTTTTTGGGTGAGTGTGATTTTGTGTCGTGGAAATGCGTTTCCTGGAGGCAAACGACATCTGGTGTATAATCAGCTATCAGTTTTTTTAACATGTTTAAATGGACATAGTATCCATTTAAGTTCCATTGCAATATTGACATGATTCTTATTTTAGTAAAAAGATGTGTCTATTGACGAAGTATCGCTAAGAGAGTCATTGAGACTTTTGTCGATGAGGCGTTCCAGTTTCTTCCGAAGTCTGGTGCAGCGGTTTTTTAGCGTTCTGTCATCTATATGAGAATATATTAGTAGTAACATTTCTGTAAGTCCCTTGATATCATCTGTATAGTCGTTTATGATATTTGTTATGTCTTGTAGCCCATGTGTGTTTTCCAGTAAACTCTTTTAACTCATTTAACGCAAGTGGTAGGGTATGGCTGTCTATAAATGCTTTAATTGGAGATAAAGTATCGTCTTGTATGATCAACGGTCCAGTTTCCGACTTATGCTTTTTGGTGTTAATGTTTCTTGGAGTAGTGAACATAGGACTGTTGGGTGTATTTGCTGCTGGACGTGTTAAAATATTTGAAATGGGTCTTTTGTTGGGTGCTTTATCTATTATATTTGCCTGGCTGCTACTGAATGTTACGCTTTGTGGTTCATGTGAGGTGTTGGATGTCTGTACTGGTATTTCCTTGTTGCTTGGTTGAGATGAAGGGAGAAAAACTGTTGTTTTGCTATGATTCTGTTCTATGCTTTGAGTGGTTTCGGTGGCTGGGATTTCTGGCTGACTATATTGTGTGTTGCTGTTATTTGTCAGTGGTGTGTTGTTTACAGAAGGACAGTGTGAAGCAATATGACCAGAAAGTTTACATTTAAAACATTTCTGACTGTTTAGCGATAAGAAGATGCGATATGATATACTATCGTGAGTGATTTCGATGGACTCAGGTATTTGGTTAGATTCTAGAGGTGTAATGTATACCTGCCTCCTGAAGCTTAATATGTGATTGTATTCTGGTACTGTTGCTGCGATTCTCAAAAATGTTATGGAAGATAGTAATTTCAAGCCTAGGTCTTGTAGTTTTTCCTTTAAAACTGCGTGTGGTATTGTTGGGCAGACGTTCGATAGCACTAACCTGTCCGATGGTGAAATTAATTTACGGGCCTTAATTTTTTCTCCTTGTATTACAATTTCCCCTGGGTTCTCTACGAATTTATTTACTAATTCCTTGCTGGAGAGGTATATGCAAATTCTGTTATTGGAAATTCTAGAGCAAAACAAAATTTTCTTCGGGTCAATCATTGGTCCTAATTGGAGCAAGTAATCTTGTATTCTTGCTCCGTCTGTGGAATTGAAAACTATAGCTTGTTCTTTAGTTGGATGTTTATATGTAGTTAGAATTGTGGAATAGTGTGTGGGTTGGTTAATCGCTGTTGATGTCATTGTTGCTAATGTTTTATATCAGTATGGGAAAATATCATTTCTGAATACGGACTTGTTCTTTCGAGGTCCAAATTCTGTACGCGTTTTTTCCGAATGCTTGAGATTGGAATGTTGAATATTTGATCCACTGATTTACGTATGTCTTCGGTATATAGCACAATATTTCCTACTCACAATGCGTCCTGGTTCGTGATTTGCACTATATGGTAGCAAGTCGAAAATTGCTTGTGTTATGGTTCACTTTTAATATGGTAAATTCACGAGCTCACTATCAGATAGACTAACTGACTCGGTAGCAGGACCGAACTCCCTATACCGATTTTTTGAATTAACTTAGCCCCATTTAAGCGACTGTTTTTTACCGTTTCCGAGATTCCAATGGCGAGAATCGAATTTGCAATACCTGCCGGTATATTAGGACAAAGCTCATAGGAGGTTTATCTGTAAAAACTATTCAAAATAGTAACAATCGTTATATGTAGATACATCGCTGAACTCTCAAGTTTCATGATTATTTTTTACTGAGTTACAAACTCTGGATGATACTACAAGGAATATAGTAGAGAGCTTCATTCTGGAGATATTGTGTAAATCTGGCCCTCCTCAGCTTCGAAAACCTTCATGTGTTTCTTTTTTAATTCACGATCACGACAAAAGTTTGGTAATTTACAGTTTCGTATTCTGCTTAAAGAAGTAAGTTATTTTGAGCAGATTTTGAAAATTTAGTTACTATATGGTGGACCATTAAAAATTTGAAATTTGAGACGGCTATAGAAAAGAAACTAACGGAACTATTTTTATTTTTTTTTGTTTTATTGGAAATGAACCTTGACATTTCAACATGAAACACAGTACCGGTCAAATAACTGCCACCACTAGCCCGATGGCATCTTACCTGATTAACCTAATTTTGTACATGGAAATACGTAAGAATAAGTGGAATTATTGCATTTTATGTTCTTCTGTTTACAGTCAAAAAGTTATTACAACCTAAAATTGTGATTTCACACCACATTTTTCATTGTCATTTTCTGGTTACTGATTATGACGTCACAACGTTGACCACCGTCGTACTTGGTCAGGTTGAATAAATGGAAGGACGCGTATAAAATATCGAAAACAGTGATGTTATTCTTAGTCCGCGATGCAAGGAATTGCTCTAATTGTTTTCCTAGTGATTAGAATATTACTGTGATTGAAATCCGTTATTTGTAGGGTTCTCGATTTACCTAATGGCAGGTGTGGGCTTGAACTGCTTGATCCCTGTCATCGACTACAAAAACTGCATCCAGAGACGACTGGATGACTACAGGAGATCACGTGACCCATGCGGTATTCCTCTAAGGATTTGGCTTCCATTCGATGGAGCTGGAGCTACTTGGAGCTACTACGTTGTCTTCCTATTGATGAACTATTCATGTTTTTACGTCTGCGGAGTTATTCTGACCACAACCCTTACTTTAATTGGTAAAAATAACTGTTTTCATACGCTCAAAATATGACAAAAATATCAACTGTCAGTACAGGATTTGCCGCAAAATTTTGCATAATCTGCAAACGCCATGCCACATTGACAAGCACAGGGAATTCTCTTCACAGTCAGATTGTATTTAACATCCCCGCTGCGTGTGGCTCTATGCGTAATTACGCATCTAAAACGAGGTATCGAACATCCAGCATGCGTATTCTGTATCACGCGTATTCTGTATAGTCCTAGAAACAGAAATTTCTTTCATTAAGTATAGAAAGGAAATTTCTTTCTATGTCGTGAACTTATTCTGAACTGTTCTCTCTACGAGCGTTCGGATACGTTCGGTTATAGAGAAATGTGAACTATCCATTGTAAAAACATTGACATCTTTTAGGGAAATCTCGGAAGTCATTCGGGTAAGTTGGCGACGATATAAAATATTTTGCTTGTTTAATTTGTCAATTTGTTGGGAAATTCCGAATTAAGAATAATTTAGATTTTACGACTCGTGCAAGTTTATCTAAGGAGGTAGAAGTACCGAAAATAGCATCTACATGTAAAAGTGTGGAGCCAATATTCCTTCATTTGCTACAGGACGCAGAAGATGAAGAAACACAAAACCAATTACGTTTGGAGCGGAGAACTTTACGAGATCAACAAAATGCATTCGAATTGCCTGAACGAGAGTTCCGAAAGTGCTTCAGACTTAGTCGGCAGTTGGTACAAGATCTCATTCGTGATCTTACCCCTCATATGGATGCAGGAGCAAGAGGCACAAGAATTCCCGTCCATATAAGGATCTTTGGTGCCCTAAGGTTTCTTGCTCAGGGCTCATATCAGAAGGCAGGAGGAAATGAAGCGTATGTGGCATTGTCACAACCAGCATTTAGCAGAGCAGTGTATGAAGTTTGTCTGGCTCTAGAATCAATTGCTCATAGATGGGTAAAATTCCCATTAAGTGAAGCTGAATAGCAACAGAAAAAAGAACAGTTTATGGCGCAATTTGGATTTCCAGGAGTAATAGGCTGCATTGCCATTGTTACACCTCAAGAGGATGAGCATCTATATTTCGATAAAAAGCAAGATCATTCAAAAAATGTACAATTAATATGTGATGCAAATCTATTGATTCTAAATATAAAAGCAAATTATGGTGGAGCATCTCGTGACGCTTTTATTTGGAGAAATGCCAATGTAAGGACTCATTTAGAAGAAATCTACAATAATGGTGATCATAATTCGTGGCTAATTGGTGATAGTGGTTATCCACAAGAGCCATGTCTTATGGCTCCTATTCAAGGTATGCCTACTGATACTCCTGAAGCTAGATATATGGCAGCTTTGACAAGAACCAAGAATTGTGTGGAAAGATGTAGAGGTATTTTATAAAAAATGTTTATTTTTAATATATTTTTGTGCTAAATGAGAAAATTTTGTTTTAGGAGTTTTGAAAAATACGTTTCGCTGTCTATTGAAAGACAGTGTCTTACATTATGCTCCCTTCAAAGCTGGTCAAATTATCAATGCCACTAGAGTCCGACACAACATGTGTGTTAGGGCTAATTTGGATATGGAAGATCAAGAGGAGCAAGCTGATAATGATGTTCCAGATTTGGATGCTATTGTAAGCAATGTTCTTGAACAAGGGCAGGCAAGGAGAGCCAACATAATATAATTGTATTTTCAAAATGTTAGATAGATATTTCAAATAAAATGAAACTAAAATTAAAAAAAATATTTTATTGTGAAAAACACCATGAAACAAAAACAAAGGTTTTCCACAAACAAACATTACAATGAAAAAAATTAAATCTTAAATCATTATTCAGTCAAACAATCTAAGAGCAAATAAAAATAAATTCTATAAATAAATATTATTTATACTTCTAAAACTAAAATCACATTGTTTACAATGCACTATTATGTTTATTCATTTTTATCTATTGTTCTTATATAGGCCAAAAGTTCTTTAAGTGTTCCAGCCATTGTTTCTTGGGCTTCAGCCTGTCGTTTGACAATATCTCTCAATTTTTTCCTGATGCATTTTTGCCAAGGAAACAAACTTGATTTTTCAGTAGCTATTCGACTACGTTTTCTGGCTGGTTCTTGATTAAGTAACCTTAGTGTTGGAGGCGACTTCAATACCGTGCTGCTAGAAGGTTGAGGATCTGGTATTGCAGTTTTACCGGTGTTTCCTTCTATGAAGGGTTTCAATTCTGGCAGTGGCAGGTGTGCTGCGATGGGCCGGATGGATCCCTGTAGATAAAAATGTTTGTATTGTAAGTACATACTGGGTTAATTCTTCGTGAGGTCTCAGTTGCTAACTCTGCCATTATGCTATGTTTTATTTGAGAATGTAATGTAATATTTTTCATTTTTTTTCATTCAAATCTGAATTACAAAAAGTCAACCCTGTTAAAGGGCAATGAGATGTTAAAATATACAGGGTGCCTCATTTGAAAATTGATTGATTGATATCATGTCTAATAACAGAGTTATCAACCGAGGCCACACTGAAAGCTCACCCTGCATATTACAATTCTACTTACAATTTTATTTAAATGTATCAAATCACATAATTACCAATCTCAGCTCTGCATTGCTATTCCCTGTTACTGATTTCCAACCAATTAATTTCATTAGTCGCTCCTCTGTGTCTGTTAAAGGAGCAGCATTTAAACAGCCACCACCAGTTTTTTGGCTCTCGATCCTCAGCTGCTTTTGCCTTAACCTTCGATTTCCATCTACCAACAGCCTAAAGCAATATATAAAAATGATAAATTATTGGTATAGCACAGTCCAACACTAAACATTAATAAACACCCACATTCATTCTTTAAGTATTTCAAAGTACATATATTTGTATCTTTTTAAATGACAAACTCACATATCTGTACCTCAGGATAAAAGTGTATCAAGTCCAAAAAGTCTAAAATCTAGTTTTCCATCAAAAATGCTCATGTATCAAGTCATGTTTTAAATGCGATACCGTACGAAGTCCTATCAGTGTTAACAACAAAGATACCGTTTTTAAGACAGTATCAAGTCCCATGCACTTATAGATGAAAAGAGTATTAAGATTATTAAGGACATAGGACTACCTTCTTCAGATTCCGTACTTGTATTTTTGTGTACTGAGTCCAGTTGGCGCCAAAACTATTCGAGGACAAAAGGGTATCAAGTCCATATAAGCACGTGTGTTGTGGTGGGTGAATCGTTCGGTGCTGTTCATAGTTCTTGTGAGGTAGTTTATTAAGTAGCAGTTATAATGATGCATTCTAGAGCAGCACATATAATGAAACTGTGTTCCAGTTCACATGAATCTCTTGGAAATGAGATAAAAAATAAAGGTAAGCTATTTCTAACCTCAAAACAATGTTTAGTTTTTGTACCGCATGATGTGGAAAATCGTTTGAATTACTTTGACTATTGCGAAGTAGTGTACGATACTGAATCTATGTTTTCATTTCAATGTTGTTGGTGGAATACTGATTCCATTGATTGATTTCTTGCTGTTAACTAACGAGTATCAAGTCCATCATATACGAGTATTAGGTCCGTTGCATATCACGTCCTATGGACTTGATACTATTATCCACTCGAAGCAGTGTTATTCTTGTCAGAAAAAAGACACTATTTATAGACAAATATCAAGTCGTAGTGAACCCAGTGACTATTCTTTGTCACTTCTGCATTAATTTTTGTCTTGTTTATCAGGTGCCGTGGCAAAAAAAGGTATCCTCTTAGGAGTCAACGTTTCTGACGCATCTTCAGGTACAGGTCTTATAGATGGAATTTAAGAACCTTGTTCAGTTAAGTTGATTTTCATTTTTATGTCTCATTTTCTAGGTATAGTTTGTGAGGAAAACGTTGATAGGCAACAAATTGATGATACAAGAGAAATTGTGGCCGAAACGGCCGATGGAAGTATTCTGCCGTGCTTAGCGATAACACCGCATCTACAAAAAATAAAGCATGGAGGAAAACATGTTTTTTCTTTTTTTCAGAGCCGTAAGAGAGTTCAAATACTTTCGCTGCCTTCTATTGTCATAACCAAGTATATTCAATTGAGAAAACATATTTTCACAAAACTGTAGAAAAAAAATGACTGGTTTTATTTTCAAGCCAGATACTGCATTTCTCTTAAACAAGAAGTATAATGAAAGTCACATGTTGCTTGAGATTAATGCGGTACTGCGTTTTTGCTAAGTGTTTCTGCTAATTACTTTCCAATAATTTGTGACAGATAGAATTATACTCTCGATATATTTAAAAACAGACTTTTTGTTTTGATTCTCTTACAAACTAAAAACAAAAATACAAATATTCATAATGATATGCGCTAAATACCAAAGAACAACACTAATTAGAATCAGCTCTAGCAGGTATATTTTGCCAAAAATCTTTTCTGTTTTCAGGCATTATTGTATTCAACACTTTTAAAATGTTTTCCTTTTTTTCTGAATTAAAACCGCGAGGCTTATGTAACGGCTCCGGCAATTTCATACCATTGGGCTTGGTTGCTTTAAACTGTAGAAAATCTAAACAATTATTCGGCTCCCATTCCGAATGTGAGGTTTTGAAAAGAAGATAATATTGCCCTCTGCGAGCGGTAATCTGAACAATGTCTTTGAGATAAATTCGATTCATTTGTTTCTTTAATTTTTGTTGTGAAACGAAAGATTTGAAAGAATAGAAATCTGAAAAAGACATGTTTTTGATTTCTACTGCTCCCTTATTTGTTTGGGATACAGCATCAACAAAATCTGGAAAATCATACGTTTTTCCTTGTTTCTTTAAGGACAGCTCCTCTTGATGATAAAAATGGTCTGCTGACATATATGTATGTCCTGGTTCAAAATAATTAATGACAATTTCTTCAGCACTTATTTCACTTGAATTTATAATGAAAACAAGGAAACTTAATAAGCACCAATTTTTGTTTTAGCTTGAGCAGTTATCAAGCCTAACAGTGATTTTTTCTAAGTCTCCTTGTTTTTTAAAAAATGCATAAAATGCACTTGTAACATCATCTTGGTCTCTTCCGCTTATACCTTCATGCCAAAGTACTGCAAAAGGTTTTGCCAGACTCTTTTTCCCCAGTGGAACGAAGCTCTCATTATAAACTGAAAGCCTTTGGATAAATAAGACCCTTTTAAATGTCTCTAAGCTTGGCAACATTATCACTTTCTTTAAGTCAGCAGAAAAATAAGAGTTACTTTTTTCATTATCATGCGCTTGTTGTCGGTACTTTTCTCGTGACTCTTTAGCCATATCAATGTGATATATTTCCAAATCGTGCAGGTTTCACATCCAGGTTGAAGATTATCTTCATTATGCTCATAAAGCTTCATACTCACACAATCTCACATTCTTCATTGCCAAGTCTAGCAAAAGATATATTTTTCTTTTCAACCTGACATCTATATATATTATACGATACCTTAATATTAGGAAATGTTTCTAAAAAATCAGCATGCATGCGTCTGACAGTTATATCGCTGGGAAGATATCGAACATTCGGTGCATGTGCACGTCTGTAATGTGAACTAACTGGATTATAAGACTCAATATGTGCATCTAACTCATTTTTTAAATAAAGTTTGCTGAGCGACTTTTCCGTTGGTCTTCTAACGGTACTATGATTCCTTTTGGCGTTTTTGATAGAACTTCATAAATGAATCGATCATTCGTTGAGTTGTATCCGAGAATGGTCAAATAAAAATGTTTACACACATGTTTTTTTACCCCAGAGCTGTCTTTGAAGGTGTATTTGAAAACACTATGTCTAACATGTGATTCAGCATTCTTTTCTGTTGTTCGACGCTTAATTTCCAAACGTTCGCAAGAGCTTAAAACAAATGATCTTCTTTCTGCATGAGATAGTTCCCAAAACTGGTTATGGATTTCACGTCTGTGATCCTCAGAAAAAAGTACTGAACATCTAATTTTACATTTTTCCTTATTACACGAAAGACCGACAGGATGTTGCGCTTTTATTAATTCGGCTTTTTTCTTTTTCCTGCTTAACAAACTCTCGGTGATTTTTTTCTTTTGCGTTTAGTTCCAGCTTTTGTAAGATTAGCATCCTTAGCAATCTAAAAATCATAAAAATTGAGTTTTTATGTCAAATAGAATGGTTTGTGTAGGTAACTCAGAAATACTAGCTGGAGCTTGGTATGTAGCACCCATGGCTAGATCCAAAATTAGTTTCGTTCTTTTGGACATAATAAAACAACCCTCAACAAAACACTTCTAATCCGCACGGACCAAAACAAACAACTGACCATGTTTTTAATGCATCATCATAATAATTAATAACAGTCAAGACACGACTTGTACTTGGGAGGAACGCGGCAATTCACATGTACTTAGCAAAAACGCAGAATCTGACTGGAAGATGTTGCATTTATGCTAAATAATGTGAGATATGGCAGTTTTAATGAGCATGGAACCAAATTTTTGTTAGTTACTGCAAAATAGTTATGTTGTTTTATGGTTAAGATGCTTCAAACGGCATTTTTGCTAAGTTCTATATATAGAAAACATGAATTCAAGCAAGAATATGTAAAAAACTCATTTTTCAATTTTTTTGTATATACGGCGTTTCTGCTAAGCACGGCAGTATTTTGGTCTATTTAGATAAATCTTCAACACCCACTAGTGAAGAACAGCTTCACAGAGAGCAGCCTGTTTCCACGGGAAACAACGGATGCAAATCTTCTGATGAATATTTGGGAAATAACGGTATTAAAAAGAGTATTGTTTTTACGAGTCAAATTTTAATGATCTATCTTCTAGATGCCGCTTGTGGGGAAGTACTTCATACACAACCACTTGATTCCGATGATAGTATAAACGATCCAACTTACAATAGCGAAACGGAGAGCTCATCTGGTGAAGAAAAGTCTTCAGATAGGTGTATCAGGAAATCTAGAAAAAGGGCACGTAACACAAAAAACTGGAAAATTAATATAAACAAACGAAAAGTAGCTTCAGGGCTGGAACACAGATCAAAAAGTAAGATTATATCGGCTAAGAGAATCGGAATGCCTTGTGCAGATAGCTGCCGCTTCAAGTGCACCACTAATTTCAATGAAGACCTTCGTAAAAGCATAAATACAGCATTTTGGAACCCAGATACGGATATAAATCATAAAAGACAATTTGTTGCGTCTCATGTCAAAGTCGTAAGGACTGTCAGGAAAAGATCAAGAACTGGAGAGCGTGAGGGTTCCAGACAATATACACGGACTTATTACTTAGAAAATACAGATCAGACTATTAGAGTATGAAAGACCTTTTTTTTAAATACGTTGAAAGTATCTCAAACATTCGTCTCAACTGCCTTGAAAAAAAAAAACAAGCAGGAGGAATGATAGCTGTTGATGAACGTCATGGGAATCATTCAAAAATCCCTGAGTTTATCAAACAGGGTATTAGAGTGCATATCATGCAGATTCCAGCCGTGGAGTCCCATTATTCACGCGAACGATCCCAAAAGAAGTATTTAGGAAACCATTTGAATCTGTCAAGGTTATACAGGCTCTACAGAGGCTATTGCGAAGAAAACAATGTACCAGAAGAGCACATTGCAAAAGAGTGGCTTTATACGGAGGTGTTCAATAAAGACTTTAATATATCTTTCAAATACCCTAACAATGACACCTGCGATCAATGCGACAGTTACTTGATATGCCTCAAGGATGCACAAAGTGCTGATGAGAAGAAAGAGCTCCAAAGTCAGTATGATGATCACCTTGCAGAATCTTCAAAGCGTTACCACCTTAAAAAGGCTGATAAAGAGGATTATGCCAAGTATAGTACAAGTAAGATTATGCTTACTGTAGACCTGCAAAAATGTTTGCCTACGCCAGTATTGACTAACTACCAGAGCTTCTATGCTTTGAAGTTATGGACTTATAACTACACTTTATATGACTCTACAAATAAAATAACTACCTGTGTGATGTGGGATGAGTCAAAGGCAAGTCGTGGAGCAAATGAAATGGCATCGGGTATGCTTCGATGGGCACAGAACAACATTAAATCTCATCACAGTGAAATCGTAGTTTGGTCTGACAACTGTCCGTCTCAAAATAGGAATTTTATAATGGTCATGGTGTATCTTTGGATTCTACGAGAGTTTCCTTCTTTACAAGTTATTAACCATAAATATTTGTTGCGGGGTCACACGCATCTCGAGGTAGATGCTTGTCATGCTCCAATTGAAAGGGAAAGGAAAAAAACTGTTGGATTCCAAATAGTAACACCTTGGGATTGGCAGCAGCTAGCCAGAATGAGTAGCGCCAACAATCCATTCCTAATAATTAACATGCAGTCTGAAGATTTCTTGAACTTTAAGACTCTTTACAACAAAACTACGTCACCGTTTATGGCCCGTAAGAAGAATGAAGCTGGAGAGGACGTATGCATTTCAAAAATGGTTCATATTCAACTTAGACAAGAGTTTCCTGATGTTTTGTTTTATAAATATGATTTCGAGGAAAAAGAGTTCCATGAAGTCAACTTAACAAGGACTGGGCGTCGGGTGCAACAAGTAACTGAGCTCCCAAAATTGATTCCCGAGGGATCGCATCCGATCTCTGCAAAAAAATATCAGCATCTTGCTCTTGCTTAAATGGATTCCCAAAGAATTCCACAGTTTCTATAAAAATCTTCGCCAGAAGAATGAAAGTGAGGGGAGTGAAGAGTCAAAGTAACGGATTTAAAACGATATTTACCTGTATATCTACTCTTGTTTAGAGTGTAAACCTTCGTCTTTTGTTTTTGTTTTATAATTAAACATAATAAAACTGGATGCCTCTCTTTCTACACCTTCAAAGCCCCATAGTTGCATAACAATAATGGTAATTGCAGTACAGGCTAAATGTATCAAGTCCTACTCACCCGTATGTGAAGAACCAGTAATGGATTTAGTATCAGAACAAAAGTGTACCAAGTCCAAAAAGCAAATTTAAAAAAATGTTTTAATTTAAAGTGGAGGCCTCTGAATGATTTGAAAGTGGTATCTCAATTAATAATTAGGTCCTGCTTCAAATAATAAGTTAATTAACGCACAAGCTACATTGTAAATCAATAAAATTTCGATAACGTGATCTTCATAAGTTTAAGGCCTTCTCCTGTAAAACATCAGTTTTGTGACATGATACACTTTTATTCTGAGGTACAGATATAATTTTAATCATTTTGGTAAGCTGCTGGAGATGGTTTGTGCTTTGAACGTTTAAATTACAAATTCTCAAAGAACTTTAGAGTAATCAAAAGTTTTTTCCAGTTATATATATATATAACCTAAGTGGTAAACTACTGTCTATAATTTTCCATTTCTCCACACTCCTAAACCCAAGTCCCATCGAATTCAATGATTGTACTAGATTCTCCCAACATATCGCATTTTGTCTAGCATCACCGTCACTATGTTTGAATTGTGGTCTAAAAATTGTGGGATGCTCTTCTCCAAAGTCCACAATAGTGCTCCACTGTTGAGGATGAGTCTTAAAATCTCGTTTATCTGGAAAATGTTATTTGAAAATTAAGTAGTTTGATATTAAACTGAGATTTACCCATGGTATTAACTTGTAGATGATTATTATTAACCGTCGTTGTTATTAATATATACATAATCCCACTTTTACGAAATGTAAACAACATAGAGATAGAGAGTTTATAGGAAGAAATTTCTTTCTTAGAGGATACAGAATATGCGTGCAGATAACCGCACACGAAGAATACAAAGGCAACGAAAAGTTGAACAAATTTGCTCGTACAGACTTATCCAAAAACCCAATATTCTCAGGAAGGAATCCACTGTGGGGTAACCAGGCCAGGTGTCCATTCATAGAAACGGGCTCTCAATATTTGGAATGGTAAAAAAGCCAATCAAGTACGCAGTGATGGGCGTTTACGCGTATACATTAATTGTCTACGTCTCGATGTATACAATGTGTATACAATCAATACAACGTATGCTTTGCGTATACAGTGAATACAATGTATACAATGATGAAGACAATGTATAGAATAGCAGAAGTGAGGTTAGGCTTATTCGCAAACGTCAGAAAGTTGGTAAACAGTGAACCGACAACTTAAAAAAATATGTTTGGATGCTCCAAGAACAAAAAAATCGATGAACTAGGGTTCATTTGTGGTTCTTAATTTATTTAAAACTGTATCTTTGTATACGTACATATATAAATAAATATTATATATTTTTTCATTATTTATAAACTGCTTCCACAGTCAAACCAATAATGTAATGTTGCAGAATTTGTATCTATCCTGAACTTTCAGTTCCACCTAATATCGGAGAACCATTAGGATTGATCTGAAATTGATCGCAAACCGATTCGACAGAAATGTGTATTTGAGCGTAGAAAACAAGGCGTTGCAGAAAGATGCAGTTGTGTTCTGTGGCCTTCATCACTGTTGAGCCAGGCAACGTGGTGTGTGGCGCACTCTTTCTACACAAGTGGTGCCCGCTTGTCCCCCCCTCTTTATCTTCCTTATACATATGGAAATCTAAAAGGGAAAGGGACACTATATGCAAGTAGTTGATGATTTGCTACTGTATACATTGTATACATTTTATACATTGTATCCGTGAATATCAAACAGACGCATTTACTGGTAGCTCAGTTTTTTCTTGGAAAAACGCTCAGACCCCTCGATTTTGATTTCGAGGGGGACACACGAGTTATAAGAGCGATGCCTAGAGATCGCTTTTTAAACAGTTTATTTTCGAAAATATAAAAACTCTAAAATGTACTTTTACAAAATTATTACAATGTTATTATGCTGTTAACTGACTATAAAATGTGTTGAGAACAATAAAGTAAACTCTAGGTCTCCTAGGAAATTAGTAGCATCGTCGGCAGTATTCCTGGCATATCAGCAGGAACGGCTGATATAACTCACGTTTGGCAAACAATCACGTTAACACGTGCAGGCCCCTGGGCGGGGGTGACACCAACCCTAAAATCTTAAATGGAAAGGGGGGTCGAGTGATACCTTATTTTAAAGGTCTCAATTCCCTTCATAATGATGTAAAATACATGAACTTCAGTTCAGTAGTTTTGAAGATTTATTGATTTAAAGCTTAAAGTAGACTTTAATAGGTACATCAGATTAGTTTGTGCTACTTTCAGAAGACTAAAAGAATTTACTTAATAAGTAAATGCTTTTCTTCACTACGCCCATGGTTTGTTTATCATATCATTTTGTTGTTGAAAATAACTAATAGAACGTTTTTTTGTGGCAAAAAAGTTATTTCTTGGAGAAAGGTAAGGAAATATCTCGTACTTATTTTAAATAGGAATTTAGTACATAGTTTGCGATTGATTTGACCAAATTTTGTTGCTAAAATAACTTGTAACGCTTTACTACATAAATTAACCATGGTATATTCCACAGCAGAAAGAGTTGAAATTATCGAAATATTTTTCGGAAATAATCAGTGCGCTAATAGAACAGCTGAAATATTTAATGAGCGAAATGATAAAAGTAACGTGCATCGAAAATATGTTCTAGAACTTGTAGCTAAATTTCGGGAAACTGGGTCAGTCGACAAAAAAAATCGCAACATTGAAAATAGCCGCGATTACAATTTTGTGAAGATATGAGTGAACGAATTATAAACGATGAACATTTTCTATTCAACACTTGCTTTTCCGACGAATGTTCCTTTTTCTTAAATGGCGTAGTAAATCGTCTTAACTGCCGATATTGGTCCGATTCTAATCCCAGAATTTATCATGAGGTTCATACACAGCAGCCACAAAAATTAAATGTTTGGCCTGGTATTTTTGGCGATCATTTAGTTGGTCCTTTTTTTTTACTTGGAAATTTGACGGGTGAAATGTATTTGGAGTTACTGGAAGACGCCAAAGATCCTGCATTAACAGCCATTATTGAAAATCAGAATGATCGGCGGTACATTACGAATAGGTTGATGTTCCAACAGAATGGTGCCCCACCACATTACGCATTACGTGTTCGACAATATTTAGATCAGACGTTTCCAGATCGATTGATTGCTAGAAGAGGTGCCATTGAACGGCCCCCAAGATCGTCAGATTTATCACCTTTGGATTTCTTTATGTGGAGTCATTTAAAAAGCAAAATCAATGCTACTCAGCCAACATCATTAGAAAACCTGCGACAAAGAATTGTGAATGAGTGCCTTCAAATTACTCCTCAAATATTGCAAAATGTGCGGCAACGTTTTGAGCAAAATCTTTATTATTGCAAGGAGAGTCATGGTGGCCATTTTCAACATTTACTTGCCTAACGGGTCAGTTCATTCTTTATTTTTAAATTACTTTGCTGCCAAATCTATTGATCTCCACTAATGATGATGTATTATTTTTATTTAAGCTTTAAATCAATAAATCTTCAAAACTACTGAACTGAAGTACATTAATTTTATATGATTATAGAGGGAATTGAAATACCTTTAAAATAAGGTATCACTCGACCCCCCTTTCTATTTAAGATTTTGGGGGTGGTGTCACCCCCGCTTAGGGGGCTGCACGGGCACGGGCTAACGTGATTTTTTGCCAAACTTGTGTCCCACTCGAAAACAAAATCGGCGGGTCTGAGCGTTTTTCAAAAAAAAATTGACTGCCAGTAAATGCGTCTGTTTCGTTTTCGATGCGCCACTCTGTATACAATGGTGTATTATACAATGCGTCCATCACTGAGTATGAGACAAGGGAGATAATTAATGAGAAGCGGATGTTGTTGTGAAAGATCCTATTACCAGAGTCATTTTTTACGTAAGAACCGTTTTGTAATCGAGTTACAGACACTTTATTTGTGACCGTAAATTTTATTACAAACTAAAATATGTACATTATTTCATTTTTCAAGATAGTCACCATAAACATTTCAATATTTGTCAATTCGTGGCGCCAGCTTTTGCACCCCGATGCGATGGTAACTGTGTCTTTCTACATGTCATTTTCCGAGGGGTTTCCTCGAAGAAATTCTTTAAGCTTCGGAAACAGATGAATTTCAGATACTATTATGTCATTGTTATATGGTGGATGATCGGGTAATTCTCAAAGAGACTTGTCCAGTTGTATCTGTGGTCTTGCCACAACGTGAGAAGGCCGCGCGTTGCCGTGATGCAGGCAAGCGGTTTTGAATAGGGCGCCTACGATTCAATAATGTTTCATTTCACGTCTCAGCATTTATAGCAGGACGAACTCCAAGAACCGAATTAGTGAACGCACTCCACAATCGGCGGCGGGTTCACGGTGTGACATGGCAACAAACAAAGCAACCAACACGGATAGAGAGGTGAAGCGACAGACTGGTCAAGAGTGTGTGAGGTTGCACGGACGTTACGTGACAGGTTTCGCGAGAAGATGCGCAAGCTGTTCTTACTTCAAAAGTAGCTCTCATAAAATATACAGTGCTTTTCTTTAATGTCCCCCTCCCCTAAGATATTTTTAACTTATCAATTCAAAAAATTAATACTCGAGCTAATGAAATTGATGCGTGGATACTATATTTTAGAGTAAAAGTGACAGATGAAAATGTCAAGATGGCCGCTGGACGCCATCCTGGAAAAAAAATTATGAAAACGCGGGTCTTGTTGCACATCATTTTGAAGCTCCTGACGTGTACTTTATAGCCCTAGAATATAAAGTCAATACCTTTACCTACTACAAAATGGTGATACATTTAATAATTACCTGAATACATTGACATTTAACTTGATAATTCAAATAAATACGTTGAGTTCAGTTTAGGAGATGCTGGAAATGGTTTCAAACATAGTAACATCGATATTTCTACAAATATTTGTTATTCTCAGCAGTAGACCCAATATTGAAGCAGGATCAGTTTCGTACGCCTATTGCATCAAATAGCCCCATAAAAAAAGCCTAAAGGTGTCAAATCTGATGAGCGAGCTGACCATTCCACAGGACCTCGACGGCCAATCCAACGACCGGGGAAATTGTTATCTAAATAATTCCTAACTTGTCTGTAGTAGTGTGGTGTAGCACCATCTTGCTGGAATATAATATCAGTATCGAATTCATTTGGATTCGCTTCGACGATTTCGGTGATTAGAGGGTCAATAGTATTTTCCAGCATATCCAAATACAGTTCCCCGGTTAAAGTTTGTTCGATGAATAGAAGCCACGCATATGATTTCCCAATATCAAAGACCAAACGTTAACTTTTTGTGGATGTTGAGTATGAGTTTCCCGGAAGACGTGTGGATTGGTGTCATGCCAATAACGACAATTTTGTCTATGGACATTACCGTTGAGAAAAAAATGTACATTTATCACTTAAACAAATATTTTGGATATAGGTAGGATGCCGTGCAATGGCTTCCGTCATAGTCTCGCAGAATCCTGTTCTCCGATCAGGGTCATCTTCAGTTGGCTGATGTACCATTTGCATTTTGTATGGGTGATACTTAATTCTTTTTCAAAAGTCTCCATACAGTACAAGGACAAACCTCACATACATTCGCGATGGAGGAAGTAGACTGTTAGGGATGTTATATCATTTAAATTCAACTTTACTTTTTAAAAAATTTATTTGAGGACAGTAGCTACTGTCCGTTACAAATTACAAACGTTTATAATTACTTGACTTGACGGAGTCTAACCGGGTATTGATCACGAAGTTTAGATAAGTGACTGTTTCGGTGTCTAGCCGTGTATTGAACAAGATGAAATGGGCGCAAGGCCTATTTATACTATTGGTGTGCTTAAAAAGCACTTCCAGAAACAAAGTATAAGCAACGAGTTAGCGAGAACTCGTTATCTATTGCTGAGCTAGCCTCTGATGCAACATTGTATGGAATAAAAGTCCATTGTTATGAGTGCATATAACAACTTCACCTTATTAGAAAAAGTTGTTGCCATGCGACAACTTTTGACAAAATTAGAGAAGGGTAAAAGATGTAAAAATTCAAAAATGTAAAAGTGTAGAAATGTAAAATTGTAAACATTGTAAAATATAAAAACATACAAGTAGGAGTAATAAAACTGCAAAATACAAATTGCAAAATAAAATCAGAAAATATAGATTCTGAAAAATAAGATCGTTAGCAATGCAAGTGCATCTAAATGCTTCACAAGTAAATGCTGAAACAAAACGTTAAAAGCAAGGCGTACAAAAATGTCATTAAAAATGAAACGCAAAATTGATTTTTCATAATTAGAACTTTTCACTCACTGAACACTACTATAGTTCAATTTCTTCTTCGTGGGGTTGGATGGTTGGTCTTCGACGTGGAAAAAGCCTGGGGATGTATCTGACTTTCGACGTTCCTGGTGACGGTCGATCAGCTGGGTAATTTGGTGCACAAATACTGAGTGGTCGGCGTTTTCTGCACTTGCAGAAGATGTAGAGGGCTAAGATGACGGCTAGCAGGGTTATGACGACGTACGTAAACCAGGAGATATGTCGTGAAATAAAGGGCTCATTAATAAGTTTATCAAGTTGTTCAGAATACTGGTTCAACTTGTGGTTGGCGATTTCTAGCTCTTCTGTATCGATCTTGGTTAGCTTGATCGGTTTTAGGCTCGGCAATTTTTGTTTATCAGGGAGACGATTGCAGCATTCGTAGGGTATCTCTACAGGGTGGCTTTTATAAGTGATATTCTTATAACCGTTAACAGAATATCTGGCATGAAGCCTTGTAGTACCTATGAATCCACTGCATTCTGGCTGCATTTTCAAAAGTGTATTAGCTTTGATCACCTTTGTAGTTGTCTCACGTTGTCCGCATTTTATTGTGATGGGCAGGGTTAGATATGGTAATCAACCAAAAATTGGTTGCTAGTTCCTGGATTTTATAATCCTGCAGAGCCACAATGGCTATTTGACATGTTGCTGGCAGATCGACCGGATTTTGCAACAGTTGTGCTTCGCAGACTGCATTGTTGTCTATTGGATACGGTAAGAGGTTAAAACAGATCTTAACCTGGGATTGGAGAATTTTACAACTACCCAAATTCTGAAAGGAGATGTACAAAAGAGAATCGCTATCTTTGGCAACGTATCTCTGTAAGGTAGAAATTACATGAAATAGACCTGTACGTTCTTCTAAAATGGGTAGAGGAATCGCCTTGTATAATGTGTAAACTTAAGTTCCATTAAATTGAGATATTCTGATACTGTTGCCAAATTGACTGGCATAGGTAAATTGTTTTTTGATAAGGAATCAGAGATTTCTTGAAGAGAATTTACTAAATCTTGAGAAGTAATTATCGAAAGATGAATAATTTTCAAACGCGCAAAGTAATGGAATTGAGAATATAGTTAATTGTATCTTCTAGAAACATATAACTTTCCATTATTTGTTCGCAAAGTTCCAAAAATTGAAATCTAGCTTCATAAGGCAAGATCATCTAAAATTTCATAAACTCTATTTTGAATAACCTTTATATCTTCGTTAAAAGTAGCTTCGTCAATTTGCAGTTTCTGAATAGTATTATTGAAGTTCTTAATAACCGACATGGTTACTGAGATCTGATTTTTCATAAGGTTTTCAAGCTCATGTTCATCTTTAGAAATTTTGTTAATGCAGTCGTTATAATATTCACCGTCAGATGAATCGAGGTTACCTGTTATTGCTTTCCAAATTCTACCTATGGCATTAATTAGGCCGCGTGTCATTCGCGATGCGCTAGTTGTGTCGTCGAAAATCTCGTAATATATGGTTTTCAAGGAACGGGAAATTTGGTAGAGAAGGCGCGTATGTGTCTCAATTTCGCTTCTAAATACTTTCATGCGATTAGTAGGTTCATTTATGAGAGTGCTTAAGTGCTCCAGGATATTATTGTTATCGTTGAGTGCCTTTTTGATCAATTCAAGATCTTTGTAAACGAGTAGTGTCCAAACTTCGTTAGAAATTTTGAGAGGGCCATCTTCGTGGAAGTAAATACCTAATGTGTTGTTAATGGGTTTGATGTCAATCTGGACCGTACAAACAGCCGCAAGAAACAGCAGACTGCACCTGGAAGAGAAACTAAGTCTCAAAATACGGTTTCAGTCTGTCGAAATTGACTTTAGTTGTTCTGCTTGTTTCCGGATTTTTGAGTAATGCTGAATTCTACAATACTTGAATGAACTCATATGGTCCATCGAATTTATTTTGAAGCTTATTGGAAATTTGGGATTGTTTGACAAAGACTTTGTCACCAATTTTGTACGTTTGGAAGTTCGGTGATACTCTGTTATGGAAACGAACCTTAGCCTTTTGCTTTTGTTCGTCCGTTCTGGCGCGGGCTATTTTATAATAATATTCGAGCTTATTCCGAATATCTCGAAGGTATTTAGACATCAATTCCTTTTCCAAGGTAGACGTGTTCTGGGGGACGACCAGATGTATGTCCGAAGACAAGTTCGTAGGGAGTAAAGCCTTTGGTTTTGTTCCTTGTGCTATTGTAGCACTGAACAGCATAGGGTAGGATAGTAAATGGGTGTTCGTTCGGATTTTCAGATACGTGCGTTCTAATCATTTCCAATAAAGTGGCATGGAATCGTTCGATCGATCAATTGGACTGGGGGTGACTCACGCTGGAGAATGTCATTTTGATATCATAAAGACTACAGAGATCTTTCATAAGAGCATTGTCGAATTCTTTGCCATAGTCGCAATGTATTCGAAGGGGTGTACCGTAATGTTGGAAATATAAAAAATCTTCAATGGAAAGGGGGGTCGAGTGATACCCTGTTTTAAAGGTCTTTCAATGCCCTTTATAAAATTAATGTACTTCAGTTCAGTAGTTTTGAAGATTTATTGATTTAAAAAATAAAACTAATACATCATAATTAGTGGAGATCAATATGTTTGGCAGCAAAGTAATTTAAAAATGAAGAATGAACTGACCCGTTAGGCAAGTAAATGTTGAAAATGGCCATCAGGACTCTCCACGCAACGATAAAGATTTTGCTCAAAACGTTGCCGCACATTTTGCAATATTTGAGGAGCAATTTGAAGGCACTCATTCACAATTCTTTGTCGCAGGTCTTCTAATGATGTTGCTGAGTAGCATAGATTTTGCTTTTTAAATGATCCCACATAAAGAAATCCAAAGGTGATAAATCTAGCGATCTTGGTGGCCATTCAATGGCACCTCTTCTACCAATCCATCGATCTGGAAACATCTGATCTGAATATTGTCGAACACGTAATGCGTAATTTGTTGGGGCACCATCCTGTTGGAACATCAACCTATTCGCAATGAACCCCCGATCATTCTGATTTTCAATTATGGCTGTTAATGTAGGATCTATGGTGTCTTCCAGTAATTCTAAATATATTTCACCGGCCAAATTTCCAGGTAAGAAAAAAGGACCAACTAAATGATCGTCAATAATACTAGCCCAAACATTTATTTTTTATGGCTGCTGTGTATGAACCTCATGATAAATTCTGGGATTAGAATCTGACCAATATCGGCAGTTATGACGATTTACTACGCCATTTAAGAAAAAGGAACATTCGTTGGAAAAGCAAGTGCTGAATATAAAATGTTCATCGTTTATAGTTCGATCACTCATATCTTCACAAAATTGTAATCACCGATCAAAATCGTCTTCATTAAGTTCTTGTACCAGGTGAATTTTATACGGATGAAAACTATGGGCCTTTAGAATCCGTTGGACAGTACGTCGACTAACACCACACACAGTCTCCAATTTGCGGGTACTTAACGTAGGATCTACATAAACTTGCCCTAAAACCCCCACTTCTATTGCCTCGTTCCTTATGGGATTTTCAATGTTTTTTATTGGCGACTGACCCAGTTTCCCGAAATTTAGCTACAAGTTCTACAACATATTTTCGATGCACGTTACTGTTCTCATGTCGCTCATTGAATATTTCTGCTGTTCTATTAGCGCACTGATTATTTCCGAAAAATATTTCGATAATTTCAGCTCTTTCTGCTGTGGAATATACCATGGTTAATTTATGTAATAAAGCATTACAAGTTATTTTAGCAACAAAGTTGGGTCAGTTCAATCGCAAACTGTGTACTAAATTCCTATTTAAAATAAGTACGAGATATTTCCTTATCTTTCTTCAAGAAATAACTTTTTTGCCACAAAAAAAAAACGCTTCAATAGCTATTTTCAACAACAAAATGATAAATAAACCATGGGCGTAGTGAAGAAAAGCATTTACTTATTAAGTAACTTCTTTTAGTCAAATGTCTTCTGAATGTAGTACAAACCAATCTTATATTCTAGTCTAAGTCTACTTTAAGCTTTAAATCAATAAATCTTCAAAACTACTGAACTGAAGCTCCTGAAGTTTACATCATTATAAAGGGAATTGAAAGACCTTTAAAATAAGGTATCACTCGACCCCCCTTTCCATTTAAGATTTTAGGGTTGGTGTCACCCCCGCCCAGGGAGCTGCACGTGTTAACGTGATTTTCTTCCAAAGTTATGTCCCCCTCGAAAACAAAATCTACGGGTCTGAGGGTTTTTCCAAAAAAAAAAAACTGAGCTGCCAGTAAATGCGTCTGTTTCGTTTTCGATGCGCCACTCTGTATAATATTTCCTATATTTGACAGTCTGACTAGAAGTGATGTTAATTTTGTCTGCAGAAAATTCGAGATTGGTTTCGAATATACCTTCGATGATTTTTTCATGAAGATCAGAAAGGGTGTTTTGTCTGAAAAATGTGACTATGTGCTTGTGGCTCTTGTCTAGAGTTAGGAGTCACGGCACGAATGAAGCCAAGTTAATGGTCGGTGATCTGTGACCAATTTAAATTTTCGACCGTACAAATAGGATCTAAAATGTTTTACACTCCAAACAATAGCTAGGAGTTCTCTTTCAATCGTAGAGTACCTCGTCTCTGCTTTACGCAGTCTACGAGATGCATAGGCTATCGGAAGATCTTTACCAATAGGTCCTTGGGAAGGTACGCCGGATATTGCAAAGGCACTTGTATCCGTAGTAAGCACAAACGGTTCTTCGAAGTTGGTGTAGATCAGTACACGAGATGTTGTTAATGCATTTTTCAAGGTATCGAATGACTTAAACACACTCGCTAATTATGTTTCTCAGCCACAACAAGGAGTTTTTAAAAAATATTTATTTTGTAGACATGAACGTGTTACAAGTTGGAATGATAATGAATTAAAATATAAAAAGAAAAATAGTTTTAATAAAGGTTTCTGCTGTCGTTGCGACTGGCGGTGTCGTCTTGCTGACGCCTCGGGTTCTTGACCTATAACGCCTCCCTCGCTAAGCTGAAAGTCCGTCCTCGGACTTTTGAAGTTTTAGGTTTTCCAAGTCGGCAATGGAAATTTTCGGCTTGAAGAAAAGCGTCTGGAGTCTTCTTCTTTTTCTTAAGACGAAGTAAATGCTCGCTGTGACGATGATGAGCATTAGGGTTGCCATGGACCAAGTTGTTGTAGACGTCACTGTAGGGCTTAGATGTAAGGGCTGTATGGCCGATAGCTGTGGTACATCTTTGAGTGGCTGCAACTCGTTGATCTGTAAGTTAAACTTTGGGCGGATCTTTATAGGGATGATATCAGGAACTTCGATTTGCTCTGAAGTAGTGCTGTAAATCTGTCCATTAATTTCGATTGGGCATGAAGAATAAACAATTGCTGCTTGACTAATATTTCGGTGAGTCTGGGAACATCTTTCAACGATTTGGATTGGCTCATTTGTACTGACGATCAGGTTTTTCTTTGTTTGGTGGATGACAGGCTGGGAAAGCTTGGCAGTGGTACAATTTTCTAAGCTGGGAAGCTGACATCTTGTGGTGGAAGCGGGTTGACATAGGATTTTTGGTCCTACATCGGTGCATGTAGAATACCAGCGATTATCTCCATAGAAAGTTGCAGGAGGCAGTAGTACAATGTTTTCTTCATTATGTATGGGATAAATATGGTAAAGTCGGAAAGAGTGATCATTAAGGATCGGGATTTTGAAAAGGATGAGTAACTGAGTATTTGTGGTAATTAATGAACAACGTGAATTTTCGATAAGTTCAAAGGGATGTGAATTATCTGATAAAAGAGAATTTGATTTATATAAAGATTTTAGCTTTTCTTCTAAGTGAGTGATTTCGGAAAGTGAAAATAATTCTATGTTCGGTTGTTCTAGTGCAGATAGGTTTATACTTCTAATAAGCTTTAAAATGAATTGATTCAAACGATCAATATTACGAATTTCGCTTTGAAGAGTAATAAACTGCTGGAATTCATCTCTAAGAAAATTAATATCTTGTGTGATTCTCACTGTATTATTATTTATGGTTTCAATCAGAATATTATATCTTTTTATTGTTTCTGATGCATAACTTGTCGAATTATTAAGCACATTGATTATACGATTTTGTTTATTTTCGATACTGAAGATGTGCCTTTCCAAAAATATACGATCGTTTTCGTCAAGGTTGCCAGTCACTGATTTAATAAAAGTTCCCAAAAAGTTAGCAATTCCTCGCCTTTGACGGGGTCGGATTATTTTATGAAAATTGTCAAGTGTCTCGGAATAGAGATGGTTATATTGTTCAAATATTCGGTAGTTGGAAGTAGTGAGAGTCTTGTTAAGGAATAGGAAGTTAGTTAGAGTCATTTTAAGCGTTGCGTCGATAGCAGTTAGGTTAACAGTAATAATATGTCGGTGATAGTGATTTAACTCTTGAGCATGGCCTATCAGTTCACGATAGTATCCATTATTCGGGATCAGGTGCACTTGAAGGGCCAGGTTGTGGTTCGTCAGGATGACGATCCTGTAACAAGGGTATTTTCCTTAGACGTTTGATTTTTCTAGGATGGGTATTGGTGGGTCTATTTTTGGAAGTAACGGCCTGAATTTTGGTATTGCTACTAGAAGTAGTTTCGGCTGATACGTAAGGTGCAGATAATTTATTTCGGGGATTTTTCTGAATATATATGGTTTGGCCAGGTGCTGGAGCAGGAGTGATCTCGGGTAGTCTTTCATTGCGTTTATTTAAAATTGCTGTTTCTTTATCGTGGAGTTTTCGATAAAGAGAGTCAATGAAAGGTCGAAGTTCGTCTTTATGTCGTTGGTTATATTTTTCGTAGATAGGTAAGTCATTGTCAAAAAGTATTTCTTCTGCATATGGGCCATATAAGACAGAAAAAGGTGAATAACCTGTGGCGGAATGGATGGACTGATTGTAAATTAAAACACAATGTGTAACGAGATCAGTAAAATATTCTTTGGGGCGTTCGTCGTGCATAACACGGAGCTTTTCTGTAAAAGTAGAGTGAAATCTTTCGATAGGACTATTGGGATTCGGGTTGTTCACTGTCGTAAAGTGTAGCTCGATTTTATGAAGATTTAAAAATTCTTTGAAGAGGTTATTTGAAAATTCGGTACCTTCGTCGCAGACTATTTTTCGAGGATAATTATGGTGGGAGAAATAGTGACGTAATTTGCTAAGGATTGTGGTATTCATTTTGTCAGGTATACTGTACACTTGGGCATACTTGGAAAAAGAGTCGATGATTGTGAGGAAAGTTTCTCGATTACAGGAAAATGTGTCAATATGAAGGATGTCGAAAGGCTTTTGTCCTAGAAGTGGACCTTTTAGGGGTAATTTATATGGGTGTCTCTCGTATTTATTACGAAGACAAATATCGCAGTGGTTAATATGCTCTGAAATTGTAGAACGCATATTAGGCCAGTAATAGTGTAATTTTAAATGACTAAGTGTTTCGAGAATACCATTGTGATTTTCCTTATGGTAATTTTGGAGATGTCGTAATTGGTCTTCGGGTCTCTCTACATCTTGAACTCGTTTGGTGCAGAAGAATATTTGGATGTTTTGGTTTTAAGTATTACGGACGAAGTCGGAAATATATTTTTGGATATCGGGATTGTCAGTCAGAATGTAGTATCGTTGATTGGGGGCTATAGTTTGATGGAGAGCAGTCTTGATGTCGGTTTTCCAGTCTTTTTCGGAAAGAGTGATGAGATATTCGTGTTTGGACTTGAACTTCAGACGGTATTTGGTGTTAAAATCGGTGCCTAGATTTATTATGATCTGATTTGAAAAATGATTAATAGGTTCTTCTGAGAATGGGACGAGAGCAACGGGATTTTCATGAGAAGAATGTTGGGTTGATTGACCAGTTTCTTTTTCGAAAGATTGGTTAACGAAGTCATCTACATCAAAGTCGTCATCATCATCTGGAGGGTTGGCACACAGAGACTCGGATTCGTGCATATTTATTTCGATGCGACTTAAAGCATCGGCGACGACGTTTTCCTTTCCTTTCTTGTATTTAATTTCGAAATTGTACTCCTCAAGTTTGAGTTTCCATCGGACAAGACGAGAATTGGGTTCCTTAATTTTGTATAACCAGACTAAGGGGTTGTGATCTGTTTCCACAGTAAATTTTACACCATATACATAGGGGCGGAATACTTTGCAGGAATCGAGTATGGCAAGAAGTTCTTTTTCGATTGTAGAATAATTTTTCTCTGCTGAATTTAGGGTGCGAGAATAATAGGCTATCGGATTTCCTTTCTGTGTAAGGACAGAACCGATCGCTATGTTTGAAGCGTCTGTAGTGAGGGTAAATGGTAGGGAAAAATCAGGGTATTGGAGAATAGGGGAGTTACTGAGAGCGGATTTACATTTCTCGAAAGATTCAATATATCTGGGATCTTCGATATCGATTTTAGTACCTTTTCTAGTGCAGCGTGTCATGGGGTATGTGATTTTGGAAAAGTTCGGAATGAAACGTCGGTAGTATCCTACCAGACCAAGAAAGCTTTTGATTTCTTTCACCGTCTTGGGTATAGGAAAGTTTTCAATGGCTGAAATTTTTGAAGGATTTGGTTTTATGCCTTCAGGTGTTATGACGTGGCCTAGAAACGCTACTGACTTACTCAAGAATTCGGATTTATCGGGCTGAATCTTGAGGTTAACTTCTCGGAATTTTTGGAAAATCTGTTTAATATGAATTAAATGTTCCTGGAGGGATTTGGAAAATATGATGACGTCGTCCATATAGACAAAACAAGATTTGTATAAGAATTCTCTTAGGATTTCATCCATCATTCTCTCGAAAGTGGCTGGTGCATTTCGTAATCCGAAAGGCATTCTAAGGTACTCGAAATGACCGTTAGGAACTGTGAAAGCTGTCTTTTCTATAGAATCTGGGTGGACTTCGATTTGGTGGAAACCCTGTGCCAAATCAAGGGTGGTAAAGTATGAACAGCGTCCTAGGTTGTCAAGAATTTCGTCAATGCGGGGAAGAGGGTATTTATCTTCGATTGTGTTTTCGTTAAGACGTCTATAGTCGATGACCATACGGAATTTTCTTTTACCACTTGCGTCAAGTTTTTTCGCAACTATCCATACAGGGGCTGAGTAGGGACTTATAGAAGGGCGGATGACATTGTTCTGTAGTAATTTATTGATTTGGTCGGAAATTTCAGGTAGCATTGATTTTGGGTGTCGATAAGAGCGGGTGAAGATTGGTGTTTCATCTTTAGTTCGAATAACATGTTTTACAGAAGTAGTAACGGTTAAAGGAGAATTTTCTGTATGAAAAATATCTTTAAATCGATGACAAAGATGGAGGATCTTTTCTTTCTCTTCTGCATTCAAATGGTCTGTCCGTAACAAATTAAGATCAAAATAATTGTCGCCAGACGATGGGGGAGTGATTTCTTCGAAATCTGAAATGGATGTGGCGGAGATTGGTTGTGAGAAGTTGATTTCAACATTGTTGGGACGTGGAATTTCTATGAATCCGTCTTCAGCTACATGAATTGATGCTGGAACTATTACTTGATTTTCATGTATAATATCAGAAATGACAACTTCGCCATTATTAATGGAGACCGGAATACGTAGTCGTTTATTACTACGGTAAATTATCTTAAATGGAATAGAGATCTGTAATTTTGGAATAGAAAATACATGTGTTTCGTAATCAATATTGGCTCCTAGTTGATCGAGTTCACCTGTACCTAAAAGTACATCGAAATCGTCATGCCAGTCGGCAATTCTAATTGTAAGGGCTTGCTGTATACCAATTTCTTCGAACAAAGGGTAGTAAAGATTGCGTGTATATGTTTTTGGGGTTTTCATCGATATGAGGGTAAAAGGTTCATAGAATTCATATTTCGAGTCGAAATTTTGAGCAGCTCTGGGAGTAATTACTGTATCAGAGCCACCGGAGTCGATGAGAACTTTTAATTTGGAATGTGGAAGGTAGAAGTAAGGAAGTTTCGTTGCTTTGGAAAAATTATTCAACTGAATGATTCTATGTTGGGTGCGGGTTCCATTGAGGCTGGTTCTAGAAAATTTTCCTCAGGAGAATCAAAGTTTTCGTAGCAATCTGTCTCAGGTATACAGTCTGCTTCGTTATAAGGTAAACTAGGCGGGGACTCGGGTTCACATTCAACATTATGATGGAACGTGCGGTAAGAGGACATAGACATTGGGGTAGGTTTGGAATTTGAAGATCTCTGGGAATGAATACCAGACATGGGAGTTGGTTTATATTGGTTTCGTTGGTCTTGTGAATTATTAGGCCTAGACGATGGACCAAAGACTTGACGATTTGTCGGAAAAGATTGTCTCTGTTGGATGGGCTTATTTATATCGCCAAAAGGTCTAGGGTGCATAGAATTTTGGTTGAAAGATTGATTAGACGAATTGGGCTGATTAAAATTACGATGGTATTGGTTATTGGGATTATTGGGTTTGTTCGAAGTATTGAAGTTGTTTGGATTGGGACGAGGTTGAGGTTTTTGGTAATCGCGGGGGTGATTCGTGGATTTCAAGTAAGACATGTATTGTTGTTGCTGTCTGTGATTGTCAAGAGAGATACACTTTTGGAGAGCATCATCTAAAGTATTCAATTCGAAATGAGAAAGATGGTCACAATAAGGGTTGTTGATGCCTGTGCAGAAAGTTCTTAGAGCTTGTTTCCGGAAAAATGAAGCCTTGAACTCTACTGCCTGGGCATTACTTTCACTTAATAAAACATGTTGTAAAAGGTCATTCAGTGCCAAGGTTATACGATGATGATAATCTTGGTAAGTCTCTGAGCGTTTCTGAACAGTTGTAGTTAATTGAGTTAACAAAATTTCTTCATTACGGTGGTCACCGTATTTTTGTAATAAAAGTGGTTTAATATCTGGCCACGAATTTTTATTATGAATGTTCAGAAAATCTCGAGCTTTACCTTTTACTTTGGATAAAATATGTGCATTAATAATATACAATTGTACTGCATCAGCTCCTTGTTGGTTGAAAAATGTGATTAAATTATCTACAGAGCTTATAAATGTAGAAAGATTATCTCCAACTTTAAATTCAGGAAGAGTATTACACAAGTTATTAACATCAGAGTTAGATATAACCATTTTTGTAGATTGTTCGAAAGTATTAGATGGGTTATCAACAATATCGTCTTCTGACCTCTTTGAATGTTTACTGTAGGGTTGAAATCTAGATTTGTTTTGCGACTTGTGTGAAAAATTAACTATAGCTTGAAATGAATCTTGAGGGTACTCAGAACTCATATGAAAAGGAAATGGACTTACAGGATGAGAAGAATCGCACTGATTTTCATCGCCAGTATGGTCCTCCAATTTCTCGGTGTTTCTTCGTGACCCCAGGTAGAAATCTGCCAAATCGTTAAGACGAACCGATGATCCTTCTTGGGTGGATGCCGTGCAGATATCCTGTTCGCAGCGCCAATTATGTTTCTCAGCCACAACAAGGAGTTTTTAAAAAATATTTATTTTGTAGACATGAACGTGTTACAAGTTGGAATGATAATGAATTAAAATATAAAAAGAAAAATAGTTTTAATAAAGGTTTCTGCTGTCGTTGCGACTGGCGGTGTCGTCTTGCTGACGCCTCGGGTTCTTGACCTATAACGCGCTGTCGAAATCGAAGACTGCATCTTTTTGCAATAGTCTGGTCAAGGGTTTCGCAACTTTAACAAAGTTTGGGATAAAGTGTCGGTAGTAACCGGCAAGATATAAGGATGATTTTATTTCTTTAGGACTTTTGGGTTGTGGGAAATTTTTTATACAATCCACTTTATCAGGATTGGGCTTAACGCCATCAGGGGTTATTACGTGACCAAGCTAGGCTACTTCCTTTCTGAGTGATTCACACTTATCTGGTTGAATCTTAAAATTCGAGTTTCGGAGACGTTTAAAAATCTGGTGATATGTTCTTGGATAGAAGGGCAATAGACAATTATATCTTCCATGTATACAAGACATCTTTCATTTTGTATACCCGTCAAGATGTTCCATTACACGTTGGAATGTGGCAGGAGCGTTCTTGAGACCAAAAGGCATTCTCAAGAATTGGTAGTGTCTGTTCTCAACCGAAAAAGCGGTTTTGGCAACATCGGCTGGATTAATTTCAATTTGGTGAAATCCAGATGCCAAATCCAGTGCACTGAAGTACTGGTATTTCCCTAATTGATCGAGCAGATCGGAAATGTTTGGCGACGGATATTTGTCGTCAATGGTGATTTCGTTAAGTTTACGATAATCAATCACCATACGCCATTTTTGTTTGAATGAAGCGTCCATTTTCTTTGGGACTACAAAGACAGGGGCATTCCAAGGTGAACTCGAGGGTTCAATAATCCCTTGTTTTAACAGTTTGGAGATTTCACTCCTTGTTTGTGGACATGAGGGTAGCGATAAAAGTTGGTAAAAATTGGTTTGTTGGTTGTAGTGTTAATGGGATGTTTAATTTCGTTGGTGAATGACAAACTGTCACCATCTAAATAAGAAATGTCGGAAAATGCTAGACAAAGGTTGGTAATAAGTTCTTTCTCTTTATCGTTAAGATGTTCAAGTGGTAATTGATCTAGAATAGTATCTCTACGGTTATACTGACTCTTGTTCTTCAGGGATATGTCAAAATTGTTGACAGACGTTTTATTAAAGGGTTCAAATTCTAATTTGGGCAAAATTACATTTTTAGGAATGGCATTACAGTTCAAGACTGTAGTGAGGAATTCGCCGTTAGAATTGATTTGAACGATGGAGCTGGGTAGACGGACTTTTTCTACCTCGCATGCCAGAAGAATGGCTTCGGTATTTTTAAGCTCTGATTTAAGCTTGATAACCTGTTCAACTCTAGGAGGGATTGAGATGACATTTTGAACTTGGGACTTCTCTTTGAAATCAGAAGTTTGAGGATTTTCTTTGAAATCAGAAGTTTGGGAATTTTCTTCATCACCTACTTTGAAAAGAGCGATGGTTTTGAATTTGGTGATTAATTGACGATTTTTCAAATCGATAATACAATGGTAGTGCTCGAGGAAATCTGAACCAAGAAGACCATCGAAAGCAATGTCTAAATCGTGAATATAAATTTTGTGGTAATCGTTGGGAGCAAAGGGAACTAAGACTGCTTCTGTGAATAAAAAAATTTCGTCCGCAATACCTCGGATGGAGATATTTTCGCAACACGTTTCGTGTAATTTTGGCAGGTGTTTCCCTTGAAAATGGAACAACCGGCACCACTGTCAATAAGGATTTTGAATTTTCCTGTCGCGTCGTTGATGTAGTATAATAAGTTGTTTGGCCTGACGGAGAGAATTGTCGACGGGACTGTAATATGTTTATCTAAACGAGCACTTGGTCGGGAGTTGACGTTGCATGGGGGTTTTTGACGTTGAGCTTTTGCAAGCTCGCAATCATATGATCGGAATTGTCGTTGGGCTTCACAGGCGGTTCTTCGTTCGGAGAAAAAAATCCTGATACTGCAGGTTATAATCAGCGGTATCATCGCATTCATAACAGAAATCGTTATTATTACCAGGATTAGGGAATTCGTCATACTGCGAGGGGGTGTAAGCAGAGTATTGGGTCTCTGTACTATATTCGCTGGCATAACTTGTATTGTAAAGGTCAGGTTCAGGGTACTCAGAATATTCGTATCAATCTGGGGTTACGTAGTTGATTCTATTTGTGGAATTGCTTGGTCGGAAGCCTCTTTGGAAGTTAGGGTTTTGGAAGCTCGGATTCTGTTGTATAACAGAGTGTCTTGGTACATTCGTATTAGGAACATTTGGCCTAATAACAGAGGGTCTGTGATGGTAATGATCGGCACTGGGGGGCCTATTGCTTTGTGTTGGAGGGTTAGGGTTTGTTCGAGGCGAAAATGATTGGGGCTGGAAAACTGGTCTCGGAATATTATGTGAGAACTGTTGTCTTCGCTGGCACTCATTTGCTAAATGACCTGGTCGGTGGCAGAAATTGCACATTCTCGGACCTGGTTTCTTAATGGAAGAATTTTGATTAGAGTTAGGAGCTCTAGAAAATGTTTGTCTTTCAAGATATGATAATTATAGCTCGCGCTTGATAAAAGCGACTGCAGTAAGGATATCTGTTGGGCGACCTGATCTTACAATCGGGCCAATTTTGGAATCTAGTCCTGTAAGGAGACAGTTTAGAGTCATAGTCTCTATTAATGAACTTTCAGCAGCTTTCTGCTCTCGGTTCATGTTTTGGCGATTGACGGCTGAATGCATCTTTGCCGCATGAGTTTGAAGTCTTGGTGCAAAGGTAAGTGGGGATTCGTTTGTGCTGCAGGTCAGCAATTAAGGATGTGAGATCTCGAAGATCTCCGAAATCCGTTTCAAGGAGTGAGCGTATGTCTTCCCATGTCGAAGGATTATGGGAATTGACCAGTTCTGCTGCTCGTCTGTGCAGTTTGTTTTTTATATGTAGGACGACGAGGAGACGCGGTTCCTCGATAGCCATTTGGTGCGCCGTTCTACACGCGTTGATAAAGGTCGAAAGCAATATCGGGTTGGAATCGTATTCAGGGACAATTGAAAATATTTCGGACAGTCTATAAGGCTCGATGTTTGCATGAGCGTTATCAAGAACTTCAGGTGCTTGGTAATCGTCTGATCCGTGCTCTGACATGGTGATTGGAAATATGTTTCAGGAAGATTCGACAATAGTACGCAAAATATACGAATAAATATGGGAAAATACGTAAAAGTTGTAGAAAATACGTGAAATACGTGAAAATACAAACGCAAACGATAATGGATTCAATTGTACATTACCAGTGGTACATCAAGAGGCAGTCGTGTTCTCCAGAGGAGGCTCTCGGATCTCTTCTGATGTTTCCAAGTAGACTCTCTGCAGTTGGGTGGCTGCTGCTCGCTGTGCCCTTTTCTTTCTTCTTTTGTTTCTTTTTCTTAGTTGTTTTCCTTCTTCTTATTTCTTCTTGTTACTTGTAGGCTCGTGGTCCTTTGTAGCTCGAAGGATAGACATCCACCACACTAGTGAGCGTTCGCGTGTTCGCGTTGAAGCTATCCCACTTCGCTGACAACAATTGTTATATCATTTAAATTCAGCTTTTCTTTTTAAAAAATTTATTTGAGTACAGTCGCTACTGTCCGTAACAAATTACAAACGTTTACAATTACTTGACTTGGCGGAGTCTAACCGGGTATTGAACACGAAGTTTACATAGGTGACTGTTACGGTGCCTAGCCGGGTATTGAACACGAAGTTTAGATAAGTGACTGTTACGGTGTCTAGCTGCGTATTGAACAATATGAAATGGGCGCAAGGCCTATTTATACTATTGGTGTGCTTATAAAGCACTCCCAGAAACACAGCATAAACAACGAGTTAGCGAGAAGTCGTTATCTATTGCTGAGCTAGCGTCTGATGCAACATTGTATGGAATAATAAGTCCATTGTTATGAGTGCATATAACAGGGATAATTATTTATACTTGCTTCTCTTCCGGGATGGTCGGATGGCCTGGGGGCTTTTTGTTGTTCACACTACCAGTAGCTGTATATTTAGATACAAGTTGCCTTAATATTTTCTACAGATAGGACGATTCGGGAAACGATCATTAAAAACCCTTTCAGTCTCGTGAAAGTTACGCGTCGCACCATAAATAGAAATCGCTTCGATTTCTTCTTCCAATGGACGAGAATTGACAATTTTAAAAATAGTTAAAAAAGTATCTAGCACTAAAACCGAAAACTAAATAAGAATATTTTAACTGTACAATTATGTTTGTTTTCGTACTGATATTCTTGTCACTGTCAACAAAAAATAACAAAACAAGTTTTTATCGCTGTTGCTGTGGATACGGCAAGGAATTACAATTATTTGTAGAGATATGCATGTTAGTGGGTTTGTGTTCAAGTAATTATTAAATGCACCACCATTTTGTATTAGGTAAAGGTATCGACTTTGTATTCTAGAGTTATGAAGTACTCGTCAGGAGCTTCAAAATGATGTGCCACAAGACCCCCGTTTTCATATATTTTTTCCATGATGACGCCCAGCGGCCATCTTGACATTTTCATCTGTCAATTTTACTTTAAAATATGGTATCCACGCATCAATTTCATTACCTCACGTTTTAATTTGAATTGATCCGTTCAAAAAATCAAAGGGGAGGGTGACCTTAAAGAAAAGCACTGTATAAAGGTCGCGGTCGCCACAAAAGTGTTATCAACAGGAGATTATCTATGGATGCAGCTTCCAGGTTCTGTAATAGATAAAGAAATATTTTAGCACATTTTACGTACCACTGTAAAGGCCTTTCGAGTCCAATACCTGTTGATACACAGTCTGAGGCAAAGAGCTTCATGGAAAGCCTTGTTTCGAATCTGTTCGATCATGTTCAAGGACTAGGCTTGAACAAAAGCCAATGTTTGCCATAACTGTGGTGCAGATTATAAACTATACCTGGTGAAAGCAACCTAATCTTATATAGAAAACGTTAGATATTGAGTGCTAAGGATAGAGTTTGAAGTTCTATAGTTTGTAGGACGTACCTTTTGGAACACCTTCATTTCTCAGGAACAATTTCAGGATTTCTGATGCATATCACAGCTCAGATACACGTTTTGAAACAGAATGTAATCAAAGTGTTCGATGATATAGATGACGGAAAGGATAATTCAAGGAAACTGGAGTCAAATTTGAAATCGTGCATCAAATATCACATCGCCATAATCACGTGAGTTTTGGAAGGGATCAAAATTCTTTCAAGTGGACTCTGCATACAAAATACATTTTGATTCAGTAGCAAAAATCGTTATGAAATTATGATCCTAGCTCGAGGGCAAAAGGCACCCTAGCAAAGTTTCACTGTTTTTAAGATATTAATTTTTTTTGTCTTTTTCGGAAAATTTCCTCGTTTGATCTAACCTTTGTTGCTGTGCCTAGAAGCAACAGGATATTTATTTCATTTTTTTGCAAAATATTCCCAAATAGTTGGTCTACCATTTGTAACATCATTTTTGATAAATACAAGCAGGTAAACTTGACAAACTGATATCCCCTTCATAATTTGTATTTTGGAAAACTATTTTACTCAGCTTTGGTCTTTAGGGGCGAAAAAAAAAATGTACTAGGCTGCTATTTCAAAGTACTGCGATAGATTACTTGTTTAATCAGGAATTCAGATAGGTAATATGATGCTAGCTTTTTCTAAAAATAGAAAAATGCAGCATTTTTCTGCTCGGAGGGAGCGATTCAGGTCAAAAACTGATTCGGTTTTAATGTATTGCAGTGTTACTTTTGGAAACACAAGCCAATTTATTTTAAAAAATAAGGAAATGTTAAATAAAATACACGTTTAAGGCTTTAAATATTGCACACGTATTATTTAAAAATACAAATCTAAGGCTTGAAATACAAATTTTTTACTCAATTAAAAAAATTAAATAAAATGCTCTAAAAATGAAATACACTTAACAAGTGTTTAAATTACCCTCCTTCCATTCAAATTGTTGGCTTGGTACCTCTTCAGAAATGCTCGTTTTAATTTCCTCAGACATAATTGTGATACAGCTGAAGAGATTTGCTGTCGCAGGTGGTCTTCGCTTTGTACAGTTTTGCTGTATACGTCATATTTTAGGCAACCCCAGTAAAAAAATCTAGGGTGTTTAGATCGGGCAACCGAGGGGGAGACACTCAATTGTGCGTTCGATCCATCGGCGGGGATATTGCTGATTCAAATGTGCGCGTACTTGACGACCGTAGTGAGCAAGGCAGCCATCGTGTTGGTACCACAATGTACGCCGCTGTTTCGACGAGTCATCTTCTAATAAAATTGGTAATTGTGTTAGGTGTTTTCGCTTGCAGTTGACTGAAAAGACACCCTGAAATTTCGTGAACTGACGTGTTTATTTTTATTTTGTTAACAAATGTGACATTTCGCATGCAACGTCTTTTTTGTTCTTTGTTCCATCTTGCGATGATGAATCTTGTATGGCCGCGACGTTGCCGCTGTTAAACATATTTCATACAGTACATGATAAATATATCATAAAAAGAGTCTGTTTGGCTTTGATGCTCACGACACGCACCACACTGTGTCTTCCAGGATGGACTACGACGATTCTTCCTAGTGTCCAGCACATAGGAGGTACGTTGTATCAATTGATCAGGACCGTAGGTCCAACACGTAAATATATTAGAATCTCCTGGGCAATGCCATTTACTACGTTGCTGAAAGCGGAGCACATATTCTTTCTGCCAATGATTCGAAAAATGTTGCCTCATCAATTGGATGCGTTGATAGCGTTTGATATGGTTAACCTTGCATTGTGTCAGGTCGCGTTCCGGGATAGCTGTGTGCGTCTGACCGATCAAGAAGTGTCCAGGAGTAATCGCCTCAAGGTCATTGGGATCGAAAGAGATAGAGACGAGGGGTATCGAATTTAAAATTGCCTCAACCTTAGCAGTCAAAGTGTAGAACTTCTCGTACGTTCAATGCGTCCCTGTCAAAATTTGTTGTTTACATGATTTAACGGCAGCTTTGTACAAACCGCCAAAATGGGGTGATCGAGCGGGCATAAAGCTCCAAGTCATTTTTGAGTGGACTGTATAATTTTGGGATTCTATTAGTTTTCGCAAGGTTAGAAGCTCATTATTGCAGCCAACAAATGTTGTAGTTATCGCTGTAAATGTGAGAACATATACCTCTGCGAGATACAAAACGCTTCAAAAGGCTTAAAAAACCGTCACTTGTTACATCCGTTATGACTTCGATATGACAAGCTTTGCTGACAAGACAAACAAAAATACAAATATAACCCTTGATGATTTTTTCGTGCGAGTTTTGCCAGCGTTTATCTCAAAGGGACCAGCGTAGTCAACGGCAACTGGTCCGAATGGTCTCGAGGGAGTGACGCGTGATTTGGGCAGTTGTCCCATTAACAAGACAGTCGCATTCGGATTTGCCTTGAAGCACGTTACATATTTTCTTATATGGGATGTTGCTATCTGGTTGCCATTAAGAGGCCAATAAAAGGACCAAAAAGGACCATAACTGCGAATATTTTTACAAGCCGTTGTGTTTTGCCTCTAAATTACGAGTCGCTAATAATTTTTAAACTCATTCAACAATTAAACACGTCATTGATAGGAAACGCCTTCATTTTAACTTTAATTCGAATATTGTATTCAAACGTAAATCAGACTTCACGGCAGAAAAAATGTATCTTTCTGATTTTATATGAACGGTAGCATTATTTTACCTATCTAAAGCCCTGATTAAGCAGGTAACTTATTGCAGTACTTTGCAGTAGCAGTCTAGTCAATTTTTATTTCATTGCTGAATACCAAAGTTGAGTAAAATAGTTTTCTAAAATAAAAATTACTAAGAAGAAATTGGTTTGTCAAGTTTACCTACTTGGATTTATCGAAAATAATATTTCATGTCGGATTCATGCACAACTTAACGTCACACCCATTTTTTGACATGATTCGGGTGGTTTCGGAACTCGTCTTACCCTTGGCCCTTTCCATACTGTTTTCTATGCTCGTATTGACGTAATTATAATAATTCTGTGGCATCTCGTGTTACACGACGATTTACGGACCAAGCCAGGCGGTGAATCATCTGTGTTGTTTTTGTTTGAGTTGTTTGCGAATTTGCGGTAGAGATTTGTTTTGGTGTTCGTTTTCGGGTGTGTTTTTCTGCGTTGGACTTGTTTTTTGTGCGATTAATTGAGGATGGCCATACCTAGAGCAAAAAAACGAAACGCCGCGCTGGTATTAACCCCTGATCTTGGTGGAGAAGTACCTGCAGAAGGCACCTGAATGGAGTCGGACATCGCCAGTGGAGCGCCTAATGATAACGTTGCAGTAAGTATCCAAATCAGAACATTTTGCATAAATTACTGAATATATTGAGGTTATGGTCATTTTCTTAATTCAAGGTCACTGCTTAAAATAAAGTTTAGTATATTGAACTTTATCTTAAGAACCAACCAATCGGATCAGTAGCGTTGGTCAGCTGATCGCTACAGCTGGAATTAGAAGATGGGTACGAGCCATCGATAACTGTACAAACGTCGATAGTCAATATTTATATCGCTATGTTAGATCGATTTTATATCGCTGTATGGGCAGATGGTTCGTTGATAGTTGTACTTGGAAGAAAAAAATGTTAAAAATTATAATAAATAAAGACAGTGGTCATGTTTACTTCATCCCGTAACAAATTGCGTATAGTGGTAGTTTCAGCAAAACATATCAGTATTGCTACAGCATAAAGTAGATCAAAAAAATAGCATGAAACAAATAAATATGGGTCCTAAATTGCCCTCTTACCAAGATAGAGGATGTTGAAATTATATTTTAGAAAACGAAAAGAAATGAATATGATCTTAAAATTTTGTGCTTGTAGTACTGATATCAGAGCTGATAGATACAAACACTTTCAAGTCTGAGACTGTACCAGTGGTGATGTAGGGAAATTATAGCCCCTACAGAAGAAAAAAGAGAATTTTAATCTATACCATGCCCCCCCCCATGGCATGTTTTTCCAAAACCTCACAGAACATTGTGAAGGTACTTTGCCAATGCTGCAATCTCTTTTGATGTTTATTAGTGTAAACAGATGAGTAGCACGTAACTTCTTTTTGTGACACTGTACTGTTGGTAATAATAAATCTGGTAAAGCCCAGGACCAAATTAAGGACTGGTGTTTGGTATCACCAGTGAAAATTTGTTTACACGTACATGCTTTCTCTGACTGAGAATTTTGGCAATCAAAAGTATACTGCTAGATTGGGAATTTATACGTAATGTACAGAGCAGTATCATCTGAAGGGGCGTGGTGAGATGACTATGTTTCTGTTTAGTGTTTGCTGAAGAAATATGACAGTGATATGCCAATAATTTTTTTTTGTTTCACAGTCTCAACATCCTTCGAGGAGACAGTTGGAATGAATATCGTCATTTATTTTATGGATACCAAATTAATTGTCAATGACATCAGGGGTTTGTTTCCTAGTTTAAAGAAACAATTAGTGTTTTACGTGTTTTTTTTTTGTTGAGGACAATTTTGTTTGCCTTCAGCTAATAACAGTGCGTGCAAAATTGTTTTTGATTCACATATCAGGGAGATTATATTTGTATTCCAGCCAGTCCTCTAACTACAGATGTATTTTTTGTTATTATAGCATTTATGCTTCCGCAATAAATATACATGATCAATTAACAGCACTGATCAGGTTCATAATATAGAGAAAAATCCAGATGGGTAGAATACTTCTATGTATGTACAATGTATTGTAATGAAGAATGTGTTCTATTATTGCCGGGACTGTTCAATAAATATTTTTTTAATTATACATTTTTTTATTACCCTGAAATTCATTACTAACCAAACTGATGAAAGAAATACTTCCTTTATTGAGGATGTGTTATGCATCTATGATCAACGAACTGCCTCAATATCGGGAAGGTCATCAGTTAGATTTCGTAATGTAAACAAATGAAATCGCCGGCAGATTCCTGACATTCCTGATATGCGTTGTCGGCATACTTTCAATATTTATAGTTCCACCAGATTTCCAGCCAAGAAGGGTGGCGCTGCCGTCAAGGTTATAGTCCAAGAAATATCTTCACATCTGCTCAGGAAAATATGCGGATTCGGATTTTTTGCATGTTATTCGAAAAAGCCTCCTTGTAACAAATCTACATGTTGTCAGGCCCCAAATTGCGTCTCTAATTGTTTGTACAACTTCTTCAAATAAATTCCAAAAATTAATGTTTTCGCTTCATCAAAAGTAGTATTCGTTTTTTTTTGATACTCCGAAACAAAACAATGTTTGACAATGTTTGTCTATAGTTGATTTTGCATGCGATGGGAAAGTACAAAAAATTGCTTTTGCGATACCGAAAAACGATCTGAAAAAACAAAAATGTTAATGACGCCATGCTTCATAAATAACTATTAACACAATTGCGATACCTTAAAGGACATACTGTTATTATAAACCTTTGTATTTAATTGATAAGCAAGCGCACGCTCAATGTATATTCAGCGTGCACGAGAGATATTCCATCTCTCTCTCGCGTCCACCTAGACATACACTGAGCGCGCATTAAATTCACAATTATACTTCGATTGGTCACATCCAATTAGAACCACCATGTAGTATACCCGCTGTGAGTGCGCCAGTGTTTAGATAAACGTAATCGCTGCCACCTAGCCTGTCCCGTCCCGTAGCACTGGTCATTATACTTCGGCGCTGAGTGAAGTCAGTCAAGTGTTTATTGTTTTTGTCCGGTTTTTTCGTCGGGCGTAATATGCACCAATGAGTCGTAAACGTAAATTGCAGGAGGAAGAATTTGAGAAGTTGAAGAAAAAGATGAGGAAGCTGGAACGTTCCATGAAGTTGGACTCTTCCAGTAAGTACATTCCACTATGATAGGGATTTGTTCACTCCATGAACGACACAATAGGTCATCACTATAATCCCGCATAGTCTTCGACTCATGTAAGCTGAGTGACTCTTAGTGGGAAGGAAATTACAACTTGAGGAAAGGCATTGGAATACTCGGTGCTATAATAACAGACACAATGGGCAAAGAAACGCAAGATGAGGTAAAATATGCTGGTCGTATAGGTGACTTCATATCAATATGGCGAAGACTCACAAAAAACGAAACAGTTTTACAGTGGGTTCGCGGAGTCAAAATACCTTTCTGCAAACCTCACCACCAGTATCGCAAGCCGAACGCTAAAATCAAATATTTAGAGAAACAACACCAATACACTAAGTGCATATTCCGATTTCAAAAAATTGGTGCTATAAATCAGGTCAAGCCTTCAAAAAATCAATTTCTAACTTCCTATTTTTTGAGGAAAAAATCCAGTGCGGGCTATAGATTCGTTCTTAATTTAAAACAGTTAAAGAAATTCGTTAGTGCCCCACACTTTAAAGTTGAAGATTCCAGAACTGTGAGAAATTTAGTTTCTAAAAATAATTATTTAGCCTCCGTCGACCTCAAAGATGCTTATTATTTAATACCAATTCATAAAAGTCATAAACGGTACAAGAGATTTGAATATCAACGACATACTTTTGAGTTTCAATGCTTACCGTTTGGACTTTCAGTGGCTACTTTTGTTTTCACTAAAATTCTCAAGCCAGTACTCACGAAATTACGAAGTAATGGACTAATCTCAGTTGCATACCTAGATGATATCCTATTAAAAGCAAGACTGAACAGCAGTGTCGCACTAATATCGAAAAAACCTGCGAATTACTGACAAGTCTGGGCTTTATCATAAATTATCAAAAAAGTTGCCTCCGGCCATCACAAAAAGCAGACTTCCTTGGGTTCGCCTTCGATACAAACACAATGGTAATGGGTATTCCAGAAAGGAAGAAAATTAAAGTAAAGCAACTTATTACACACATTAATTCAAAACACAAGATTAGAATTAGGGAGTTTTCAAGAATAATAGGTTATCTGGTATCGGTTTGCCCAGCAATGACATACGGTTGGCTATTCATAAAAAACATGGAAAGAGCCAAATACCTAGCTTTAAGGCATAACAATCAAAACTATAACATGGCCATGAAAATACCACACCATTTAAAGGAAGATTTTTTGTTGTGGCTAAATAACATCGATAGGGCCGGGAAATCTTTCAAATCACTAGAATTTGATATGCATATTTTTACGGATACCTCAAAGGGGGGGGGGGCTGTCTATGATAACCGAGCAACTAATAGTTTCTGGCAAGCTACAGAATGTAAAGAACACATAAACATCCTGGAGCTTAAGGCGGCCTTTTTGGCTTACAGTCCTTTGCGAAGGAGCATCGCAACTGTTATATTTTGCTCAGGGTCGATAAATAAATCGGATGGGTGGTGCAAAATATAAAAATCTAAGTGACTTGTCTACTAAGATATGGAAGTGATGTGAAGAGAGAGCTATATTCATATTTGCTAGCTATATCAACTCCAAAGACAATCACATGGCAGACAGTTGGTCGAGAATAAAAAATATCGAAACTGAGTATAGCCTAGATAAAACATCTTACAAAATAATTACAAGCAGGTTGGGAATGCCAGAAATAGACTTATTTGCTTCAAACATTAACGAAAGTGTAAAAAATTTGTGTCATGGCATCCCGATCCACAAAGCTTAGCAGTGGGTGCATTTTCTATCTGCTGGACAGGATTTAAATCATATATTTCCTCCATTCTTGCTAATGTCCAAACCTTTAAAGAAATTGGAGGATGATGGAGCAGCAGGGATAGTTGTATCTCCGATATGAAAATCGCAGGTCTGGTTTCCAAAATTAGAATCTATGCTAATTTCCTCCATAGTAATTCTTGAACCTCGCCCTAATTTATTGTCATCCCCATCTAGGGGACCGCATCCGCTATGGCAACAGATTACCCTGGGAGCAGCAGTTTTGTTAGGCAGATATACACCAAAAAGGGCATAACAGGAGCTGCCCTAGAGGTTCTACTAGCCTCTCTGAGCACCAACACACTGAAACAATATAAATGTACATTTGGTAAATGTTGGAGCTTTTGTAGTGGAAACATTGAAAATATATATTCACCAGCTAGAGCAAATGTTATCAATTTTTTAGATGAACAATTCAAAAAAGGAGCTAACTACAATACGCTAAACACTCACCGATCAGCATTGAATCTTATATCGGATGTAGGGAAATGCGAATTGATAGAAAGGTTTATGAAAGGAGTGTTCAAAATGAAGCCAACGTTTCCTAAGTACGACGAAATATGGGATCCCCTTCCGGTGTTATCATTTGCAGAAAATCTATCCCCACTACAAAATCTCACTCTGAAAGATCTTACCCTAAAGTTAGTTATACTGTTGGCAATGAGTTCGGCACAAAGAGCCCAGCGTTTATCCAAAATTAGAATAAGTAATATTAGCACCCAGAAACATGAGCTTGTGATACACATACACAAAACTTCTTCCCCTAAAAAAGCTCAACCGAAATTACTTTTTCCATTTTTTATGGAAAGACCAAATCCTTTTACTGCAACAACAATAAATCACTATATACATGCCACATGTGAGCTGAGAGGCAATCACGATCAGCTCATATTGACACATAAAAAACCTCATCACCCCGCTACACCACAGATAATCAGTCGTTGGATCAAAAGTGTATTAAAGCTGAGTGGAATCGACACAAATAAATTTAAGGGCCACAGCACTCGACACGCAGCATCTACAGCAGCATTACAAACTGGGAAACATGTTGAAAACATCAAAAGTGCAGCGGGGTGGTCAGAGAAGTCAGAAGCATTTTCAAAAATTTAGAATAGACCCAAAGGAGGATATTTTGCTAGTTATATAAAAGAAATTTTGCAATAATGATATCGTTAAAATTAGCCAAATAGTCTTAGGATTATACTCATACATATAAATGTAACAGTTACAATGATAGTGCACTACTTGAAAAGTACTAGTAATTACGTATTAGATAATTATATACCCAATATATTTTGGGAAATAGATTTATGATAAATCGATTGTTGGAATTAGATTGGAAAATAAACATGTTTTCGTGGGATTTGATTGGATCGCTAAATTCTCTAAACATCTACATGGTGGTTCTAATTGGATGTGACCAATCGAAGTATAATTATGGATTAAACGACTTACTTTAAGGAAGTTCAATCCAGATTATACGACGTTGGTCACATCCAAATAGAACCAAATCCCCACCCTTTATTAAACAGTTTAAAAAAAAACATTTACATTAGCGATCATATCCAGCTCCGAAGTATAATGACCAGTGCTACGGGACGGGACAGGCTAGGTGGCAGCGATTACGTTTATCTAAACACTGGCGCACTCACAGCGTTAAGGGGTATACTACATGGTGGGTCTATTTGGATGTGACCAATCACGTATAATCTGGATTGAACTTCCTTAAGGTAAGTCGTTTAATCCATAATTACTATGCAAATATTTACAATAACTGTACTCCCTAAAATGCTTTGGGGGTTTTGTTATTGGTTGGTTGAAGCATGTGTAATTTGGCAACATCAAAATATTCATTTTTCATATTGTTTTTGGAGTAGCAAATGACATATTTTGAGTTTTTACATTGCTTATATACAGGGTGACTTTGAAGTTGAGTCATTAATTTTCAGATAATGATTGTAGAAGGAAGATAAACCAAAATATGTGTGTAAAAATAAAAAAATAAATAAAAAAAAATTTTACCTTGTTTAATAAAGTATCGTCCCGACAAGTATTTCAGTGCGGACCTGTATTTGATCGTGTGGTCTTGGAGCAGCATGCCCTGACCTGTGAGGTCTTAAGTCACTTGATTCACGAGCCCTTTGTACTACATTAACAAAGGCACGAGGGGTTGGTTGCACTCGATTGGGAAACCGATTCGCATAAATCCGTGATGCATCCGGGAGCATTTTGTAAATACTGCCCCCCCGTAGATAAGAATCATGTCCACAAGTTCAGCATTTTCGTAAACATGTGCCATTTTTGATTTCGTTTGAGCCACGCAACAAATACACATACAAACACAAACACAAACACTAACGCGACTGACGAAAAACATCGTGATAAACGTTTCAAATTCTTTCGCTTTTTTGTTTCCGATGCGAAGAACAGGTCAGACGGATTATATCCGTTGTCACCAAACACGAACATATTATTATTGAGACAGGGCGGTACTCAAACTTCCAAAGGGCTATAACTTTGTTACTTTAATTTTACCAGAAAAATGGTAAAGGAAAAAAACATTTCTTTTGATCAGATCTACTCACTGTTAAAATAAATGACTCAACTTCGAAGTCACCCTGTATATGAAATCTAGAGAAAAGTTCTAAAGCTCATTTTTTGTTCAGAATGTCCTAAAAAACCGCAAAATACTTTAAACAAAGCGAACAAATCAATTTTTGGAATCGGTTTAATAACAATTTTTGGTGCAATTTTTGGCCTAGTCACATGTAGATTCTTTAATCAGATTATGCAAAAATCGGCATTGGAAGATTTTTCCGAGCAGATGTTCCACTATTGTCTGGACTATTATCCGAGTTCTGTGAATGATTACCAGTGCATTGACGCAAGTGTGAGAAGAGGGGCCACTTGTCAATGTCAAGGCTGGCCTGCAAGTCCACGCAACACAAAAGCCACAAAACACTCTTTCATCTGCTACCTTGACGTTAAACATATGATTTTATTAGTGTGTTTAATGTTGATATTGTCTCCATTGCTACATTGGCAATCCTGGTCGCGCATGCGCTTTAAATGCTGATTTTCTTGAGCTAAGTTACGTTAAGTCTTGCATGAACCCACCATCACATAACAGACCAACTATCTGAGAATATTTTGCAAAAAAACAGATATCCTGTTATTTCTAGGCGCAGCAACAAAAGATATATTAAAATAGAAAAATTTTAAAAAAATACAAGAAAATTAATATCTCAAAAACAGTGAAACTCTTACTATGGTCATTTTTTGGTATGTTGTAGATCTGCCCTTTGCCTATCGTCCCTATTTTGTTGTCGTACTATTTAAGCCACGATCCTCGATGCAATGTAGTCACTATTGATTCGAGAAGACCTTATTTTTGTGTTAGGGAATGCTTACTCAAAAGTTGCGTTACATGGATTGCAAAATAGAGGCCTTGCAAGTTATAGTTTAAGTTTAGACCGACTTGTATAATTTTTAGCTATACTGACAGAGTCTTCGGAGCCTTTCAAATGTTACTGATGATACATGTTTGTCTTGCATCTGTTGTCATTGGCATTCTTTGTTACTATGTGATTTTTATTGAAAGTCTGACTGATAAAGTTAGGCATGCTCTTCATCTTGGAGGATGGATATCAGTCTTGTTTTACATGTGCATGAAAGGACAAACTATAATTGACGAGGTAAGTGTTCGAAAAGAAATATGCAGACTGTTGATATAATAATATTGGTGGGGGACATCTGTTGTAATGTAAACGCAAGTAAATTTAGGCATTTTTCTTAGTGACTGTTTACGATGCACATACAGGGTGTTCGTTTGAAAACTTCCTACCACGAATTTATCAAAAACCACTGATTAAAATAAAAAACGCTGAGACATGGATATGTTGGAAAATACCATCAATCCGCTTATCACTGAAATCATTGAAAACTAAATCGAAGAGAATGTAAACCCTATGCTTTTTTTATTTAACTATCCGCTTCAACCTTATGGTCATTAGCGGTGGAATTGATTATATTTTATAAATAAAGTTAGTGGCTTTCAGAAAATTTACAAGATTTGCTATGCTACATTTTGGACCTAGAATTCCTATCAGAGTGCTTTCTAAGTTGAACGTTATCCTATACACTTCAAGCATTGGGCACTCCACTAGAATGTGCTTCACTGTTAACTGCACGTCACAAATTTCACAAATAGGCACAGGTTCTTGGGCTAGAAGATATCCGTGGGTGGCTCGTGTGTGTCCTAGTCGGAGTCATGTGATGGTGGTTTGCATGCGTCGGTTGCTGGTGATGGTTTGCCATGTTCCAAAGCTCGGTTTCACATCCCGTAGTTTAGATGGCTTGTTTCTCCAGTTATCATTCCAGTTCTCCATTATTTTCTGCTTTAGATGCACCGTGGCGTCACAAGCTGGTACCTCTTCGATGGACAGGATTGAGTTGTTGATAGCTGTCTTTGCTTTCCGATCTGCTAACTCATTACCAGGGATCCCTATATGTGACGGCACCCAAAGGATGATGATATTTTTGTGTGGAGTGTCGCTTATTTCGGTTTTGATTATATTGATTAATGGGTTTTTACAGTATATTGTATCCAGTAGTTTGACAGAATTTAGTGAGTCCGATATGATAATCCAATCGTTGGTTGAGCTTTGTTTAACATACCGAACAGCTTCAAGTATGGCGTATAGTTCACCAGTGAGCACTGTAGCTGACTGCGGCAACTTGCTTTCCACAATTGTTGTTGGAGTTACTATAGCTGCTCCTACATATGTGTCTGATTTGGAGGCATCTGTGTATAAGTATTTCGCTGTAACTGCTGTATTGGTGTCGAATGGATGAAAAGTGTTGGATGATTACTTCGCTCGGAGTGTCTTGCTTGTGAAATTTGATCAGTTTAATGTTGATGTTAGGAGGCTGAATGGTCCAAGGAGAAATAGATGAACTGGTAGTGGCCAGGACCAGAGGCAGTCTGTGTATATGTAAATACAGTTGTACCCTATGGTGAAAGGATATACCATATGACACGTTTCTAGGGTTCGTTCGATTTCTTAATAAAATGTGTCTGTATCCTGGTAATGATGGGTTAGAGGCAATTTTGGTGGCATACTGTAAACTTAAAATTTCTCTTCGTACCTGCAGAGGAGCTTCTTCAGATTCGCAGCATAGGCTGTCTATGGGTGTAGTTCTGTAGGCTCCTAATATCAAGCGAAGTGCAGTGTTATATAGTGTATCCAGTGGTTTCAGTATAGATGGCTTTGCGGAATTGTATGCTACACAACCATAATCTAATTTTGATCTAACTAGAGTTCGGTAGATACTTAGAAGAGTTTTCCCGTCTGCACCCCAATGTCTATTAGATAAGTATCGGAGGATATTTATTCCTTTCTGGCAAGATTGTGTCAGATAGGAGATGTGGCTTCTCCATGAAAGGCACTGATCAAAAATTTCCCCAAGAAATTTGATTTCTTTAAAATATTCAAGAGCAATATTAGCTAAGTGCAGTGGTGGTTTTGTGTGGTTAGGCTTTTTTGAAAATATAATGCACTGCATGTTATGTGGTGAGAATGTAAATCCACTTCTATTAGACCAGTGTTCCAGCTGGTTCAATGTCGATTGAAGTAAATAGGTACTGGTTGTAATGTTCTTGCCTTTAATGTATATAATCATGTCATCAGCATACAGGCGTGCATGTATAGGCTTTTGTATGCTTTCTATAATATCATTAATGGCTATAAGAAAGAGCGTTGGGCTAATGACAGATCCTTGAGGTAGGCCATTTATCTGTTCTCTCTTTTCAGATAGTGTGCCATTGGTTCGAACTTGAAAATTTCTGGTTCTCAGGAAGTTTTGGATAAATGCGAGGATATTTCCGTCATATCCCCAGTTTTGCAATTTACGGATTATGTCAAATTTCCATGCGGTGTCAAATGCTTTGTTAATGTCAAAGCATATTGCGGCACAATGTTGTTGGTCGGCGAATGCTTCGTGTATACATGATTCTAGGTCTATTATATTATCCAATGTTGATCTATTTGATCTGAATCCTGCCTGTTCGCATGCTAGCTGATTATTGTATTCCAAGTTCCACAATAGCCTATGATTAATAATTTTTTCCAATAGCTTACACATTGAGCATGTTAAGGAAATTGGTCGGTAAGATTCAGGTGCCTGAGGCGATTTGTTTGGCTTTTGGATGGGTATGATTATGGCTTGTCTCCATATATCTGGGAATACTTGTTCATTCCATATAATATTGTATATGTCCAAAAGGATATTTTTAGCTGAATGTGTGAGATGTTTTAGGAAGATTGTTGGTATGTCATCTGGTCCTGGTGATGTATCTTTTAAATCAAGAAGAGCTTCTTCCATTTCTTGTTTAGTGATTGGTGTATTTATTGGACTAGAGGTGTCTTTATTTGTAGCAATTACCGTTTCAGAGTGTCTTTTCTGGTTAAGGAATTGCGTGTTGAGATTCTCATCACTGGAGTTTCTAAAATAGGTCCTCGATAGAACATTCGCAATATCATTGCTTTGAGTGTAAATTTGAGACCCTTCTTTCAGTAACTCAATATTTGTGTGTGATTTGGCTCCAGACATGCTCTTTATCTTTTTCCAGACTGTGGATACGTTAGTAGAAGTATTTATACTGGTCACGAATTTTCTCCATGATAACTTTTGTTCCGTTTTTATTATTAACCGTGCTTTAGCTCGCTTATGTTTGAATTCAGACAAGTTTTCAGTTGTTTTATGTCTTAGCATCTTGTTTAGTGCTTGTTTGCTTTCACGTATGCTTGATGAGGTTGAAGTATATTTCAAGCAAGACGGCGCTTCTCCTCACTATGTTGTTCCGATTCAGCAATGGCTAGATGAGTTTCCAGATAAATGGATAGAGCGAAAAGGGGCCTATAGAATGGCCTGCTGGATCTCCTGATTTGACGCCATTAGACTTTTTTCTATGGGGCCATTTGAAATCGATTGTGTTTACTCCCCAACCTGAAAGTTTGGATGAACTTCGTCAACGCATCATCGAAAGTTGCCATGATAGGAGTATCCCATAACATGTTTTTGAAAATGTGCGTCAAGAATTTGAACATCGCCTATATAATTGCTTGGCCAATAACGGGCAACATTTTGAACACTTATTGAAATAAAAAGTGATATTTACGTGTGTTTTTGTTTTCTATCAGAACAAATTAAGATAAATAAAGGTTTTTATAATTTTCTCGAAAACAAACCGACTGATTTAAAAAAGTCAAACGTCGAAAAAGGACTTCGAAAGACTTTTCAAACAAACTATTACTCGATACCCCTTGTCATTTAAAATTTTTAAAGGAATGACCCTGGGGGGTCGAGGGTGAAGCAGTTCTTGTTTAAAAAGTTGTCCCCCTTGACAAATCTTTTGTCGTGTCTCGGCGTTTTTTTTTTTATTTAGTGGTTCTCGATAAATAAGTGGTGGGAAGTTTTCAAATGAACACCCTGTATGCTTAGTCGTAGTGTAAAAGCTGCTACACACAGTGCCGCGCAAAGGAGCCGCCGTGGTGTGCCGGCGGGTTACGCGGCTTGCCGGCGTCACTTCGTTCCTGGCATTCGAGCGGTAGTGTTGTGCGGTTTGTGTGTTTAAACAAATTAAAATGTCGTTTAATTGGGACGACGAAGCTGTGCTGCTCTTAATTGAAAAATTTAATGAAAATGATATATTATGGAATCCCAGAAATGCAGCACTTCACTAGCTTTCTATGTGACTGTCACAACCGGAATGATGCTTGACGGCTTTGCGCGGCTTGTGCCGGCGGCTTGTATTGCCGGCGGCATAGCCGCTCGGCATAAACCCGGCTGCATTGCCGCCGGCACTGTGTGTAGTAGCTTTAATAGAGTATTGGAGAGTTGGAAAAAGTTAGAAAGATTCGCAGAAAAGTTCAGTTATGATTCAGTGTATATATTATGTTTTGTGGTTATTATTGTTTAGAACGAATACTGTTCACTGAGGAAGAGAAGTAGTTTTTTTGTGAAAATAGTGAAATTAAACAGTAAAAACCAGAACAGGGACATTATCTTGATCTTGAAAACTTTTATTACAAGTGCTTTTAGTAAGAATAGTAGACCAGGGGCGACGTGTGTGGAATTTCGCCCCATCTATATATTATATTAAGTTTGGACGAAAGCAAAGATACCAAAATTAATGGTTAATCTAAAATCTGAAACCGATTATACATGGTGGGGCAGATGAACTTGCTAATTGGAATTGGGCGCCCTAAAGTGACGGTTGCTCGACGGAAGTAGGATAGGTAGATTCGAGAGAGTGATACGTAAAGTTTTCGAGCCGCGTGGTGTAGTCACTCTCATGGAGTGGACGAAGGTGGAACACGCATTCGCCGCCGAGGCCTACTTTTCTAATGATCGTTCGATCATAGCCACTCAACGTGCATTCCGTACTCATTTCACCATCGTGCCACGAGGATGAGCTCCTGGCCGGCAATCGATTCTTTCATCGGTAAGCAACTGAAGAAAACAAGTGCGTTGTCAGGAATTATGTTTGCCAGGGGCGAACGAGGGTTTTTAAAAAATAACTTTTATTTCCCACTGATGAATCTAACTACCACTACAATAGTTGATAGCTATGTGATTACCAAACAAAAGGTACAACAGTTTCTATAAAGTCGTATAATAGGAATACACACATAAGCTAGTTCTTAAGAAGCATGGAGGACGTATTAGGTTGCATATATGAGATAATTCTAAGTTTTCGAACAACGGTAATAGAAGGATACAAGATAACGCCAAGATGATGCAATATAATAATTATGTCGTATAAAGTGAGCCAAAGTACATAACTCTTCCCCCCTTAGATCGAAACGTCCTCGTTTCAATTTCTTTTAGTTTCAGAAATATTTATTTCCATTAGAGGAGGATCATAACCCTTTCCAATGAACAAGTCTTTTAGACAACATTTGTATATAAGATAAATTACTCCAATAACAATGATTAAGCCAAATATGGAGAATCCGCTAATTATTCCAGTATGATGAAAGTTTAGATTTTGATAATGAATTGGTTTCATTTGTTTGAGAGTAGTTTTCAATTCTACCAAATTTAGAAAATGATTGTTGCTCAATTCAACTGTAGTATTGGCTGTCATATTTAGTTCAGGTAACCAACTGGAATTTTCATTAATTGTAAAATTTATAGTTGATAGATAAAATACCTCTTCATCAATTATTATATCACATATGCTATTCAATATACACCTTGGGAAAAACATTATTATACATTATGATGAGGAAGAGAGATGGAAATATACAAAAGTATGTAGGTGCGTGAAAGACACTCGATTGTAGGATTCTATGTGGCAGCATCGGAGTGTGACGGACAACGGGGTAAAGTAGAAGAGTGATAAAAGAGAGAGATGGCAGAACGGGCGCTGGCGCCTACCGCTTAGACGGATGCGCTCAACAAATGCGATTTGTTTCTCACATTCGCAGAGTTGCCGATACCAATATGTCATATTTCTAAGAAATCTAAGTCTACCCAAATTTCGGGAAAAATAGCTGCGGATTCCACATAAGAGTATTCCAAAAATGAAAAAAGTTCAAACTATTAAAATTGTATTAATGTTTCATGGTTCAAATCATATTTTTCATGTTTGTATATTGTTGTATAAATGATTTTGTAATCGCTATTCTTGTTGCCAGTAGAGATACAACAGTATTGAGAGAAATCATGGACCGCTAGATAGGGCTACAACTACCATATTACTATCAAATAGTAGTGATAAACAGGGTTTGTTTATAGCACAGTTGCCTGGTGTGGCGAATTTGCGCCATAGGGGCGTTTTGACCACTTTGAAGGACAACTATAACGGTTACTATGGTGCCCGGTAGTCGGGAATCTGGCAATACCTGATGATTCCTAACGTTTATTACGCCAGATTGTTTGCTGACTTGCGCAGTACAACATGACAATCAACGTGACTGAGCACCTGGTAACCCTGGTTTAAGGTGTTATATTTAAAGAGCTTGGGGCAGTTAGGTATCTAGGTCACATTTTTTAATGTATTTCGAGAAATCCGTAATGTTGAGTAAATACTAGATCACGTTTCTTGCTTAGTTTGCTGAAAATTCTACAATAGACGTACATTTTGAGAAACAGAGATTTGGTGACGACAAAATCGTAAAAATATAACGCATTTTCGTAAAATAATTTCTTTGTTGAAAAGACTGTGGCTTGATGACCCATTGAACGAGTATAGTGTCCCGCTCCGCTTTGAATATTCGAAACACTATACTCCAGCAGCATTCAGCTTCAATGTTATCTTTATGAAGTTCTAACGTCTAGGCCATGCTGATTAAAAGCTTGAATGAATCAACACTCAACTCTAAATTCCCCACAATTCGGGAAGCTCTACTCAAATTGGCAACACAGCGTATCTGCCTATTATTCTCATTCGTGATACAGGTCTGCGGTTAACGGTAGGAAATATGTACGAACAGCGATGAAAGTAGACGAGTCGATGCGCTGTTGGCAAGAAATGATTTCCCATGTATAACAATGGTTTTTCCTAAGCTGTATAGGAACCTTTCAGGTTAATTTTCTTGACGTTCTCTACTACGGTTCGAAATGATTTTGAAAAAAAAATTAGAGCATTTTGGCCCTATAATATTCACTAGAGTTCCGTTAATATTATGTTGAAGTCTTTCACTTTCCAGTAGTGGGCACTCCACTAAGATATGTTTAACGGTGAGTATTTCTTCACAAATGTCACAGGTTGGTGGTTGTTCTCTGTTGAAAAGGTACCAATGAGTGAGCTGGGCGTGTCCGAGTAATTTTTATTTCTCCATTCACTGTTCCATTCTTGATATATTTTATAAGTGAAGTAGGATTTTGTATCCGAAAATGGTATTTTTGTTGTTGCTGATAGTTCTCCTTGTGCTGCATTTTTTGCTTTTTGGTCTGCCTCCTCATTACCCCGGATGCCGCCGTGGGATGGAGCCCAAATGAAGATAAGTTTTTTGCCTTCCGTATGAAATCGATGTAAATGCTCCTTGATACTGATCACTAACCTTCCATTACAGCATGAAGTTCACCCGTGCAAATTGTAGCTTCATCTGGTAATCTCGTAGCAGTAATGGTGGTCAGTGTGATGACTTCTGCACCTGTTTTGTAGTTTACTTAGCTGCATCTGTGTAAATTTTTTGGTGTTCCAGATATTCCTGCATAAGGTGATTGAAGTGCTGTCTTATTAAATCGTGAGGTACATCGTGCTTGTTAAGCTTTGTCATCCTGGCATTGATGTCAGGTAAGTTGATCATCCAAGGTGGGACAGAGGATGCTGAAGTGCGATAGGTGGAGGGAACGATATGTTTAGTGATCTGAGACGTAAACTTGTTCTCTCACAGAAAGAGCCCCTTCTTGTTATATTCATGCCGTTCTGTGACATAGTAGCTATTAGGTGACTATGGAAATTAAGAATGTGCAAACAACGAACGACTTTTTAAAAAAGCGACTTTATTTAACAGAAGACGAATGAGTACTGGTCACCTTGGTTTACATGCATCTCTTACTTATAACCTACGCTAGAACAAAGGAATTGAAAAGTGCAAACCTAAGCAACTCTACATATTAGATCATCATCATAGCAGTGCCGTAATTCCTCCCTCTTCAAGAAGATTTATGTCAATTGGATATTGAATAGCATTATTTTCTACGTTACAGATACATTCAGGAAAATATTCGTCAGAATTTTTGAATTTCAAAGGTGGAATAACAACAGAACCATTATCCAAATTTCGGATAATTAATGATTTTTTCGGGTAACTATACTGAACTGGATTGTTTTCTCGAATTGGCTTAAAAGAAGTGTTATAAGTAATTTTACATTTATCAGTAATAATCTGATGTTTAGTCAAATCAATAGAGCAATTAAGCTTTTGTAAATCATAGAATCCTAATAAGCAGTCATAACGTGAATGCCAAGGAAGAATTAAAAATTCAATTTCAGTTTTATTCTTCCATTCAGAAAATATGGGAATTTTACAGGCATATTGACCTCTAAAATTGGACGTACATGAATTAATTTCAAAAGGATGATCATAAATACGATCTGGAAAATATTTAAAAGCAATTTCTGGATTGATCAGGGAGGATGATGCACCAGTATCGATTAAGATGATAAGATTAAACTGAGAACAAAAAATATACGGAAGGTGGGTTTTTTGATAATTATTTATATCTAAGTCAAATTTTGAGACTGGCTCGTCGAAGGAAAATTTTCTTCGTCATTGTTTTCAAAATAAGATTCATCGGGGATATAGTCTGAATCGAAATCTTGGATATATTCCTCAGATTCATATTGTGGCGTTCCTGCAAAAGTTTGTTCTTCCTCATTTTCAAGATGAGTAATTTCTTCGACATAATAATGGTTTGGTTTGGGACCTACTTGAAAGGCATTAACTCTAGTGGGCATTTGTTGACGATATGGGTTTTGCTGGGGTTTCGGTGTGCGTGCTGTAGATACAGACATAGGTATAGGATTACTTTTTTGTTGACCTGGAATGGGTTTTTTGGAAAAAACATTCTGTGGTGGTCTGAAAGCTTGAATGTTTGTAGGGTAATGAGGTTTAAAATTTTGTTTAGGTGGTGGTAGTTGCATGGGACCTGTAGGGAAGGTTTGTTGTGGCTCTAGCCAAGTTTGACTATTTTGGGCTCTAAACTGATTGGGCTTTTGAGAAAAATTAAAATTAGACCTTTGGAAATTTTGATTTGAAGCTTGTACTTTATTCTGAGACTGAGGCTGTTGTCGTTTATATAGGCTCGTTCTTAAGAAATTTTTATAATCAACTTGCATTTGCAAATTATCATAATCACGACAATATTGAACACAAGAATCAATTGTAGTAGGATTTTGCTGTCTTACATAAGACCTATATGGTTCATTCAAACCAGAGATAAAGGAGCTCAAAGACTGTCTATCATAGTCTCTCAATTTAAAAGCGATATGATCGGGATTATCATGGTATTCTAAATTTGCAAATTCTTTCAGGCTCTGTACCTTAAATTTAATTTCTTGATAAAAATCTTCATATTTTTGGTTAGGTTTCTGAACTGACGTATATAAGGCGGTGAGAAGAGTTTCTTCATTTCTAGGATCTTTATATTTGGATAATAATAATGATTTTAAATCTGGCCAGGTTCTCGGACTAGTTAGATGCACTAAATCTCTTACTTCGCTTTTCAGCTGAGAAATAACGTATTGGAAAGCATACGAAACAAAAGGTGTATTAACAAATTCTGCAATAAACTTTTCTGAATTATCCAAAAAATAAATTAGATCTCTGTGACCTCCATGATATTCTGGTACCATATACTTAGCTACATTGAATTTAATTTGTAAATCTTGAAGAGACATGGTTAACTGATTAAAATTAAGACGTGAGGGTGTCAAAATAACTTGTCTAACAGGTGTATTTTCGACTACAGATTCAAATTCAGAATCGGACATTAAATATATGCAATTAAAGTCACTAAATAAGTTTACTTATAGATAACTTTTACGAGTATATATAGATGTAAAGCAATAGAGGGCGAAAAAGTTTCGAGAAATAAATGGAAAAATCACTGAGTACAGCAAAAATTGTAAATGTTGTTTCTTACGCTACACTGGGCACTAGCAGCTTCATTTGGAGAGATCTGAGATACCTCCTTGGGCCAATACAGCTCCTCCTGGTTGACAGCTTGCCTGCCGTGGATCCAGCACCTCGCTCCTGTCAGTTCCTGTCGTTTTCTCAAGTGTCGTTGCCTGCTCCCAAAATACTTAGCAAGTATTTCGGCCTGGTACTTCGATGGTGATGTGCCTGCTCGGTGTAGCCTTCGAAGTTCTTTGTGATCGACGTCAAAACGATTGAAATCGTACCCGAACACACCGGACGATTTTTTGCACTTTTTCGGTCTCGATTGAGCGATACTCGTGAATCAATACCGCCGATTATCGATTCGGTACGCCGATATCCTGTTCGCAGCGCCAATTAAGAATGTGCAAACAACGAACGACTTTTTAAAAAAGCGACTTTATTTAACAGAAGACGAATGAGTACTGGTCACCTTGGTTTACATGCATCTCTTACTTATAACCTACGCTAGAACAAAGGAATTGAAAAGTGCAAACCTAAGCAACTCTACATATTAGATCATCATCATAGCAGTGCCGTAATTTGGATAGGAAGTGATGGATTAGAGTGAACTCTGGATGCATATGAAAGACTCAAGATCTGTCGTCTGAGGTAGAGTAGTGCCTCGCCAGCTTCACAGTATAGGCTTTCACATGGTGTGGTCCTAAAAACACCAAGTATAAGGCGCAGGGCATTATTATGCAGGACATTTAGTTGTTTAAGGGTCGAATTTGTTGCCGATGCGTATGCTATACATCCATAATCAATTTTTGATCGGATTAGGGACCTGTAGAGGTATAAAAGTGTAGTTCCATCAGCCCCCCATCGTATAATATCATATCACTTGTATTGGCTTATTAATCGCATCCAAAAGGTCATTTGTAGCGATAAGAAACAGCGTGGGGCTAATGATTGAGCCCTGGGGTATTCCATTTTCTTGGTTTCTTTGTGTAGACAAGACTCCATTGGCTCTTACTCGGAAGACTCTGTCACGTACGAAGTTCAAAAGAAATGCCAGTATATTTCCGTTGTAGCCCCATTTTTTGAGCGTTGTTGCGATTTTGTGCCTCCACGCAGTATCAAAGTCTATATCAAAATATATAGCTACTGTATATGTATATGATTTTCCAAGTCAATTATATTGTCTAACGTGGATCTGTTGGCTCTGAATCCAGATTGTTCGCCAGCAAGTAACTGTTTTTGATCTAAGCTCCAAATGAGCCTACGGTTTATATTTTTTTCTATGAGTTTGCACATTGAGCAAGTTAATGAAATGGGTCTGTATGACTGTGGGTCGAGTGATGGTTTATTAGGTTTGAGAATAGGTATTACAATGGCCTGCCTCCATAAGCCAGGAAATACATGTTGTATCCAGAGTATATTGCATATTTGTAGGAGATGGTTTTTGGCGTTTGCTGGAAAATATTTCAGAAAGATAGGGTGTATATCATCTTGATGTGATTATTAATGTTTTGTTTTTCCTATGCTCAAATGTGCCGCTTCTATTATTAGATTATTAAAGTTTTCTATTGTTAAATCTATGTCAACGCTTATCACTGCTTTTTGAAGGTTTTATTCAATACAGTCTGAGAAAGGCTGTCAATTTGCAAGTTTCAGGTTCCATTTTGGTACTTCTGTAGGGGTGTCAGTTATCTGTTCCGTATTCGTCACGATTACTAGATAATGATCGCTGCTGTAAAGGTCATCCCCTATGTTCCATTCCAGCTGTGTGATAAGGTTGGGTGTGCAGAGAGTTATGTCGATTGCGGAAAAGTTGCCATTAGCTGCATTAAATGGAGTTGCACTTCCTTTGTTGTGTGTATAGACAGGTTGGGTCCATCTATGACGTCACTTATTCTTTTGCCACGAATATCATTTTTGTGTGATCCCCAGGCGAAGTTATGTGCATTGAAATCACCTAACAGTATTCTTGGAGATGGAATTTGATCTAACAGTGCTTCCAGTTCTGCCGTTTCTATGTGATAGTCTGGAGGGATATACAAATTACATATTTTGATATTTTTTGGCGCTTCTAACGAGACTGCTATTACTTCCAAACTACTTTTGAGGTTGAGCTGCATCACCGGTATTTCTTTTTTCACATAAATAGACACTCCTCCAATAGCTGTGTCTTGTGCGCGATTTTTGAAGAAATCTTGGTAATGCTTAGGAGTATGTGATTGGTTTCCCTGGATGTAGGTCTCCTGTATACACATAATATCTGGGTTTTTCGAAGATAACAGAAGCTTTAGCATATTCAGGTGGTAGAAGTATCCATTTACGTTCCACTGGATAATAGAGTTGAATGCTAACATATTAAAATGTGGAATCCACTGAAGAGGTTTCGTCATAAGAATCGTTAGGTTTATTCTCTAAATGGCGTTCTAGTTTTTTCCTCAGTCTGGTTACGCGCTTCTTTATTGCTTTGTCCTTTATATGAGGATAAATTGTTAAGAGCATTTCAATGAGTGGTTTTATATCTGCTGTGTACTCGTGAACAATGCTTATTGTGCCTTTTGCCCCATGGGTATTCTCAAGAAGGCTTTTCAGCTGATTTAGTCGAGGATGTAGTTCTCATCGCTGCTATTTATGAGCAATTTTACTGATTCCATATTGTCGTCTAGAATATACAGGATGTCCCAGAAGTCGACGTCAAGCCGAAACCGGGTGATAGGCAAAGTCATAACAGCTATCAGAAAAATATTTAAAAAAATTGTATGTATGTGTTTTGAAAATTATAGGTCCTTGAAAAAGATATAGAAATTTCACACCCTACGGCAGTCTGTCAACTCCTGTTACTACAAATATTAACTTTTTTTGGATTTTATTTTTACAATGTAATGATGAATAATGCATCTTCAAACTGGTGTCTCAACCTTACTGCCAACTTTTCTCGTTCAGGAAAAATTGCCACTTATTTCCCAACCAAGTATTCCAAATTAAAACTTTGCTCAACTTAAACTGGCTGTACTGGAAAAAAATGTACTACGAGAGTTTGGCAAGTAACCTTAAAAGTTGGCGCATTTAATAACGATTCCAAAATGGTATAACACTTAGAAGATTACTCGTTAACTTATGCACAATTTTTATTTGAAAAAAACATGAAAATTTTTCAAAATTTCCTAATTAAACAGCGATTATGAAAACGCACAAGGACCCTTTAGGATAACTGTTTGCACAACAGTGGGCGTCAAAATGCTGCTGATGATGATTTACCTTTACAGCAAATGCTCAAACTGTTTTCCTTCAGCCGCAATACACGCTCGACATCTTCTTAAAAAAGATCGGGTTATTAAACGAGCGAATCCACGGTTATTAACAAACTCAGCTGCTTCCAATGGTCTTTGCCGTAGCTCAGCTACATTTTGAATCGGCTTGAAATACACTTTTTCTTTTACAGTTCCCCAGTAAAAAAATCTAAAGGATTCAAATCAGGTGATCGGGCTGGCCACGGTATTGTACCAGACCGCCTTATCCATCTGCCTGAAAAGTTTTGATCGAGATACCCTCTCACTGAGAGTGCATAGTGCGCTGGGCAGCCATCATGCTGAAAGCACATGTCCCTGTAAATACTCAGTGGCACGTCCACCAATAAATTTTGTACATGATTTTTCAAAAAATCCAAATAAACTTCAGCAGTCAAAGTCTCTGGGAACTCAAACGGACCGATTATTTTACCATTTAAAATTCCTGTCCAATGGTTTATCTTGAAGCGATATTGAGATTTATCTTCTCTCATCAAATGTGGGTTTGCTACGTGCCACTCGTGTAAGTTATGCAGGTTCATGTACCCATCTTTCTTAAATGTGGTCTCATCCGACCATAATTTTTTTTCAAAGAACTGTGGATCTTTCCTGTGTCTTTCTAACATTGTGCGACAAAAAGCAACTCGGGGCTCATAATCCCGGGGCAGGAGAGGTTGAACACGCTGTATGTGGTATGGATGAAGCACATCACTTACTTGCTATTGCACACTTTGATACCGATCAGTACTCCTTCGTTTACTGCGCATCTTTACATGTTTGTGCTTGTTGATTTCGTACTGTTACTAATTTTGGATTCGTGAACTGGACTGTTGATCGCTTGTGATTTGGATTCGGACTGTTTAATTGCTCTTCAAAACAACATTTGCTTTCCTTAGACTATCTTTGATAGTGTGATTGTGCAGTGCCGCTATGTCCGTGTACAGCGTACAAGAATATGCATGCACCTCATTTATGGGGAATGCAGATGCAACGCTAGTGTTGCAGCGAGACTTTACTGTGAGAGGTACCCGAATTCAGCTCGTCATCCAGATCATCGAGTGTTCACAAATGTGCACCGCTTACTGTTCTCAGAGGGCCAACTACCCAACCAATCACACGGTGAGGGAATATCTTTCCTTCCTCACGAAGACGTGGTGCTAGGAGCTGTCGCAGAAGACCCGAGTACTTCAGTCCGTGCAATAGAACTAAAAACACGTGGGCCCAAAAGTACAGCCCATAGAATCTTGCAAAAAAACGTTCTCCATCCATACCACGTACAGCGTGTTCAAGCTCTTCTGCCCCGGGATTATGAGCCCCGAGCTTTTTGTCGCACAATGTATTAGAAAGACACAGGGAAGATCCACGGTTCTTTGAAAAAATTTTATGGTCAGATGAGACCACATTTAAGAAAGATGGGTACATGAACCTGCATAACTTACACGAGTGGCACGTAGCAAACCCACATTTGATGAAAGAAGATAAATCTCAATATCGCTTCAAGATAAACCATTGGACAGGAATTTTAAATGGTAAAATAATCGGTCCGTTTGAGTTCTCAGAGACTTTGACCGCTGAGGTTTATTTAGGTTTTTTGCAAAATCATTTAGAAAATTTATTGAAGGACGTGCCACTGAGTATTTACAGGGACATGTGGTTTCAGCATGATGGCTGCCCAGCGCACTATACACTCTCAGTGAGAGAGTATCTCGATCAAAACTTTCCAGGCAGATGGATAGGGCGGTCTGGTACAATACCGTGGCAAGCCCGGTCACCAGATTTGAATCCGTTAGATTTTTTTTTACTGGGGAACTGTAAAAGAAACAGTGTATTTCCAGCCGATTCAAAATGTAACTGAGCTACGGCAAAGACTATTGGAAGCAGCTGAGTTTGTTAATAACCGTGGATTCGCTCGTTTAATAACCCGATCTTTTTTAAGAAGATGTCGAGCGTGTATTGCGGCTGAAGGAAAACAGTTTGAGCATTTGCTGTAAAGGTAAATCATCATCAGCAGCATTTTGACGCCCACTGTTGTGCAAACAGTTATCCTTAAGGGTCCTTGTGCGTTTTCATAATCGCTGTTTAATTAGGAAATTTTCGAAAAATTTTCATCAGTTTTTCTTCAAATAAAAATTGTGCATAAAGTTAACGAGTAATCTTCTAAATGTTATTCCATTTTGGAATCCTTATTAAATGCGCCAACTTTTAAGGTTACTTGCCAAACTCTCGTAGTACATTTTTTTCCAGTACAGCCAGTTAAAGTTGAGCAAAGTTTTACTTTGGAATACTTGGTTGGGAAATAAGAGGCAATTTTTCCTGAACGAGAAAAGTTGGCAGTAAGGTTGAGACACCAGTTTGAAGATGCATTATTCATCATTACATTGTAAAAATAAAATCCAAAAAAGTTAATATTTGTGGTAACAGGAGTTGACAGACTGCCGTAGGGTGTGAAATTTCTATATTTTTTTCATAGACCTATAATTTTCAAAACACAAACATAAAAATTTCTTAAATATTTTTCTGATAGCTGTTATGACTTTGCCTATCACCCGGTTTCGGCTTGACGTCGACTTCTGGGACACCCTGTATGAGTGCGTAGGGTCTGATTTTGGCTTTTTCTTTGGATTTCGTCTTGGTATAACAAGTTCTGTCATTAAGTTGGGATCAGTGAAGGGTGTTGCTTCCAAAGTTGGAGTTTTTATTTCGGAAATGCTTCTTTTGTTGTTTGCACTAGTTGTATTTTTCGAATTGTCGGAGGTTACTGTTAACATAGAAGATTCTGCCTGCGCCAAATTAAGTGCGCTAGCGCTGGTCTCTGATGGATCATTTGTTGGCTGAGAAGTTGCTGAAGTTGTAGTTGGACTTGGGGTTTCATTAAGCGTTTGTGTTGTGGATGAAGAGTTGGAGGACGCTGGACTTCGAGAAGCAGTGTGGCCTGAAATTTTGCATTTGAAGCAGCTTTGACTGTCAAGAGATAAGACTACTCAATACGTAAGGTCATCGTGGCTGATTTCTAGTGAATTGGGAATTTCAGAAGATTCTAGCGGTTCAATATATACCTGTCTTCGGAAACTTAAAATATGATTATATTCAGGAAGAGGTGCGCCGATCTTCAGAAATGAAATAGGCGAAACTGTTTGATGCCTATACGTTGTATGCTTTCTTTAATTTTTGCGTGCGTTATTGTGGGGCAGACATTTGAGATGACTAATCTATCTGCAGGTGCTACTAGTCGCCGTGCATGTGCAACTTGTCCAGTTGTTCAGAATATTGGTTTAATTTGTGATTGGCAATTTCGAGTTCTTCAGTACCGATCTTGCTTAGCTTGATCGGTTTTAATTTTGGTAAATTTTGTTTCTCTGGGAGATGTTCACAGCATTTGTAGGGTACTTCTACAGGGTGACTTTTGTATGTGATATTCTTGTAGGTGCTAACAGAATATCTAGAATGTAATCTCGTGGTGCCTGCAAAGCCACTGCATTCTGGCTGCATTTTTAAAAGTGAATTAACTTTTATCACTTTGGTGGTAGTCTCTCGTTGTCCACACTTCATCGTAATTGGCAGAGGGCTAGATATGGTGATTAGCCAAAAATTGGTTGCAAGTTCTTGGATTTTGTAATCTTGCAATGCCACAATTGCTATTTGGCAGGCTGTCGGCAGATCGATCGGATTTCGCAACAACTGTGCTTCACGGACTGCATTACTGTCTATTGGATACGGCAAGAGGTTGAAACATATGTTCACCTGAGACTGAAGAACTTTACAACTACCTAAATTTTGAAAGGAAACGTACAAAAGAGAATCGCTATCTTTAGCAATGTATCTCTGTATAGTGGAAACTACATGAAACAAACCAGTACTTTTATCGAAAATGGGTAGAGGAATCACTCTGTATAAAGTATACATTTCGAGCTCTAATAACGGGATGCGTAGGCCGAATGCTACTCTTGTTTTAGTTTGACACGCTTCGAGTTCCATAAGATTAAGGTACTCTGACACTGTTGCCAAATTAACCGGAAGGGGTAAATTATTTCTCGACAAAGTGTGAGAGATTTCTTGAAGAGAATTTACTAAGTCTTGAGGAGTGATAATAGAAGGATGTATTATTTTTAAACGTGCAAAAGTAATTGAATTTAGAATATCATTAATTGTCTCTTCTAGAAACATGTAGCTTTCCATTAATTGTTCGCAAACTTCTAAAAATTGGAATTTAGCTTCATAAAATGCAAGATCGTCTGAAATTTCATAAATTTTGTTTTCAATAACCTTAATATCTTCATTAAACGTAGTTTCATCAATCATAAGTTTTTGAATAGTGTTATTAAAATTCTTGATAACCGACATGGTAACAGAAATTTGGTTCTTCATGAGGTTTTCGAGCTCATGTTCATCTTTAGAAATTTTGTTAATACAATCGTTATAAAATTCACCGTCCGATGAATCGAGGTTGCCGGTTATTGCTTTCCATATGGTACCCATCGCGTTAATCAGACCGCATTTCATCCGCGATGCGCTTACAGTGTCATCGAAGATCGCGTAATATTTAGATTCCAAGGAACGAGAAATTTGATAAAGGAGACTTGTATGAGTTTTAATTTCACCACTAAACATTTTCATACGATTGGTGGGTTTGTCTACGAGATATGATAAGTGTTCCAGAATATAGTTGTTATCGTCAAGTGCTTTCTTAATGAGTTCTAAGTCTTTATATAAAAGGAGTGTCCAAATTTCGTTGGAAATCTTAAGAGGGGCGTCTTCATGAAAATAGATACCTAAGGTGTTGTTAATCGGTTTGATGTCTATCTGGGCTGTGACAGCCGCAAGAAACAGCAGACTGCACCTGAAAGAGAAACTAAGTCTCAAAACATGGTTTCAGTCTGTCAAAATTAACTTTACTTATTCTATTTGTTTCCGGGTTCTTAAGGAGCGCGGAATTTTCAAAAACTTGAGTAATTTCGAATGGACCATCAAATTTGTTCTGAAGCTTGCTTGAAATTTGAGACTGTTTCACAAAGACTTTATCTCCAACTTTATATGATTGTAAATTGGGTGACACTCTACTATCAAAGCGAATTTTTGCTTTTTGCTTCTGTTCGTCAGTTCTCACGCGGGCAATTTTGTAGTAATATTCGAGTTTATTCCGACTGTCTCGAACATACTTGGACATTAATTCTTTTTCTAAATATACGTGTTCGGGCGGACGACCAGAGGTGTGGCCAAACACGAGCTCGTATGGTGTAAAGCCAGGGAAGAATATTGAAGGGACGTTCGTCGGGATTTTCGGATACATGGGATCTGATCATTTCCAATAAAGTGGCGTGAAATCGCTCAATCGAGCCATTGGAATGGGGATGACTGACATTAGAAAAAGTTAATTTAATGTCATAAAGACTACAAAGGTCTTTCATGAGGGCGTTGTCAAATTCTTTTCCGTAATCACAGTGTATTCGGAGAGGTGTACCATAATGTTGGAAATATAAAAGTAGAGTATTTACTACAGATTTTGCAGATTTGTCGCCAATTGGATAGTCTTGAGAAAATTTTGTTAGCTCGTCTCGGATTGTGAGAGCGTAGCATTTAGGTGGGACAAAATGTCAATGTTGATTCTTTCGAACGGGGCTTTAGGGGTTTCAGTTACTACAAAAGGGGCACTGAGGTTTTTACGACAAATTTTGGTCTTTTGACAAATTTCACACCTTTTGATGAAATGCTCAACGTCTTTAGTTAAGCCGGGCCAATTATATCGTTCACGAATTCGCCTAATTGTTTCATTAATTCCTCGATGAATGTTTTTCTTACCACAATGGTATTGATCTAAAATGACGGGGATTTCATCGGGACTAGGAGTTTTGGTGACGTTTTGGCAAACGACAAGTTTGATATTATCATCCGAAAAAATAAAAGAGAAAATTTCTAAAATGGGTAAGTCCAAATTATTTTCAACGTAAATTTGTTGGGACAGGTCGAATACACCTTTGTTGGTTAAAATTACAGAGAAAAGATGCAGTATGCAAGTTACGGGATCGTATGGCACAGGAATAATATAGTATTTTCTATCTTTAATTGTTTTGCTAGACGCGATGTTAATTTTATCTGCAGAAAAATCAAGATTTTCCTCGAATATGTCTTCGATAATTTTTTCGTGAAGATCAGATAGAGTGTTTTGTCTGAAAAACGTGACGATATGTTTATGACTTTTGTCTAGGAGTTGGGAATTTGAAAATTGGATTTTGGAATAATCGATCAGGGATGTGGTTTTGTAAAGGCGGGCAAAGATATCAAATTCACCTTCGGAAAATTGGGTAGAAGGTTCTCCTTCTTCGTCACTATGGGTAAGGGCATTAACAGTTTTGGATAATTTGATACGTGATAGGGCATCGGCATTTTTATTAGCCTTGCCTGGCTTGTACACTATTTCATAGTCGTACTCCTCTAGCTTGAGGCGCCATCTTGCTAATCTACTTCCGGTGTCTCGGCAAGAGAAAAGCCACGTAAGGGGTCTATGGTCTGTTACAAGTTAAAACTTTCGACCATACAAATAAGGTGTAAAATGTTTTACACTCCAGACAATAGCTAGAAGTTCTCTTTCAATGGTGGAAGATCTCGTTTCTGCTTTACAGAGTGTACGAGATGCATAGGCTATCGGGAGATCTTTACCTATGGGACCTTGGGAAAGAACGCCAGATATCGCAAAAGCGCTTGCGTCTGTTGTAAGCACAAAAGGCTCTTTAAAGTTGGGGTAGATCAGTATAGGAGATGTTGTTAAAGCATTTTTTAATGTATCAAATGACTTAACACACTCGCTATCAAAGTCAAATACTGCGTCTTTCTGTAATAGTCTGGTAAGGGGTTTCGCAATTTTGGCAAAGTTTGGTATAAAGCGCCGGTAGTAACCTGCAAGACCTAAGAAAGATTTTATTTCTTTAGGATTCTTGGGCTGAGGGAAATTTTGTATGCAATCCACTTTATTTGGATTGGGCTTAACGCCATCAGGGGTTATTACATGACCAAGATAGGCTACCTCCTTTCTGAGGAATTCGCACTTATCAGGCTGGATTTTGAAATTCGACTTCCGAAGACGTTTGAAAATTTCGGTAAGCCTACTGATGTGTTCTTGGATGGAGGGGGAATAGACAATTATGTCATCCATGTATACAAGACATCTTTCGTTTTGTATACCCATCAAGATGTTGTCCATGACACGTTGAAACGTGGCAGGAGCGTTCTTGAGACCAAAAGGCATCCTCACGAATTGGTAATGTCCGTTTTCAACTGAAAATGCAGTTTTAGGAACATCAACTGGATTTATCTCGATTTGATGAAATCCAGATGCCAAGTCCAGTGTACTAAAGTACTGGCATTTCCCTAATTGATCAAGTAGATCGGAAATGTTTGGCAGGGGATATTTATCATCGATGGTGATTTCGTTAAGCTTACGATAGTCAATCACCATACGCTATTTCTGTTTACCAGAGGCGTCCATTTCCTTTGGTACAACCCACACCGCAGAATTCCATGGCGATGTGCTAGGTTCGATAATACCTTGTTTTAGTAATTTTGAAATTTGATCTTTGACTTCTTGCTTGTGGACATAAGGGTATCGGTAGGATTTGGTAAAATTTGGTTTACTGGTAGTGGTATCAATGGAATGCTTAATTTCGTTTGTAAATGACAGGCTATCACCATCTAAATAGAATATGTCCGAAAAATCTAAACAAAGATTCGTAATTAATTCTTTTTCTTCCTCGTTGAGATGATCGAGACGTAATTGATCTCTAATAACATCTCTACGGTTATACTGACTTTGGTTTTGTAAAGAAGTGTTGAAATTATTGATAGAAGTTTCGTTAAAGGGCACGAAAGTTAATTGGGGTAAAATTACATTTTTTGGAATGGCATTACAGTTTAATACTGTAGTAAGGAATTCGCCTTTAGAATCAATTTTAACTATGGAACTGGGTAGACGGACTTTTTCTACCTCACACGCCAGAAGAATGGCTTCAGTATTTCTAAGCTCGGATTTGAGCTTGACAACTTGTTCAACTCTGGGAGGAATGGAAATAACATTTTGAACTTGAGAATTTTCTTTAAATTGCGAAGCTTGGGACTTTTCTTTAAATTGAGAAGCTTTGGAATTATTTTCGTCACCTACTTTGAAAAGAGGGCTGTTTTGAAATTTGTAATCAATTGACGATTTCAAATCAATAATACAATCATAATGTTCAAGAAAATCTGACCCAAGAAGGTCATCGAATGAAATATCTAGATCATGGACATAAATTTTGCGATAGTCATTGGGAGCAAATGGGACTAAGACTGCTTCAGTAATACTAATTTTTTCGTCAGTAATACCTCGGATAGAGATATTTTCTGCGACACGATTAGTATAATTTTGACAAGTGTTACGTTTGAACATGGAGCAACCTGCACCACTGTCAATGAGAATTTTGAATTTTCCAGTAGCATCTTTAATGTAATATAAGTTGTCTGGGCTAACGGGGTGAATTGTCGACGGGACTATAAACGGAGGATTTATATGAACATCTGATCGCGTGTGTTGCTGATGCTCGTACATGGTTAGATTCGCTAAGTTCGCACATATACTAAGTGACATATAAATCCGAACACCCAGTTTAAATGGTTTTATTTTAATAAAAGTTGGTGAATGTATTTATATTACTGTAAATAACAAGTGAAAAAATTTTCAGCCTTATCAGTTGGACATTCCGGTTTTTATACTGCTTTTTTTTAATTCACTAACGCTCTAAATATGAATATTTCAGCCGCAGTAAAAAATCAACGTTGGCGGATTTTGGTTCTTGACATCCTTTACGATCGGTTACGATGCCTAGAGTACGGAGACCTGTACGATTTCGTCAACTAAGTGAGTTTGATAGGGGCCGTATAGGGGCACTTCGGGAAGCTGGACTTTCTTTTCGGGCAATTGCAGTTAGAGTGCAAAGAAGTGTAGACACTGTGGTTAGGTGTTGTCAGGCATGGCATCGAGAAGTCGGTACGCAAAGAGCAAGGGGCACTGGACGCCGCCGTAGAACAACAGACCGTGAAGATCGCCGCCTAAGATTATTGGCCTTAAGGGACCGTTTCTCCACTACCAAGTCCATTGCAAATGAATGGTTTGCAGAACACGGAAGACCTATTGGCATGCGAAGTGTTTACCGACGAATGAGAAGTTTTGGCTTGTTTTCATACCGGCCACACTGGGTCCTCCCTTTAACTCGAGAACACCGACGTAATCGCCTTCAGTGGTGCAGACAACGGTCACTCTGGGATCAAGAATGGAACAGTATTGTCTTTAGTGACGAGTCTCGATTTTGTTTAGGCATGCACGATGGTCGTGCCAGGGTTAGAAGGCGACGTGGTGAAAGGAGGAATCCACAGTTTTTTGTTGAAAGACATGTTCATCACACTGTTGGAGTTATGGTTTGGGGTGCTATAGCTTATGGTTCCAGGTCACCTTTAATCTTCATCAGAGGTAACATGAACGCGCAGCGTTATATCCACGAAGTTCTAGAACCCCATCTTTTACCCTATCTTGACACCCTGGCAGATCCAACTTTTCAACAAGATAATGCCCGACCACATGTTGCAAGAGTCACAATAGACTTCTTTCAACATAATGATGTCACATTGTTACCATGGCCACCAAGATCTCCCGACTTATCCCCAATTGAGCACGTGTGGGATATGATGGGTAGGAGATTGCTCAATTTGCAACGTCCTCCTCAGACTCTAGAAGCACTTCGAGAGGAGTTGGTGGTTGCATGGAATGAGATACCACAGGAGGACATTGACCACCTGATCAGAAGCATGCCTAGGCGCGTTGGAGAGTGCGTAGCACATCAGGGTGCATCCACACATTATTAAAGGTCAAAGGGCTTTAAAGCAGTGCCATCATTTTGAAATTTTTATCATTTATTTATTATGCTTCATTAAGTACTTATACAAAATTTTATTAAAATAAAACCATGTAAACTGGGTGTTCGCGGTACTGTCGTTGGGTTCCGCAGGGGGTTTCTCTTTCAAACGCTTGGTCCGAAAATCCTGGAACTGTTGTATGTCCGAATAAGCGTTGTCAACAAATTTATCGGCTGTTTGATTATATTCGTAACAAAAATCGTTACTGGGTTCTGTAAAATCATCGTATGGGGAAGGTGTGTAGGCGGAGTATTGGGTATCGGGGCAAAACTTGTAGACTGTTTTCTCCGTTGGCATTCATTTGTCAAGTGACCGGGACGATTACAAAAATTACAAATTTTAGGGTTTGGTCTTCGATTAGCAGAATTTTGATTCGGGTTTGGGGCCCTGGCGATTTTTTGTCGTTCCAAATAGGAGAGTTGTAACTCTCGTTTGATATACGAAACTGCGGTCAAGATATCCGTGGGATGTCCTGATCGCACAACAGGTGCTATTTTCGAGTCTAATCCTGTTAATAGACAATTTAAAGTCATCGTTTCGATGAGGGAACTTTGAGCAGATTTTTGCTCGCGATTTAGATTTTGCCTATTCACGGCGGAATGCATTTTGGCTGCATGCGTCTGCAGCCTAGATGCAAAGGTTAGGGGTGATTCGTTGGGGTGTTGGCGCATGTGTTGAAGATCCGCGATTAAAGATGTGAGATCTCTAAGATCTCCAAAGTGCGTTTCTAACAGGGACCGTATGTCTTCCCACGTGGAAGGGTTTCGGCTGTTCGCAAGTTCGGCGGCACGTCCGCGAAGTTTGTTTTTAATATGTAAAACGACGAGAAGCCGCTGCTCCTCGACGGCCATTTGATATGCCGTTCGGCACACGTTGATGAAGGTCGAAAGTAATATCGGGTTTCCATCGTACTCGGGTACAATCGAAAATATTTCAGATAATCTATAAGGTTCAATGTTCCCATGGACGCTATCAGGAATTTCAGCTGGTTGGTAATCATCTGAACCGTTAGTAGACATTTTAAATGGAAAGTTGTTTCAAAAAGATTCAATAAATGTCAAGGGTAAACGCAAAAATATATAAATGTAAAATAGAAAAATACGTAAAAATCGACAATATACAGGGTGACTTTGAAGTTGAGTCATTAATTTTCAGATAATGATTGTAGAAGGAAGATAAACCAAAATATGTGTGTAAAAATAAAAAAATAAATAAAAAAAAATGTTACCTTGTTTAATAAATTATCGTCCCGACAAGTATTTCAGTGCGGACCTGTATTTGATCGTGTGGTCTTGGAGCATCATGCCCTGACCTGTGAGGTCTTAAGTCACCTGATTCACGAGCCCTTTGTACTACATTAACAAAGGCACGAGGGGTTGGTTGCACTCGATTGGGAAACCGATTCGCATAAATCCGTGATGCATCCGGGAGCATTTTGTAAAGACTGCCCCCCCGTAGGTAAATAAGAATCATGTCCACAAGTTCAGCATTTTCGTAAACATGTGCCATTTTTGATTTCGTTTGAGCCACGCAACAAACACTACTATTCACTAACGCGTTATCGACTGACGAAAAACATCGTGATAAACGTTTCAAATTCTTTCGCTTTTTTGTTTCCGATGCGATGAACCGGTCAGGCGGATTATATCCGTTGTCGCCAAACACGAACATATAATATTATTATTGAGACAGGGCGGTACTCAAACTTCCAAAGGGCTATAACTTTGTTACTTTAATTTTACCAGAAAAATGGTAAAGGAAAAAAACATTTCTTTTGATCAGATCTACTCACTGTTAAAATAAATGACTCAACTTCGATGTCACCCTGTATAGAGTAAATGCGCAAAAATGCAAATAAAAAGATGGAGCAATCACACACACAGAGATAAATCGCAAAAAATAGTTAGATTGAAATTGTACGTTACCAAGGGTACATCGGGAGGCAGTCGTGTTCTCCAGACGGCTAGTGGATCTCTTGCGATGTTTCCAGTAGTCTGTCTGCAGTTGGGTGGCTGCTGCTCGCTATGTCCCCTGTTGTTTTCCTTCTTCTTGTTGCTTTGTAGTTTCTTTCTTGTAGTTTTCCTACTTGTAAGTTTCTTTCTTCAATGGGTTTCTTTCTTCTTAAGGCTCGTTGGTCCTTTTCAGCTTAAAGGATGGGCATCCACCGCAAGAGTTAGTATGCACATGTTCTAATGCGTTGAAGCTATCCCACTTCTCTGACACCAATTTCTTAAATCATTAGATTTAGAAATAACTTTTTAAAAATTTTATTTGAGGACTGAAGCTTCAGTCCATATAAAATACAAAGGTTTACAAATGTGACATTTACGGAGTCTAACCGGGTATTGAACTTATCAGTTAGCGTACATTACGGTGTCGCGCCGGGTATTGAACAACAGGATATGGCCGCGAGGCCTATTTATACATTCGGAAAGCTGACTAAGAATTAGTGGAAAACAGCAAAGGCACTATTCTAGCAACGGATTAGCGAGAAGTTGTTATCATATGCTGACACAGCGTCTGGTGCAACATTGTATAATAACTGCGTAGTTACTATAGCCATATAACAACTCCCCCCTATCACAAAAAGTTGTTGCTATGCGACAACTTTTGACAAAAATTGAAAAATGTAAAAATTGTAAAATTATAAAAATTGTAAAAGTGTAAAGTGTAAAATTGTAAACATTGTAAAAATATAAAAAGGTGTAAAAATATAAAAATAGTAAAATTGCAAAATACAAATTGCACAAGTAAAATCAGAAAATACAGATTCTGAAAAATAAAATCGTTAGCATAAATGCGGTACATTGGCGATGCAAAATTACTTCTAAAAGTAAAGCTGGAACAGATTTTCACCTGAGACTGAAGAACTTTACAACTACTTAAATTTTGAAAGGAAACGCACAAAAGAGAATCGCTATCTTTAGCAATGTATCTCTGTATAGTGTAAACTACATGAAACAAACCAGTACGTTTATCGGAAATGGGTAGAGGAATCACTCTGTATAAAGTATACATTTCGGGCTCTAATAACGGATTGCGTAGGACGAATACTACTCTTGTTTTAGTTTGATACGCTTCGAGTTCCATAAGATTAAGGTACTCTGACACTGTTGCCAAATTAACCGGAAGGGGTAAATTATTTCTCGACAAAGTGTAAGAGATTTCTTGAAGAGAATTTACTAAGTCTTGAGGAGTGGTAATAGAAGGATGTATTATTTTTAAACGTGCAAAAGTAATTGAATTTAGAATATCATTAATTGTCTCTTCTAGAAACATGTACCTTTCCATTAATTGTTCGCAAACTTCTAAAAATTGGAATTTAGCTTCATAAAATGCAAGATCGTCTGAAATTTCATAAATTTTGTTTTCAATAACCTTATTATCTTCATTAAGCGTAGTTTCATCAATCATAAGTTTTTGAATAGTGTTATTAAAATTCTTGATAACCGACATGGTAACAAAAATTTGGTTCTTCATGAGGTTTTCGAGCTCATGTTCATCTTTAGAAATTTTGTTAATACAATCGTTATAGTATTCACCGTCCGATGAATCGAGGTTGCCGGTTATTGCTTTCCATATGGTACCTATAGCGTTAATCAGACCGCGTTTCATCCGCGATGCGCTTACAGTGTCATCGAAGATCGCGTAATATTTAGATTCAAAGGAACGAGAAATTTGATAAAGGAGACTTGTATGAGTTTTAATTTCGCCACTAAATATTATATTTTTTGGATCTACTATGGGGCCCAGCTCCAAGAGGTAATCTTGTATCCTAGTACCCGCGATGAAATTGAAAACGATGGCTTGATCTTTATTGGGATGCTTGTAAGTCACTGGCTGATTTAGTACAGTAGAATAAGATTGAGCATTGGTGATCTTTGTTGATGTTGTAGGATTATTTTGGCGAGACATCTTTCTTGTTCAATTGCTTCTTTTAGATATGCTGCAACCATATCTGACTACGGTACTGTATTTTGTAATACGACGAAGGAGTCTTTTTTGTGCGACGTGAATTCCACAAACGCAGGAGGAAATCTCAGCACTGCGGCTAGCACGCACTGCTGTATTGCTTCAACAGCAGAAAATCGATGAAAATTCGATGGATTCTTACTCACAGTAGGCTGCTGACTATCTTAATGGTATGGATATGTCACTATGCACAAATTACGATGTTTTACTGGTCGAAATTAAACTTTTTCAAGAGCCCGATTAAACTGCTGCGACTCGGTAAAGAGGCAGGGTCGGTTGAAGCTTACTCAGTTGTAATATTTGAAATGGCTGGTCATCTCCAACATTTATCAAAGCCTTTGAAGTATATATTTTTGAAAGGTGATATTGTATCAATTCTAGTTCTTCACTGGAAAAGGTATTTAAATTTAGAATTCCTTGCAAGGCTAATGTTAATGATACTTTAAGACTTAGAATATAATTATATAACTGACTTGCAAGAAATAAAATCGTTGAAATGACCATATGTTTATAACGGGTGATTTTTTAAGAGGTATAGGATTTAATTTACAAAAAAAAACACAAAAAATTTGAAAAAATGATTAAATCTTTATTTGAGTCGATAGAACGGTCGATATAATTTAATGCTTAAAGATTATTTCATGTAAATGTTGGCCGCGGCTCCGCTTTAGATGGCCCATGCGCAAGGTCCAATTTTGGCACACTCTCTCCAACATATCGGCCGATATCTCACGAATAAATGCTTCAATATTGGCTTCCAGTGCGTCAATCGTTGCTGGTTTATCCCTGTAGACATTAGCCTTAACATGGCCCCACAAGAAATAGTCCAACGGCGTTAAATCACACGATCTTGGCGGCCAATTGACGGGCCCCAAACGTGAGATAAACTGTTCATCGAACTCGCCTCTCAATAGGGCCATTGTTTCGTGTGCGGTGTGGCATGTGGCACCGTCCTGTTGAAACCACATGTCAGCCAAGTCCAGCTCTTCCATTTTGGGCAAAAAAAGTTTGTTATCATCGCACGGTAGCGCTCGCCATTCACAGTTACGTTCCGGCCATTGTCGTCTTTGAAGAAGTACGGCCCGATGATGCCACCGGCCCATAATCCACACCAAACAGTGATTTTTTCGGGATGCATAGGTAGCTCTTGCAATGCTTCTGGCTGGTCTTCACTCCAGATGCGGCAATTTTGCTTGTTACCGTACCCATTCAACCAGAAATGAGCTTCGTCGCTGAACACAATTTTTCGATAAAAATGTGGATCTTCCTCCAACTTTGCCAGCGCGCATTCACCAAATTGGAAACGTTGTGGGAGGTCGTGTGGCTTCAATTCTTGCACCAGCTGTATCTTATAAGGTTTTACACCCAAATCCTGTCGCAAAATTTTCCATGTAGTGGAGTAACAGAAGCCCAATTGCTGCGAACGGCGGCGAATCTACATTTCACGGTCATCACTGGCGGATACAGTCGCAATATTTTCTTCAGTCCTCACTCTACGTCTGCGTGTTGGTGGTTTAATGTCCAATAATGTAAACTGGGTTCGAAATTTAGTCACAAGGTTCCAAATAGCTCCCTCAGTAGGCCGACAAAATTGCCCATAAATTGGAAGCAGTGCTCGATGCACTCTCTTAACCGACCATGAATTTTGATAGTAAAATTCAATAATTTGCAAGCGTTGTTCGTTCATAAGTCGATTCATGGTTAAATTATAGACCAAACTGAACAGGTTTGACAATGACACAAGACACGATTCACGCGTCATCTGTCAAAAACGGTGTTGCCAAAAATATACTAGCAAAAAAATCACCCATTATATATCTTCCTTAAAATTCCTGATTGCGGCATGTGTATTTAATAAACGCGTTTCAATGATATTCATATTATTTTCCAATTTTGCTGAAATTACATGTGCAAAAGATATTTGATTATTTACTTGCTCTATAATCTGAGTTTGCGTATCGTACAATTTAGGAAAATTATTTTTTATAGTAGTAAGATCATTTTGATCAAAATTTCCCGATATATATATATCTAATAACTGTGCCAAGACCATTGACCAAGCCACGTTTAGATCGCCTCCTGATGAGGTGAATTTTTGTAATTCTTCTTCAATAGAGCTTATAGTGTGTCCCAAATCTAAAAGTAAGGCGTGCCCAGACATATCATTTTTTATTTGGGTGGAAATTTTATTATAGTATCTATAGCTAAGCAGTAATTTTGTAACGTGTGCGTTAGATTATGGTAATAATATATCGAATGGCAATGGCTTATTACCCTCGCTGGATGTAGTGATTCCTTAAAATATCCACTATGAGGATCAATTCGATGCGTTTTGACCGCTAGTGCCAGGTTGTGGATCTCGATCCTGTAAATAATCTTTTCTTAATCGTTCAACATTTTTCAGTGGCCTTTTTATAATATGTTTTTGCTTAGCTCCTACAAATTGGCCTATTACCTTTTTAACCTTTGATTTATCGACTTTTAATTTTGTATATTTCTCACGAATTTTGTTTCTACCTGCAGTTTTGACAAAAATTCCTTCTCCAATACTGGGTAATTGGTCTTGTAAACCTTCATTACGTTTTTCCAAAAATTTTGAACCCTTTTCTTTCATTTTATCCGCAATAGTGTGATAAATGACCTTAAGTTCGTTGATACGTTTCTGGTTATATGCTTCATATTCAGTCTTACTTAGTTCTAACTCATGAATATCTTTTCGTTCGAATGTATTATACAGTAGCTGATGATGGGAAAAGTCTGTTGTAGAATGGATACTTTGGTTGTAACAAATCAATGCAGTCTGAGATCAAGAGATGTTTGCAGTTATTTGATAGATAAAGATGTTATTTTCTCTATAAGAGTAGAATGAAACCTCTCGACTGGACTATTGGAGTTCGAGTTGGTGCTTGTAGTAAAGTGAACATTTTATTTCATGTAACGAACAAAATTCTTTAAAAAGTGAATTATTAAATTCCGTACCTGGATCACATACTATTCGTTTAGGAATTCCATGATGTGATATACAAGGTGGCGCATCGAAAATGAAACAGACGCATTTACTGGCAGCTCAGTTTTGTTTTTTGAAAAACGCTCAGACACGTCGATTTTGTTTTCGAGGGGGACACAAGTTTGTCAAAAAACGCGTGCAGCCCCCTAAGCGGGGATGGCACCACCCCCCAAATCTTAAATGGAAAGGGGGGTCGAGTGATACCCTATTTTAAAGGCCTTTTAATTCCCTTTATAATGATATAAAATTAATGTACAAAGATGAGCCATCCAACTTGCACATACCTCTTGCATCTTCTGGCCTCCAAAAATACCGAATTGCAACGTTGTATTAGCACCGAAGACCGTCTAAAAAGCATGATTGATACTGGAAGGTAATGTCCGAGCAATAAATTATAGATAAAAGGTACCGCATTCTATAGAGGTGCGTGGCTTGGTTGTCTCCAGTGGCGGTGGGCTATTGCTGTTGATCAGGTGTAGGCTTAATTAAATTCCCAATATGGTGTGATTTTCAAAGCAGATTACATCTTTATTTGTAATATATCCCCAGGCTTGTGAAAAGCAAAATATTTCCTTCAAATTTTAATATTCAGGGAGAAGCAGGTTGTTTGATTAATTCTGATATGGTAGGTTGGATGTTTGGTATTGAATAGACATGCCGTAAGTGCTAGGCTGCCGAACATAGTTACGTTTGGAAACTGAACATTCTCATCTAAAATATCAATATGAAAAACGTTTAGTTTACGAAAATAGCGCTGTCTATGTATCCTTCTTGCAACTAATTTCATTAGCTCTGAAAAGTATTTCACCAGTATGTAGTTTAACCACTTTCTGAGTCTATACAAAACTGCATTCTGGTCTACATGCTTCTTACTTTGTAGACATACTGGTAGGTTCAGCCCCTTTAGGCAGAAACCAAATATATAGAATTTTTGCTTTTCCAGAAATCCTCCCATTGCTAATACAAACAATTATGATCAGTTATGATTTGTTAATTTTATTCATCTGTGACTTCCTTGTTTAGTCCGATGACGGAAATTTGAAATGTGCCCATAAAAATGATTTGTAGGAGCCACTGTTGTGGTCGATTTCGCGATATTAATTGTTTCCTGTAGATTGAGATATTGCTCAACCAGTGGTGTAATCCAGGAAAAGATCTGGGGGGAGGCTCAAGATCCAGGGTGACACGAAAATTCCACCTCGGGGCGGGGAGGGGTGTCTTGGAGATATAAAACTGCATAGCAGAGGGGGGGGGGACTCGCTTAGTCTAGGTAGCTACACTTCACAGAAGGTATAACATGTATAATAATATGTAGAACAAGCGTAATGAGCTGTTGCGCTTTGAGAGGGTAGACTCCGAGGAGCCCCAAAGCCCTCCCATGAATACGCCGCTGTGCCCATACCAGAATAGGAACAGAGGCGTGGGGTCTGTGGGCCTAGCTCAAAGAGTTCCGCGCTTCTTTCTAATATCAATGGGATTACACCCAGCCAGCGGCGGCGACGAAGTAAATGAGAAATGAATAAGTCCTTCTTGATTCAATTTACAAATTAATGCATTAATCAAAGAAACTATCATGTTTTTAGTCATAAAATATTACCATGAAGTGGAACAACCAGCGGGTACGCTTATGCAGTCGGCGGCGCGGCACCTCAAAGACAAAAGCTGTATTTTGTGTTTTGGCTCACAAAGAGATTGACAGTAGCTAGAAAAAAAAGTCGTATTTTTCTATTTGACTCTTAGGTTTTGTGGATTTAGCATTTAGAAGGCTGGCTATTATTACCTCCAATCGCATCCTAAGAAAAAAATTCAGCCTGATTTTTTGTTCATTTTCCTGTTGTGCTTTTTGTCACTGCAAGCAAACTGTAGCTAAACTGTTTTCACAAAGCTTTCTGAAAAACTTAGTCAGACTTCGCTTTAAAATGATATCCCAACTTGGGGGAATAGGACGGAGGTTTTTTTCAGTGTACTCGTATAGTACAGAAACATTTTCACTGTATACAGGAAATCTATTTTGAATAACAATATGTCACAATATGTTTGTTTATTTGTTACTTTTGTTTATGGATTTATACAGAAACTGTTTTTTTTTTGAGAATTCTAAATTGATTTATTACTTGTTTGTATTTTAAAGGATATTATTTTTGTTTTAATTGCATGGAATTGACTGTTTGTTTTTATTATTTTATACTATACACTATGCACCGGCGGGCCTTCGGCGATGTAGTTCTTTTCTGCCGCTACACCAACGGACTTTGCTCCTCGGAGCTCTCTTCCATGATGCCGCCGCCCGATGTGCCTGCCAGATAGACCCGCCTAACTTTAACGTCCCATCCTAACCGTGTGGAACTTCATACATCCAGAACTGGCCGGTACGACCGCTCCTTTATCTCGAGAGTTTTGAGACTGTGGAACAATCTACAAGAGGAAGCCTTTCCCAGTTCTACTAACCTTCAGTTCAAAAATTTCTTTGGGATCATCATAGCAGCCGCAGTGTTTTGGCATTTAGGCTTCTGCCTGAGAGACTGCTTCGATATATAATATAGGTATATATAAGTTAAATTACTGATACCGAGATTGATGTTTTTAAAAAAAAACTTTATTTCCAAAATCGGTACAGAGTGACTTCTAGAGAAACCTTGTCACGTAGGTACGTAAAACAAGACGGTCAAACCAAGAGTGACGAGATTTCCTAACATATGAATCTAGCATGGTATACAAGAAATATGATATGATAAAGAAAACGATGTTAACATGAGAACTAGCAAGGCGCGAGATAACATTCTTGAGCGCCGCGTCATTGCTCGTGAGAAATCAAGTGCCTACTAAGTAAATTATAATTTTATATAATGTACAGGGTGAGCATGGACATAACTCCTCCCTCCTTAAACTCTTAGAACGTCCTCGTTCTTATCAGACTCAACTTCATTTTTCTTTTGAGATAATTTTTGCCTTTTACACAAACGTGATTTTAATACAAGTATAATTAATATCGTAACGACTATCCCTATTATAAGAGAACTATTGACATGAGAATGATAGTTGTTAAACTTAACTGGTGCAACCTCTTTCATTTTATCTAAATTTTCCTTGATATCAGAAAAATCGTTACTAGTAATATGGAAAGTATCTATCGTGTGTGTTGGCTTTAATGTAAAGTCAGAAATATTGAAATCCAAGGGCTCTGTTGGAATAACAGTGCTATGAAGAACATATGATACATCATTTATAACCAGTGTGCAGTTATTACTTAAAATATAATTACCAATTAGATTAAAAGGCTTGATTTCGCCATCGCATTTTTCGAAAACAGTGATTCTGATGTTGCTAGAAAATAATACTGCCTCATCACTCTCGAGCAAATATGTTAAGCTTAACAAGTTTTAGCCTGTACAATGCTACATTGATCAATTGATCGAGGCGTACATTTTGATTAGTCGAAGTTTCACAAATAAATCGATTCATGGATCTTTTACATTGCTTAGGACAACTTTTAATCGATACATCGTTATACAAAAAATATTCATGTTGGAATAGTACTAACATGGTGTTACTGTTTAACAAGGGATATAACTTTGATAATTTATATTTGGTAGATTCCAAGATAGGTAACTCGACTGCGCATAAAATTATTTCATCTGTATAAATAATACTACTTCTACTCAGGCTGAGTACTTCGAAAGGATGAGTTCATCTAAGAGAACCAAATTTTTCTTAGAATAAACAGATTTGAGGTATTCTTCAATATAAATCAGTTCCTTAACATTAAAATTAGCTACATTGGTCATATGTTTCTGTGATAGGGATATTGTGCTTTGGATCAGTCCGAGGTAATCAGAGATTTCTCGTAGAGAAATAAGTAGTCTAAAAAATTAAAGTTTCATACTCGTATTCATAAATTGCTTTCTTGACAGTTTCTGATAGCGATTGTACATTATTTTGAATGAGTTTCATGTTTCTCTCAAATTTTTGTGAAATGAGCTGAGCGAATGCTTTTTGATTGTTAATAGCCACTATGAGTTCGTTCTCTTTGTCTCTTAATGATATAAATTTATCGTTGATTTCTGTAAGATCGTCCTGATCTAAGTTACCCGTCACATACCTTATCATGCTTCCCAATCCGTTAATAATAGCTCGACGTTTCCTACTATATGAATGGTAAGGCGATAATTTTGAATATTCTGCTTTTACGTTAATGATATTTTTATACAAGTCCTCTAGTACCGGTTTAAGATTTGTATCGTCAGAATAGTTTATTAAGGCTCTATAACTAACTTCTACCTTATTAATAACATCAGCTATTAAGCTGAGATTATGACTGAGAATAAACGTATGATAATGGCTTATCAGTTTCGCATCACCTATTGGTTCCGAATAGAAACCATTATTAGTTGGAACTTGATGAAGCCTCAGCTGTAGACTCTGCGACCATAGAGTTGTCAGTAGCAAGATCACACACTGAAAATCCATGAAAGGAGCGGTTTTCTGTCTTCTTCTTTTTCTCTGTTTCGGCTCCACTAGCTTCTACAGTAGACTGGCTGTACTGCTACAGTTGCTGCACACCCTCCTAGTAGTGCCGGACTTACTGCTAACTTTTTGGGAGTTCTGGAACTTCAGGCCGTGGCCCAGTGCTAATGGTCTTCAGTGCCTTCACTCGGTTGCTTATTACTGGCTAGGATCCCTCCAAGAACATTGAAAGTTCGCGTGCCTTTTCGTTTAACTGGTGATTTCGGCTTGCCGATAATCTGCTCGATTGCCTCGAATTCGGACGCCGAAGGACACGTTTCACGTTTCGCGACACGCTGAGGGATCCCGGTTGAGCCCCCAGTTAAATTACTGATACCGAGATTGATGTTTTTAAAAAAAACTTTATTTCCAAAATCGGTACAGAGTGACTTCTAGAGAAACCTTGTCACGTAGGTACGTAAACAAGACGGTCAAACCAAAAGTGACGAGATTTCCTAACATATGAATCTAGCATGGTATACAAGAAATATGATATGATAAAGAAAACGATGTTAACATGAGAACTAGCAAGGCGCGAGATAACATTCTTGAGCGCCGCGTCATTGCTCGTGAGAAATCAAGTGCCTACTAAGTAAATTATAATTTTATATAATGTACAGGGTGAGCATGGACATAACTTATATACCTCTATATATGTATATATATACTAAGTGACATATAAATCCGAACACCCAGTTTAAATGGTTTTATTTTAATAAAATTTTGTATAAGTACTTAATGAAGCATAATAAGTAAATGATAAAAATTTCAAAATGATTGCATGCTTTAAAGCCCTTTGACCTTTAATAATGTGTGGATGCACCCTGATGTGCTACGCATTCTCCAACGCGCCTAGGCAGGCTTCTGATCAGGTGGTCAATGTCCTCCTGTGGTATCTCATTCCAGGCAACCACCAACTCCTCTCGAAGTGCTTCTAGAGTCTGAGGAGGACGTTGCAAATTGAGCAATCTCCTACCCATCATATCCCACACGTGCTCAATTGGGGATAAGTCGGGAGATCTTGGTGCCATGGTAACAATGTGACATCATTATGTTGAAAGAAGTCTATTGTGACTCTTGCAACATGTGGTCGGGCATTATCTTGTTGGAAAGTTGGATCTCCAGGGTGTCAAGATAGGGTAAAAGATGGGGTTCTAGAACTTCGTGGATATAACGCTGCGCGTTCATGTTACCTCTGATGAAGATTAAAGGTGACCTGGAACCATAAGCTATAGCACCCCAAACCATAACTCCAACAGTGTGATGAACATGTCTTTCAACAAAAAACTGTGGATTCCTCCTTTCACACGTCGCCTTCTAACCCTGGCACGACCATCGTGCATGCCTAAACAAAATCGAGACTCGTCACTAAAGACAATACTGTTCCATTCCTGATCCCAGAGTGACCGTTGTCTGCACCACTCAAGGCGATTACGTCGGTTTCTCGAGTTAAAGGGAGGACCCAGTGTGGCCGGTATGAAAACAAGCCAAAACTTCTCATTCGTCGGTAAACACTTCGCATGCCAATAGGTCTTCCGTGTTCTGCAAACCATTCATTTGCAATGGACCTGGTAGTGGAGAAACGGTCCCTTAAGGCCAATAATCTTAGGCGGCGATCTTCACGGTTTGTTGTTCTACGGCGGCGTCCAGTGCCCCTTGCTCTTTGCGTACGGCCTTCTCGAAGCCATGCCTGACAACACCTAACCACAGTGTCTACACTTCTTTGCACTCTAACTGCAATTGCCCGAAAAGACCAGCTTCCGAAGTCCCACTATACGGCCCCTATCAAACTCACTAAGTTGACGAAATCGTACAGGTCTCCGTACTCTAGGCATCGTAACCGATCGTAAAGGATGCCAAGAACCAAAATCCGCCAACGTTGATTCTTTACTGCGGCTGAAATATTCATTTTTAGAGCGTTAGTGAATTAAAAAAAAGCAGTATAAAAACCGGAATGTCCAACTGATAAGGCTGAAAATTTTTTCACTTGTTATTTACAGTAAGATAAATACATTCACCAACTTTTATTAAAATAAAACCATTTAAACTGGGTGTTCGGATTTATATGTCACTTAGTATATATATACTCCATAATCATTTCAATTTTTGGCTTGTCTATGAATACCAAATATATTTGACCTACCATAGAAAAATTCATCTCTCAAACTCTGTTTGGGAATCTGACTGACCAGTTATTAAACCGACCGTCGGCAATGAGTAATCAGGGGAGCAGAAACACGTCGTCCTGCGACCTGTCTTTAGGTAGTGCGTCCCTCTTTTATCGAGTATAATTTATTGCCGGTTTATTTCTTTGATGTCCTTTACCGCCGTCTGATAGATCACTCTAAGCAAAAGCTAAACATACACGGTAATGTTTACCGAAAGGACATGCGATAAACAGGTTACAATAACAATAAAAGTTTTGAGCGTTAGAATTCTTAGAGAAATTTTACATGGAGCACCCTTCAAAACACTTTAAGGATTGTGTATATTTCGTATTTTTAAGCGTTGTGTTCTGAAGATTTAAAAATAGGAAAATTGATATATCATTATCTGCCGTTGGTAATAATGGAATCATCAACTTGAGCATTAAATAGACCAATTGCGTATGAGTGAAAGACGAAAGGTAAGAAATCAAAGGCCCTGGATGGAATGAAGCTTCTCGAACGCTGGGAGATTTTAGGTACGAATTCGCGTCGTGTATCGGCGGAATGTGGGTAGAGACAGTTGATTATGATTTGTTCACCAAAATATTCATACAGATCATATTGTGGCGGAATCATGAATCTGAATATCCATAATAGTTAGTTAACCGCTTAACGATCTAGTTTTTTTTCAAAAAAAAATCTATTTTTTTTATTTTCTTATTTTGAACTAAATCGAAAGTTATTTATTTTCTAAAGTTAAAAATTAAATAAAACCCTGAATTTTTGTACATGTGCTTACCCGAGTTAACTCGGGCAACAAAAAACATTTTATTTGAGGAACAAACCTAAGGTAACACATCTAAAACTTAAAAATTATGAGTAAGTAAAAAAAAAAAC
>CAVLJG010000002.1:567748-687777 GCA_963669975.1 Acanthoscelides obtectus | reverse complement strand
ACCAAGTCATTGCAAATGAATGGTTTGCAGAACACGGAAGACCTATTGGCATGCGAAGTGTTTACCGACGAATGAGAAGTTTTGGCTTGTTTTCATACCGGCCACACTGGGTCCTCCCTTTAACTCGAGAACACCGACGTAATCGCCTTCAGTGGTGCAGACAACGGTCACTCTGGGATCAAGAATGGAACAGTATTGTCTTTAGTGACGAGTCTCGATTTTGTTTAGGCATGCACGATGGTCGTGCCAGGGTTAGAAGGCGACGTGGTGAAAGGAGGAATCCACAGTTTTTTGTTGAAAGACATGTTCATCACACTGTTGGAGTTATGGTTTGGGGTGCTATAGCTTATGGTTCCAGGTCACCTTTAATCTTCATCAGAGGTAACATGAACGCGCAGCGTATATCCACGAAGTTCTAGAACCCCATCTTTTACCCTATCTTGACACCCTGGCAGATCCAACTTTTCAACAAGATAATGCCCGACCACATGTTGCAAGAGTCACAATAGACTTCTTTCAACATAATGATGTCACATTGTTACCATGGCCACCAAGATCTCCCGACTTATCCCCAATTGAGCACGTGTGGGATATGATGGGTAGGAGATTGCTCAATTTGCAACGTCCTCCTCAGACTCTAGAAGCACTTCGAGAGGAGTTGGTGGTTGCATGGAATGAGATACCACAGGAGGACATTGACCACCTGATCAGAAGCATGCCTAGGCGCGTTGGAGAGTGCGTAGCACATCAGGGTGCATCCACACATTATTAAAGGTCAAAGGGCTTTAAAGCAGTGCCATCATTTTGAAATTTTTATCATTTATTTATTATGCTTCATTAAGTACTTATACAAAATTTATTAAAATAAAACCATGTAAACTGGGTGTTCGCGGTACTGTCGTTGGGTTCCGCAGGGGGTTTCTCTTTCAAACGCTTGGTCCGAAAATCCTGGAACTGTTGTATGTCCGAATAAGCGTTGTCAACAAATTTATCGGCTGTTTGATTATATTCGTAACAAAAATCGTTACTGGGTTCTGTAAAATCATCGTATGGGGAAGGTGTGTAGGCGGAGTATTGGGTATCGGGGCAAAACTTGTAGACTGTTTTCTCCGTTGGCATTCATTTGTCAAGTGACCGGGACGATTACAAAAATTACAAATTTTAGGGTTTGGTCTTCGATTAGCAGAATTTTGATTCGGGTTTGGGGCCCTGGCGATTTTTGTCGTTCCAAATAGGAGAGTTGTAACTCTCGTTTGATATACGAAACTGCGGTCAAGATATCCGTGGGATGTCCTGATCGCACAACAGGTGCTATTTTCGAGTCTAATCCTGTTAATAGACAATTTAAAGTCATCGTTTCGATGAGGGAACTTTGAGCAGATTTTTGCTCGCGATTTAGATTTTGCCTATTCACGGCGGAATGCATTTTGGCTGCATGCGTCTGCAGCCTAGATGCAAAGGTTAGGGGTGATTCGTTGGGGTGTTGGCGCATGTGTTGAAGATCCGCGATTAAAGATGTGAGATCTCTAAGATCTCCAAAGTGCGTTTCTAACAGGGACCGTATGTCTTCCCACGTGGAAGGGTTTCGGCTGTTCGCAAGTTCGGCGGCACGTCCGCGAAGTTTGTTTTTAATATGTAAAACGACGAGAAGCCGCTGCTCCTCGACGGCCATTTGATATGCCGTTCGGCACACGTTGATGAAGGTCGAAAGTAATATCGGGTTTCCATCGTACTCGGGTACAATCGAAAATATTTCAGATAATCTATAAGGTTCAATGTTCCCATGGACGCTATCAGGAATTTCAGCTGGTTGGTAATCATCTGAACCGTTAGTAGACATTTTAAATGGAAAGTTGTTTCAAAAAGATTCAATAAATGTCAAGGGTAAACGCAAAAATATATAAATGTAAAATAGAAAAATACGTAAAAATCGACAATATACAGGGTGACTTTGAAGTTGAGTCATTAATTTTCAGATAATGATTGTAGAAGGAAGATAAACCAAAATGTGTGTGTAAAAATAAAAAAAATAAAAAAAAAAATGTTACCTTGTTTAATAAATTATCGTCCCGACAAGTATTTCAGTGCGGACCTGTATTTGATCGTGTGGTCTTGGAGCATCATGCCCTGACCTGTGAGGTCTTAAGTCACCTGATTCACGAGCCCTTTGTACTACATTAACAAAGGCACGAGGGGTTGGTTGCACTCGATTGGGAAACCGATTCGCATAAATCCGTGATGCATCCGGGAGCATTTTGTAAAGACTGCCCCCCGTAGTGTAAATAAGAATCATGTCCACAAGTTCAGCATTTTCTAAACATGTGCCATTTTTGATTTCGTTTGAGCCACGCAACAAACACTACTATTCACTTACACGCGTTATCGACTGACGAAAAACATCGTTGATAAACGTTCAATTCTTTTCGCTTTTTTGTTTCCGATGCGATGAACCGGTCAGGCGGATTATATCCGTTTCGCCAACACGAACATATAATATTATTATTGAGACATGGGCTGGTACTCAAACTTCCAAAGGGCTATAACTTTGTTACTTTAATTTTTACCAGAAAAATGGTAAAGGAAAAAAACATTTCTTTTGATCGATCTACTCACGTTAAAATAAATTGACTCAACTTTCGATGTCACCCTGTATAGAGTAAATGCGCAAAAATGCAAATAAAAAGATGGGAGCAATCACACAACACACGAGGATAAATCTCAAAAAAATAGTAGATTGAAATTGTACGTTCCAAGGGGTACATCGGGAGGCAATTCGTGTTTTCCAGACGTGCTAAGTGTATCTCTTGCGATTTTTCAGTGTCGGTCTGCAGTTTGGTGGCGCATGCTCGCTAGTGGATCCCTGATTGTTTCCTTCTTCTCTTGTTGCTTTGTATGTTCTTTCTTGTAGTTTTCCTACTTGTAAGTTTCTTTTCTTCAATGGTTTCTTTCTTCTTAAGGCTCGTTGGTCCTTTTCAGCTTAAAGGATGGGCATCCACCGCAAGAGTTAGTAATGCACATGTTCTAATGCGTTGAAGCTATCCCACTTCTCTGACACCAATTTCTTAAATCATTAGATTTAGAAATAACTTTTAAAAATTTTATTTGAGGACTGAAGCTTCAGTCCATATAAAATACAAAGGTTTACAACTGTGACATTTACGGAGTCTAACCGGGTATTGAACTTATCAGTTAGCGTACATTACGGTGTCGCGCCGGGTATTGAACAACAGGATATGGCCGCGAGGCCTATTTATACATTCGGAAAGCTGACTAAGAATTAGTGGAAAACAGCAAAGGCACTATTCTAGCAACGGATTAGCGAGAAGTTTTTATCATATGCTGACACAGCGTCTGGTGCAACATTGTATAATAACTGCGTAGTTACTATAGCCATATAACAACTCCCCCCTATCACAAAAGTTGTTGCTATGCGACAACTTTTGACAAAAATTGAAAAATGTAAAAATTGTAAAATTATAAAAATTGTAAAAGTGTAAAGTGTAAAATTGTAAACATTTGTAAAAATATAAAAAGGTGTAAAAATATAAAAATAGTAAAATTGCAAAATACAAATTGCACAAGTAAAAATCAGAAAATACAGATTCTGAAAATAAATCGTTAGCATAAATGCGGTACATGGGCGATGCAAAAATTACTTCTAAAAGTAAAGCTGGAACAGATTTTCACCTGAGACTGAAGAACTTTACAATACTACTTAAATTTTGAAAGGAAACGCACCAAAAGAGAATCGCTATCTTAGCAATGTATCTCTGTATAGTGTAAACTACATGAAAACAAACCAGTACGTTTATTCGGAAATGGGTAGAGGAATCACTCTGTATAAAGTATACATTTCGGGCTCTAATAACGGATTGCGTAGGACGAATACTACTCTTGTTTTAGTTGATACGCTTCGAGTCTCCATAAGATTAAGGGTACTCTGACAATGTTGCCAAATTAACCGGAAGGGGGTAAATTATTTCTCGACAAAGTGTAAGAGATTTCTTGAAGAGAATTTACTAAGTCTTGAGGAGTGGTAATAGAAGGCTGTATTATTTTTAAACGTGCAAAAGTAATTGAATTTAGAATATCATTAATTGTCTCTTCTAGAAACATGTACCTTTCCATTTAATGTGTTCGCAAACTTCTAAAAATTGGAATTTAGCTTCATAAAATGCAAGATCGTCTTGAAATTTCATAAATTTTGTTTTCAATAACCTTATTATCTTCATTAAGCGTAGTTTCATCATCATAAGTTTTTGAATAGTGTTATTAAAATTCTTGATAACCGACATGGTAACAAAAATTTGGTTCTTCATGAGGTTTTCGAGCTCATGTTCATCTTTAGAAATTTTGTTAATACATCGTTATAGTATCACCGTCGATGAATCGAGGTTGCCGGTTATTGCTTTCCATATGGTACCTATAGCGTTAATCAGACCGCGTTTCATCCGCGATGCGCTTACAGTGTCATCGAAGATCGCGTAATATTTAGATTCAAAGGAACGAGAAATTTGATAAAGGAGACTTGTATGAGTTTTAATTTCGCCACTAAATATTATATTTTTGGATCTACTATGGGGCCCAGCTCCAAGAGGTAATCTTGTATCCTAGTACCGCGATGAAATTGAAAACGATGGCTTGATCTTTATTGGGATGCTTGTAAGTCACTGGCTGATTTAGTACAGTAGAATAAGATTGAGCATTGGTGATCTTTGTTGATGTTGTAGGATTATTTTGGCGAGACATCTTTCTTGTTCAATTGCTTCTTTAGATATGCTGCAACCATATCTGACTACGGTACTGTATTTTGTAATACGACGAAGGAGTCTTTTTGTGCGACGTGAATTCCACAAACGCAGGAGGAAATCTCAGCACTGCGGCTAGCACGCACTGCTGTATTGCTTCAACAGCAGAAAATCGATGAAAATTCGATGGATTCTTACTCACAGTAGGCTGCTGACTATCTTAATGGTATGGATATGTCACTATGCACAAAATTACGATGTTTTACTGGTCGAAATTAAACTTTTTCAAGAGCCCGATTAAACTGCTGCGACTCGGTAAAGAGGCAGGGTCGGTTGAAGCTTACTCAGTTGTAATATTTGAAATGGCTGGTCATCTCCAACATTTATCAAAGCCTTTGAAGTATATATTTTTGAAAGGTGATATTGTATCAATTCTAGTTCTTCACTGGGAAAAGGTATTTAAATTTAGAATTCCTTGCAAGGCTAATGTTTAATGATACTTTAAGACTTAGAATATAATTATATAAACTGACTTGCAAGAAATAAAATCGTTGAAATGACCATATGTTTATAACGGGTGATTTTTTAAGAGGTATAGGATTTAATTTACAAAAAAAAACCACAAAAAAATTTGAAAAAATGATTAAATCTTTATTTGAGTCGATAGACCGGTCGATATAATTAATGCTTAAAGATTATTTCATGTAAATGTGCCGCGGCTCCGCTTTAGATGGCCCATGCGCAAGGTCCCAATTTTGGCACACTCTCTCCAACATATCGGCCGATATCTCACGAATAAATGCTTCAATATTGGCTTCCAGTGCGTCAATCGTTGCTGGTTTATCCCTGTAGACATTAGCCTTAACATGGCCCCACAAGAATAGTCCAACGGCGTTAAATCACACGATCTTGGCGGCCAATTGACGGCCCCAAACGTGAGATAAACTGTTCATCGAACTCGCCTCTCAATAGGCCATTGTTTCGTGTGCGGTGTGGCATGTGGCACCGTCCTGTTGAACCACATGTCAGCCAAGTCCAGCTCTTCCATTTGGGCAAAAAAAGTTTGTTATCATCGCACGGTAGCGCTCGCCATTCACAGTTACGTTCGGCCATTGTCGTCTTTGAAGAAGTACGGCCCGATGATGCCACCGGCCCATAATCCACACCAAACAGTGATTTTTTCGGGATGCATAGGTAGCTCTTGCAATGCTTCTGGCTGGTCTTCACTCCAGATGCGGCAATTTTGCTTGTTACCGTACCCATTCAACCAGAAATGAGCTTCGTCGCTGAACACAATTTTTCGATAAAAAATGTGGATCTTCCTCCAACTTTGCCAGCGCGCAATTCACCAAATGGAAACGTTGTGGGAGGTCGTGTGGCTTCAATTCTTGCACCAGCTGTATCTTATAAGGTTTTACACCCAAATCCTGTCGCAAAATTTTCCATGTAGTGGAGTAACAGAAGCCCAATTGCTGCGAATCGGCGGCGAATCTACATTTCACGGTCATCACTGGCGGATACAGTCGCAATATTTTCTTCAGTCCTCACTCTACGTCTGCGTGTTGGTGGTTTAATGTCCAATAATGTAAACTGGGTTCGAAATTTAGTCACAAGGTTCCAAATAGCTCCCTCAGTAGGGCCGACAAAATTGCCCATAAATTGGAAGCAGTGCTCGATGCACTCTCTTAACCGACCATGAATTTTGATAGTAAAATTCAATAATTTGCAAGCGTTGTTCGTTCATAAGTCGATTCATGGTTAATTATAGACCAAACTGAACAGGTTTGACAATGACACAAGACACGATTCACGCGTCATCGGTCAAAAACGGTGTTGCCAAAAATATACTAGCAAAAAAAATCACCCATTATATATCTTCCTTAAAATTCCTGATTGCGGGCATGTGTATTTAATAAACGCGTTTCAATGATATTCATATTATTTTCCAATTTTGCTGAAATTACATGTGCAAAAGATATTTGATTATTTACTTGCTCTATAATCTGAGTTTGCGTATCGTACAATTTAGGAAAATTATTTTTTATAGTAGTAAGATCATTTTGATCAAAATTTCCCGATATATATATATCTAATAACTGTGCCAAGACCATTGACCAAGCCACGTTTAGATCGCCTCCTGATGAGGTGAATTTTGTAATTCTTCTTCAATAGAGCTTATAGTGTGTCCCAAATCTAAAAGTAAGGCGTGCCCAGACATATCATTTTTTATTTGGGTGGAAATTTTATTATAGTATCTATAGCTAAGCAGTATTTTTGTAACGTGTGCGTTAGATTATGGTAATAATATATCGAATGCAATGGCTTATTACCCTCGCTGGATGTAGTGATTCCTTAAAATATCCACTATGAGGATCAATTCGATGCGTTTTGACCGCTAGTGCCAGGTTGTGGATCTCGATCCTGTAAATAATCTTTTCTTAATCGTTCAACATTTTTCAGTGGCCCTTTTTTATAATATGTTTTTGCTTAGGCTCCTACAAATTGGCCTATTACCTTTTTAACCTTTGATTTATCGACTTTAATTTTGTATATTTCTTCACGAATTTTGTTTTCTACCTGCAGTTTTGACAAAAAATTCCTTCTCCAATACTGGGTAATTGGTCTTGTAAACCTTCATTACGTTTTTCCAAAAATTTTGAACCCTTTTCTTTCATTTTATCCGCAATAGTGTGATAAATGACCTTAAGTTCGTTGATACGTTTCTGGTTATATGCTTCATATTCAGTCTTACTTAGTTCTAACTCATGAATATCTTTTCGTTCGAATGTATTATACAGTAGCTGATGATGGGAAAAGTCTGTTGTAGAATGGATACTTTGGTTGTAACAAATCAATGCAGTCTGAGATCAAGAGATGTTTGCAGTTATTTGATAGATAAGATGTTATTTTCTCTATAAGAGTAGAATGAAACCTCTCGACTGGACTATTGGAGTTCGAGTTGGTGCTTGTAGTAAAGTGAACATTTTATTTCATGTAACGAACAAAATTCTTTAAAAAGTGAATTATTAAATTCCGTACCTGGATCACATACTATTCGTTTAGGAATTCCATGATGTGATATACAAGGTGGCGCATCGAAAATGAAACAGACGCATTTACTGGCAGCTCAGTTTTGTTTTTTGAAAAACGCTCAGACACGTCGATTTTGTTTTCGAGGGGGACACAAGTTTGTCAAAAAACGCGTGCAGCCCCCTAAGCGGGGATGGCACCACCCCCCAAATCTTAAATGGAAAGGGGGGTCGAGTGATACCCTATTTTAAAGGCCTTTTAATTCCCTTTATAATGATATAAAATTAATGTACAAAGATGAGCCATCCAACTTGCACATACCTCTTGCATCTTCTGGCCTCCAAAAATACCGAATTGCAACGTTGTATTAGCACCGAAGACCGTCTAAAAAGCATGATTGATACTGGAAGGTAATGTCCGAGCAATAAATTATAGATAAAAGGTACCGCATTCTATAGAGGTGCGTGGCTTGGTTGTCTCCAGTGGCGGTGGGCTATTGCTGTTGATCAGGTGTAGGCTTAATTAAATTCCCAATATGGTGTGATTTTCAAAGCAGATTACATCTTTATTTGTAATATATCCCCAGGCTTGTGAAAAGCAAAATATTTCCTTCAAATTTTAATATTCAGGGAGAAGCAGGTTGTTTGATTAATTCTGATATGGTAGGTTGGATGTTTGGTATTGAATAGACATGCCGTAAGTGCTAGGCTGCCGAACATAGTTACGTTTGGAAACTGAACATTCTCATCTAAAATATCAATATGAAAAACGTTTAGTTTACGAAAATAGCGCTGTCTATGTATCCTTCTTGCAACTAATTTCATTAGCTCTGAAAAGTATTTCACCAGTATGTAGTTTAACCACTTTCTGAGTCTATACAAAACTGCATTCTGGTCTACATGCTTCTTACTTTGTAGACATACTGGTAGGTTCAGCCCCTTTAGGCAGAAACCAAATATATAGAATTTTTGCTTTTCCAGAAATCCTCCCATTGCTAATACAAACAATTATGATCAGTTATGATTTGTTAATTTTATTCATCTGTGACTTCCTTGTTTAGTCCGATGACGGAAATTTGAAATGTGCCCATAAAATGATTTGTAGGAGCCACTGTTGTGGTCGATTTCGCGATATTAATTGTTTCCTGTAGATTGAGATATTGCTCAACCAGTGGTGTAATCCAGGAAAAGATCTGGGGGAGGCTCAAGATCCAGGGTGACACGAAAATTCCACCTCGGGGCGGGGAGGGGTGTCTTGGAGATATAAAACTGCATAGCAGAGGGGGGGGGGACTCGCTTAGTCTAGGTAGCTACACTTCACAGAAGGTATAACATGTATAATAATATGTAGAACAAGCGTAATGAGCTGTTGCGCTTTGAGAGGGTAGACTCCGAGGAGCCCCAAAGCCCTCCCATGAATACGCCGCTGTGCCCATACCAGAATAGGAACAGAGGCGTGGGGTCTGTGGGCCTAGCTCAAAGAGTTCCGCGCTTCTTTCTAATATCAATGGGATTACACCCAGCCAGCGGCGGCGACGAAGTAAATGAGAAATGAATAAGTCCTTCTTGATTCAATTTACAAATTAATGCATTAATCAAAGAAACTATCATGTTTTTAGTCATAAAATATTACCATGAAGTGGAACAACCAGCGGGTACGCTTATGCAGTCGGCGGCGCGGCACCTCAAAGACAAAAGCTGTATTTTGTGTTTTGGCTCACAAAGAGATTGACAGTAGCTAGAAAAAAAAGTCGTATTTTTCTATTTGACTCTTAGGTTTTGTGGATTTAGCATTTAGAAGGCTGGCTATTATTACCTCCAATCGCATCCTAAGAAAAAAATTCAGCCTGATTTTTTGTTCATTTTCCTGTTGTGCTTTTTGTCACTGCAAGCAAACTGTAGCTAAACTGTTTTCACAAAGCTTTCTGAAAAACTTAGTCAGACTTCGCTTTAAAATGATATCCCAACTTGGGGGAATAGGACGGAGGTTTTTTTCAGTGTACTCGTATAGTACAGAAACATTTTCACTGTATACAGGAAATCTATTTTGAATAACAATATGTCACAATATGTTTGTTTATTTGTTACTTTTGTTTATGGATTTATACAGAAACTGTTTTTTTTTTGAGAATTCTAAATTGATTTATTACTTGTTTGTATTTTAAAGGATATTATTTTTGTTTTAATTGCATGGAATTGACTGTTTGTTTTTATTATTTTATACTATACACTATGCACCGGCGGGCCTTCGGCGATGTAGTTCTTTTCTGCCGCTACACCAACGGACTTTGCTCCTCGGAGCTCTCTTCCATGATGCCGCCGCCCGATGTGCCTGCCAGATAGACCCGCCTAACTTTAACGTCCCATCCTAACCGTGTGGAACTTCATACATCCAGAACTGGCCGGTACGACCGCTCCTTTATCTCGAGAGTTTTGAGACTGTGGAACAATCTACAAGAGGAAGCCTTTCCCAGTTCTACTAACCTTCAGTTCAAAAATTTCTTTGGGATCATCATAGCAGCCGCAGTGTTTTGGCATTTAGGCTTCTGCCTGAGAGACTGCTTCGATATATAATATAGGTATATATAAGTTAAATTACTGATACCGAGATTGATGTTTTTAAAAAAAAACTTTATTTCCAAAATCGGTACAGAGTGACTTCTAGAGAAACCTTGTCACGTAGGTACGTAAAACAAGACGGTCAAACCAAGAGTGACGAGATTTCCTAACATATGAATCTAGCATGGTATACAAGAAATATGATATGATAAAGAAAACGATGTTAACATGAGAACTAGCAAGGCGCGAGATAACATTCTTGAGCGCCGCGTCATTGCTCGTGAGAAATCAAGTGCCTACTAAGTAAATTATAATTTTATATAATGTACAGGGTGAGCATGGACATAACTCCTCCCTCCTTAAACTCTTAGAACGTCCTCGTTCTTATCAGACTCAACTTCATTTTCTTTGAGATAATTTTTGCCTTTTACACAAACGTGATTTTAATACAAGTATAATTAATATCGTAACGACTATCCCTATTATAAGAGAACTATTGACATGAGAATGATAGTTGTTAAACTTAACTGGTGCAACCTCTTTCATTTTATCTAAATTTTCCTTGATATCAGAAAAATCGTTACTAGTAATATGGAAAGTATCTATCGTGTGTGTTGGCTTTAATGTAAAGTCAGAAATATTGAAATCCAAGGGCTCTGTTGGAATAACAGTGCTATGAAGAACATATGATACATCATTTATAACCAGTGTGCAGTTATTACTTAAAATATAATTACCAATTAGATTAAAAGGCTTGATTTCGCCATCGCATTTTTCGAAAACAGTGATTCTGATGTTGCTAGAAAATAATACTGCCTCATCACTCTCGAGCAAATATGTTAAGCTTAACAAGTTTTTAGCCTGTACAATGCTACATTGATCAATTGATCGAGGCGTACATTTTTGATTAGTCGAAGTTTCACAAATAAATCGATTCATGGATCTTTTACATTGCTTAGGACAACTTTTAATCGATACATCGTTATACAAAAAATATTCATGTTGGAATAGTACTAACATGGTGTTACTGTTTAACAAGGGATATAACTTTGATAATTTATATTTGGTAGATTCCAAGATAGGTAACTCGACTGCGCATAAAATTATTTCATCTGTATAAATAATACTACTTCTACTCAGGCTGAGTACTTCGAAAGGATGAGTTTCATCTAAGAGAACCAAATTTTTCTTAGAATAAACAGATTTGAGGTATTCTTCAATATAAATCAGTTCCTTAACATTAAAATTAGCTACATTGGTCATATGTTTCTGTGATAGGGATATTGTGCTTTGGATCAGTCCGAGGTAATCAGAGATTTCTCGTAGAGAAATAAGTAGTCTAAAAATTAAAGTTTCATACTCGTATTCATAAATTGCTTTCTTGACAGTTTCTGATAGCGATTGTACATTATTTTGAATGAGTTTCATGTTTCTCTCAAATTTTTGTGAAATGAGCTGAGCGAATGCTTTTTGATTGTTAATAGCCACTATGAGTTCGTTCTCTTTGTCTCTTAATGATATAAATTTATCGTTGATTTCTGTAAGATCGTCCTGATCTAAGTTACCCGTCACATACCTTATCATGCTTCCCAATCCGTTAATAATAGCTCGACGTTTCCTACTATATGAATGGTAAGGCGATAATTTTGAATATTCTGCTTTTACGTTAATGATATTTTTATACAAGTCCTCTAGTACCGGTTTAAGATTTGTATCGTCAGAATAGTTTATTAAGGCTCTATAACTAACTTCTACCTTATTAATAACATCAGCTATTAAGCTGAGATTATGACTGAGAATAAACGTATGATAATGGCTTATCAGTTTCGCATCACCTATTGGTTCCGAATAGAAACCATTATTAGTTGGAACTTGATGAAGCCTCAGCTGTAGACTCTGCGACCATAGAGTTGTCAGTAGCAAGATCACACACTGAAAATCCATGAAAGGAGCGGTTTTCTGTCTTCTTCTTTTTCTCTGTTTCGGCTCCACTAGCTTCTACAGTAGACTGGCTGTACTGCTACAGTTGCTGCACACCCTCCTAGTAGTGCCGGACTTACTGCTAACTTTTTGGGAGTTCTGGAACTTCAGGCCGTGGCCCAGTGCTAATGGTCTTCAGTGCCTTCACTCGGTTGCTTATTACTGGCTAGGATCCCTCCAAGAACATTGAAAGTTCGCGTGCCTTTTCGTTTAACTGGTGATTTCGGCTTGCCGATAATCTGCTCGATTGCCTCGAATTCGGACGCCGAAGGAACACGTTTCACGTTTCGCGACACGCTGAGGGATCCCGGTTGAGCCCCCAGTTAAATTACTGATACCGAGATTGATGTTTTTAAAAAAAAACTTTATTTCCAAAATCGGTACAGAGTGACTTCTAGAGAAACCTTGTCACGTAGGTACGTAAAACAAGACGGTCAAACCAAAAGTGACGAGATTTCCTAACATATGAATCTAGCATGGTATACAAGAAATATGATATGATAAAGAAAACGATGTTAACATGAGAACTAGCAAGGCGCGAGATAACATTCTTGAGCGCCGCGTCATTGCTCGTGAGAAATCAAGTGCCTACTAAGTAAATTATAATTTTATATAATGTACAGGGTGAGCATGGACATAACTTATATACCTCTATATATGTATATATATACTAAGTGACATATAAATCCGAACACCCAGTTTAAATGGTTTTATTTTAATAAAATTTTGTATAAGTACTTAATGAAGCATAATAAGTAAATGATAAAAATTTCAAAATGATTGCACTGCTTTAAAGCCCTTTGACCTTTAATAATGTGTGGATGCACCCTGATGTGCTACGCATTCTCCAACGCGCCTAGGCATGCTTCTGATCAGGTGGTCAATGTCCTCCTGTGGTATCTCATTCCAGGCAACCACCAACTCCTCTCGAAGTGCTTCTAGAGTCTGAGGAGGACGTTGCAAATTGAGCAATCTCCTACCCATCATATCCCACACGTGCTCAATTGGGGATAAGTCGGGAGATCTTGGTGCCCATGGTAACAATGTGACATCATTATGTTGAAAGAAGTCTATTGTGACTCTTGCAACATGTGGTCGGGCATTATCTTGTTGGAAAGTTGGATCTACCAGGGTGTCAAGATAGGGTAAAAGATGGGGTTCTAGAACTTCGTGGATATAACGCTGCGCGTTCATGTTACCTCTGATGAAGATTAAAGGTGACCTGGAACCATAAGCTATAGCACCCCAAACCATAACTCCAACAGTGTGATGAACATGTCTTTCAACAAAAAACTGTGGATTCCTCCTTTCACTACGTCGCCTTCTAACCCTGGCACGACCATCGTGCATGCCTAAACAAAATCGAGACTCGTCACTAAAGACAATACTGTTCCATTCCTGATCCCAGAGTGACCGTTGTCTGCACCACTCAAGGCGATTACGTCGGTATTCTCGAGTTAAAGGGAGGACCCAGTGTGGCCGGTATGAAAACAAGCCAAAACTTCTCATTCGTCGGTAAACACTTCGCATGCCAATAGGTCTTCCGTGTTCTGCAAACCATTCATTTGCAATGGACCTGGTAGTGGAGAAACGGTCCCTTAAGGCCAATAATCTTAGGCGGCGATCTTCACGGTTTGTTGTTCTACGGCGGCGTCCAGTGCCCCTTGCTCTTTGCGTACGGCCTTCTCGAAGCCATGCCTGACAACACCTAACCACAGTGTCTACACTTCTTTGCACTCTAACTGCAATTGCCCGAAAAGACCAGCTTCCTGAAGTCCCACTATACGGCCCCTATCAAACTCACTAAGTTGACGAAATCGTACAGGTCTCCGTACTCTAGGCATCGTAACCGATCGTAAAGGATGCCAAGAACCAAAATCCGCCAACGTTGATTCTTTACTGCGGCTGAAATATTCATTTTTAGAGCGTTAGTGAATTAAAAAAAAGCAGTATAAAAACCGGAATGTCCAACTGATAAGGCTGAAAATTTTTTCACTTGTTATTTACAGTAAGATAAATACATTCACCAACTTTTATTAAAATAAAACCATTTAAACTGGGTGTTCGGATTTATATGTCACTTAGTATATATATACTCCATAATCATTTCAATTTTTGGCTTGTCTATTGAATACCAAATATATTTGACCTACCATAGAAAAATTCATCTCTCAAACTCTGTTTGGGAATCTGACTGACCAGTTATTAAACCGACCGTCGGCAATGAGTAATCAGGGGAGCAGAAACACGTCGTCCTGCGACCTGTCTTTAGGTAGTGCGTCCCTCTTTTATCGAGTATAATTTATTGCCGGTTTATTTCTTTGATGTCCTTTACCGCCGTCTGATAGATCACTCTAAGCAAAAGCTAAACATACACGGTAATGTTTACCGAAAGGACATGCGATAAACAGGTTACAATAACAATAAAAGTTTTGAGCGTTAGAATTCTTAGAGAAATTTTACATGGAGCACCCTTCAAAACACTTTAAGGATTGTGTATATTTCGTATTTTTAAGCGTTGTGTTCTGAAGATTTAAAAATAGGAAAATTGATATATCATTATCTGCCGTTGGTAATAATGGAATCATCAACTTGAGCATTAAATAGACCAATTGCGTATGAGTGAAAGACGAAAGGTAAGAAATCAAAGGCCCTGGATGGAATGAAGCTTCTCGAACGCTGGGAGATTTTAGGTACGAATTCGCGTCGTGTATCGGCGGAATGTGGGTAGAGACAGTTGATTATGATTTGTTCACCAAAATATTCATACAGATCATATTGTGGCGGAATCATGAATCTGAATATCCATAATAGTTAGTTAACCGCTTAACGATCTAGTTTTTTTTCAAAAAAAAATCTATTTTTTTTATTTTCTTATTTTGAACTAAATCGAAAGTTATTTTATTTTCTAAAGTTAAAAATTAAATAAAACCCTGAATTTTTGTACATGTGCTTACCCGAGTTAACTCGGGCAACAAAAAAACATATTTATTTGAGGAACAAACCTAAGGTAACACATCTAAAACTTAAAAATTATATGTAAGTAAGTAAAAAAAAACATTGTTCTAACTATTTGCAACTGTGTGGTAAATCCTAAAGCATGGAGTCACACACAAGGGGGTTTCGCAATCTGCACAGTAATATTTGGTTCCTCTTCTAATCTTCTTTTCGCGTTCATCTCGAGCCCTGCTGCAAATTCCACATTGCCTGGTTGGATTTGCCTTTTTCTCAGTAGCTGGAATAAGATCTGGAAAATGTCGTCCTGTCAGACGAAGCGGAGTGAGCTGGGTTGAAGGTCGTCCTGTTCTTGGACTAAACTCAGTTTGATGATATTTTTCCATTATTTGCTTTATAAGCTCCAATCGGTATACAAGTGCTGATTTTGTTCCGCCCGTTTTTACATATATTATAAAAGAGTTCCATAGGGCTAAATCCAAAAGGTGGAAAAATATTTTTTCATAATATTTTTTACCTCTTTTTTTGGTAAAGTATAGTCAGCCAAGTGCTGGTCCACTCGGTCCACTCCACCCATGGTATCGTTATAGTCCACAACCAATAATACATTGGACTAGCGCAGTTTCTAGCATGCCAACGTTATGCTAAATATTGTTCGTTGCAGTATTTATTATAAAACCACCTGTAGCGCAGTTGCTGGTATGCTAATGCAATGCTAGCGATATATACTTTATCCCTATCTCTAATCATTTTTTTATCCTTTGGCATCTTTGATCTATTATCTCGTATCTGGTATCTGGTATCTGGAATCTGGAATCTGGAATCTGGAATCTGGAATCTGGAATCTGGTATCTGGTATCTGGTATCTGGTATCTGGTATCTGGTATCTGGTATCTGGTGTCTGGTATCTGGTATCTGGTATCTGGTATCTGGTATCGGGTATCTGGTATCTGGTATCTGCTATCTAGAATCTGGTGTCTGGTGTCTGGTGTCTGGTATCTGGTATCTGGTATCTGGTATCTGGTATCTGGAATCTGGTATCTGGTATCTGGTATCTGGTATCTGGAATCTGGAATCTGATATCTGGAATCTGGAATCTGGTATCTGGTATCTGGTATCTGGAATCTGGAATCTGGAATCTGGTGTCTGGTATCTGGTATCTGGTATCTGGTATCTGGAATCTGGTATCTGGAATCTGATATCTGGAATCTGGTATCGGGTATCTGGTATCTGGTATCTGGTAGCTGGTATCTGGAATCTGGCGTCTGGTGTCTGGTGCCTGGTATCTGGTATCTGGTATCTGGAATCTGGAATCTGGTATCTGGTATCTGGAATCTGATAATTGAATCTGGAATATGGTATCTGGTATCTGGTATCTGGTATCTGGTATCTGGTATCTGGTATCTGGTATCTGGTATCTGGTATCTGGTATCTGATATCTGATATCTGATATCTGATATCTGGTATCTGGTATCTGGTATCTGGTATCTAGTATCTGGAATCTGGAATCTGGAATCTGGTATCTGGTATCTGGTATCTGGTATCTGGTATCTGGTGTCTGGTGTCTGGTATCGGGTATCTGGAATCTGGTCTGGTATCTGGTATCTGGTGTCTGGTGTCTGGTGTCTGGTATCTGGTGTCTGGTATCTGGTATCTGGTATCTGGTATCTGGAATCTGGAATCTGGAATCTGATATCTGGAATCTGGTATCTGGTGTCTGGTATGTGGTATCTGGTATCTGGTATCTGTTATCTTTTATAAATTTTTCATTTTTCATTTTTCGTTTTTCGTTTTTCGTTTTTCTGGTATCTGGTATCTGGTGTCTGGTGTCTGGTGTCTGGTATCTGGTGTCTGGTATCTGGTGTCTGGTATCTGGTATCTGGTATCTGGTATCTGGTATCTGGAATCTGGAATCTGATATCTGGAATCTGGTATCTGGTGTCTGGTATCTGGTATCTGGTATCTGTTATCTTTTATAAATTGCTCATTTTTCGTTTTTCGTTTTTCGTTTTTCGTTTTTCGTTTTTCGTTTTTCGTTTTTCGTTTTTCATTTTTCATTTTTCATTTTTCATTTTTCATTTTACATTTTTCGTTTTCCGTTTTTCATTTTTCATTTTTCGTTTTTCGTTTCTCGTTTCTCGTTTTTCGTTTTCGTTTTTCGTTTTTCGTTTTTCGTTTTTCGTTTTTCGTTTTTCGTTTTCGTTTTTCGTTTTCGTTTTTCGTTTTTCGTTTTTCGTTTTTCGTTTTTCGTTTTTCGTTTTTCGTTTTTCGTTTTTCGTTTTTCGTTTTTCGTTTTTCGTTTTTCGTTTTTCGTTTTTCGTTTTCGTTTTTCGTTTTTCGTTTTCGTTTTTCGTTTTTCGTTTTTCGTTTTTCGTTTTTCGTTTTTCGTTTTTCGTTTTTCGTTTTTCGTTTTTCGTTTTTCGTTTTTCGTTTTTCGTTTTTCGTTTTTCGTTTTTCGTTTTTCGTTTTTCGTTTTTCGTTTTTCGTTTTCGTTTTTCGTTTTTCGTTTTTCGTTTTCGTTTTTCGTTTTTCGTTTTTCGTTTTTCGTTTTTCGTTTTTCGTTTTTCGTTTTCGTTTTTCGTTTTTCGTTTTTCGTTTTTCGTTTTCGTTTTCGTTTTTCGTTTTTCGTTTTTTCGTTTTTCGTTTTTCGTTTTTCGTTTTTCGTTTTTCGTTTTTCGTTTTTCGTTTTTCGTTTTTCGTTTTTCGTTTTTCGTTTTTCGTTTTTCGTTTTTCGTTTTTCGTTTTTCGTTTTTCGTTTTTCGTTTTTCGTTTTTCGTTTTTCGTTTTTCGTTTTTCGTTTTCGTTTTTCGTTTTTCGTTTTTCATTTTTCATTTTTCATTTTTCATTTTTCATTTTTCATTTTTCATTTTTCATTTTTCATTTTTCATTTTTCATTTTTCATTTTTCATTTTTCATTTTTCATTTTCATTTTTCATTTTTCATTTTTCATTTTTCATTTTTCATTTTCATTTTTCATTTTTCATTTTTCATTTTTCATTTTTCATTTTTCATTTTTCATTTTTCATTTTTCATTTTTCATTTTTCATTTTTCATTTTTCATTTTTCATTTTTCATTTTTCATTTTTCATTTTTCATTTTTCATTTTTCATTTTTCATTTTTCATTTTTCATTTTTCATTTTTCATTTTTCATTTTTCATTTTTCATTTTTCATTTTTCATTTTTCATTTTTCATTTTTCTATTTTCATTTTTTTTTATATTAAGCTGCATCAGCCGTCTGGCTATTAGCAGCGGTATTGGTCTCATATTACAGTTGATGAAGCATGTTACAGTTATGTAAGAAATCGATTAGATTTTGGATGTTACAGTTTGTTCCAAGGATATGTTTTAGATTTTTCCCACTTAAATTAGATTGTTGTCTTTGATGCTCGTAGACTTGGCACTCCACTAGTATATGTTTCACTGTTAACCTGGTTTCACACAAAGCACACACTGGTTCAGGTTGCTGGGTGATGAGGCAACTATGGGTTATCCTGGTGTGGCCTAAGCGAAGTCGTGTTACGGCTGTTTGTATGCTTCTGTCTTCTGTGACTGTCTGCCATTCTCCGAATTTTGATTTCAGCTCACGCAGCTTAGAAGGCTTTGTTTCCCACACACTATTCCATTGGTCTGTCATGTCATGTTTTATATATTGTTTTAAGTCTGATGCTGGTATTTGTAGATTACTTGTACGGTTACTCATTGCTGTTGCCTTTGCACTTGTATCTGCTGTCTCGTTTCCTGCTATGCCTATGTGTGATGGAGCCCATATAAATATTATACGTTGATTATTGCTGATAAGATTGGATATAGTTTCTTGTATTATTATGGCTAAAGGGTTTTTGGTATATAATTTGCTGATAGCAGATAGTGAGCTGAGCGAATCTGTTACTACATCCATTTCTGGGCAGGATTACTTTTGATGTGTTTCAGGGCTCCTAGGATTGCATGCAGTTCTCCTGTTAAAATTGTAGCAGCACCTGGAACCTTCAGGGTATTGTTACTGGTTGGTGTGACAATGGCTGCTCCACAGTTTGATCCTTGTTTTGAGGCATCTGTGTATATTTGATTGTGGTCAGGATATTTTCCGAGAATCTCGTGGAAATGTTGTTTAATTACTTCATTTGGTACTTTGTTTTTGTCTAGTTTCGTTAGCCAGGTATTTACCATTGGAAACTGAATGGTCCATGGCGGAGTGTTTGATATGTTGGTCAAGTATGATTGTGGTAGTTGGCGTATATTCAGGCTTCTTAAATGTGCTTGAAGTCTCCTGTTTATTGTTGTGTGCCTTCTGTTTCTGTCTAGCTGCATTTGTATACGCATATATTTGTAAGCAGGAGCGCCTAGGTTTGATGAAGCTTTGATTACGTAGGATGTACTTAGAATATCACGCCCCAGTTGCAGTGGGGCTTCGCCTGCCTCAAAATACGTATATAGGCTGTCCACTGGAGTAGTTCTATAGGCACCTAGTACGATACGCAGCGCTGTGTTATGCAAAACATCCAGATGTTTTAATATTGATTTCTTGGCAGATGCGTAAGCTATGCAGCCATAATCTATTTTAGATCTTATCAACAGTCTGTAGATGGATAAAAGTGTTTTCCCCTCTGCGCCCCAGTGTTTGTTTGCAAGATATCTCAGTAAGTTTATTCCTCTCTGGCATGTCTGGATAAGTTGGGTGATGTGATTCTTCCATGTCAGATTCTTGTCAAATGTTATTCCCAGGAATTTGATCTCATCTACGTACTCCAATGTTGTGCCATGTAGTTGTAATATTGGGTTGATGATATCTGTGTTCTTTCTGCTGAATATGATGCATTTAGTCTTGCTGGGCGAAAAGGTGAAGCCTGTATTATTTGACCATTGTTCAAATTTGGATAGCTGGGTTTTCAAGAGTGTGGCACTGGTTTGAATATTTCTGCCTCTCACATATAATATCATGTAGTCCGCATGGAGGCGAGCTTGGATGGGTTTCTCCATATTTCTCAAGATGTCATTTATTGCTATGAGAAAGAGAGTTGGACTGATTATTGATCCTTGTGGTACACCGTTCTCTTGTGTTTTGGGTTTGGATAATGACCCATTCACGCGAACTTGGAAGTTTCTGTTTTTGAGAAAGTTGGTGAGAAATGCTAATATGTGTCCATTATAACCATATTCTTTGAGTTTTTTAAGTATTTTATATCTCCAAGCGGTATCAAATGCTTTATTGATGTCAAAGTTTATTGCTGTTGGTTTTCAAATGCTTCATGGATACAGTTAGATAAGTCGACTATGTTGTCCATTGTCGATCTGTTCGGTCTAAACCCTGCTTGTTCCTGAATGAGTATATTTTGTTGCTCCAAGCTCCAGATCAGTCTTTTGTTGATAATTTTTTCCAGAAGATTGCATGCGACACAGGTCAAAGAGATAGGTCTGTATGATTCTGGATCTAGCTGCTGTTTATTTGATTTGAGAATTGGAATGGTAATTGCTTGATGCCAACTGCTTGGAAATATGTTTTTCATCCAGATTATGTGATAGATGTCTAATAGGTATTTCTTTGCAATTGGTGGTAGTTTCTTGAGGAAAATGGGTGGAATGTCGTCGGGTCCTGGTGATGTGTTTTTTAGATCTTCAATAGCATCATTTAGTTCGTTCATGGTCAATATGATATTAATGGGATCTGCATCGTTTTCGATTGAGATTGGCGTTGACTCTTGCTGGGTTTTATCGATGATGAAATCTTGAGGATAATTTTCATTACTGGAGTGTTTGTGATATGTTTTAGCCAATGTTTCCGCAATCTCTTCTTTATTTGTGTGGATCGTTGTATCTTCTCGTATAGCCTTAATTTTTTGGAAACTGCTAACACCTGTGATGCTTTTTACCTTCTTCCAGACTTTTGACATCGGAGTAGATGTGTTTATTCCTTTAACAAAGTCTTGCCATGATATTTTCTGACTTTTGTTAGTTACAAGTCTTGTTTTGGCCTGTTTCTGTCTTAGGTCCCGCAGGTTTTCTGATGTTTTGTGCCGCTTGAATTTATTAAGTGCTGACTTGCTTTCTTTAAATGCTGCCTCGCAATCTTGGTTCCACCAAGGGACCGGAGCTTTCTTTCTGATAGTTTTTGTTTTTCCAATATGCAATCTTGCAGCTTCAGTGATCACAGTATTCAGCATATCAGTCATAATGTCAATATCTTTGCCTAGATCAATCCTGTGAATGTTGTCTTCAATATGTCGTGCGTAATTAGTCCAGTCAGCATCTTTCAGCTTCCATTTGTTCGGTGGTGTTGTGTCACTCGTTTCATTCTTTGTATCTGAGATGATGATGGGAAAGTGATCGCTACTATGTAAGTCCTCAGCAGTGATCCAGTTTAAGCGAGGGAGTAGGTTTGGAGAGCATGCAGTTAGGTCGATGGTGGAGAATCTTCCTGAAGCAGCATGGAATCTTGTGTTGCTCCCATCATTAAGTACAGTCAGATTGTAAGTGTCAAATATTTCTTTAACTAGTTGCCCTCGAGTATCGTTTTTGAACGAGCCCCATGAAAAGCTGTGAGCATTGAAGTCTCCTAAGACCACTCTAGGGTTAGGTATTTGATCTAACAATGTTTGAAGCTCGTTGGGTTCCAAACGATAGTCTGGAGGAATGTATATATTACAAATATTAACAGCTTCTTTGAGATCTAGTGTTACAGCGATGGCTTCTAGGTTTGTGTTTAATGGAATTTGTCGTGCCGGTATATCACATTTAATAAAAGTTGCAACTCCTCCGCTGACTGTTGATCTGTGACGATTTTTTATAAACCCGGAGTAATTCTTGGGTGTATGTGTTTTCGAGTCGATAAAATGTGTTTCTTGGAGACAAATGACATCCGGTGCTTGGTCGCTTATTAGTTTTTTTAGCATATTTAAATGGATAAAGTATCCATTCAAATTCCATTGTAATATCGGCATGAATTGTCCAGTTAATATGTAGATGAATCTATTGACGAGGTATCGCTGAATGAGTCATTAAGGTTAGTATCGAGGTGTCGTTCTAACTTCTTTCGTAGCCTGGCGCATCTATTTTTCAATGTTCTGTCGCTAATATGTGGATATATTAGCAGTAACATCTCTATCAGTCCCTTTACATCTTGGGTGTAATCGTTTATCACATTAGTTATATCTTGTAGTCCATGTGTATTTTCTAGCAAGCTTTTTAGTTGGTCGCAATTTAATACTAGGGGTGAGGTGTGGTTCTCTATAAATGTTTTTATTGGTGTCATGGCATCTTCATGAATGACTGCTGGACCAAGTTCTGACTTTTGTTTTTTAGTGGTGCTTGTAGATTTGGGAATAACGAAGCTAGGATTATTTACTGTATTTGGCGTATTTTCTGCTGGAGGTGATAGAATGTCTGAGACGGGTCTTTTGTTAGATGTTTTTTCTATTGTGGGTGTCTGATTATTGGTGAATGCTGCGCTAGATGCTTCTTGTGTTGCTTGTGAGACGTTGAGAGTTTCTTGTGATTTTGCTTCATCGTTAGGTCGAGATATTGTGAGGGAAGTTGTGGTTTCTTTGGGCGCATGTTCGTTGTTTTGGTGGGATTGTCTGGCTAGCGTTTTTTGTTGCTTATCCTGTCTGTTACTGTTACTTGTAGATGTTGTGTTGGATGCAGATGGGCAATGTGAAGCGACATGACCAGCTAGTTTGCATTTCAAAGCACATCTGGCTGTCCAGTGACAGAAAAATGCGGTATGATAGACCATCGTAATTAATTTCGATTGACTCAGGTACTTCGTTCGATTCTAGCGGCGCAATATACACTTGCCTCCTGAAGCTCAGTATGTGACTGTATTCTGGTATGGGTGCTCCAATTCTCAAAAATGATATAGGAGATAGTAGTGTGAAACCTCGCTGTTGGATTCGATCTTTTAAAACTCTATGTGGGATTGTTGGACACACGTTCGATAACACCAACCTATCTGATGGTGTCACCAGTTTTCGTGCCTTAATTGTTTCTCCTAGTACAACAATTTCGCCTGGGTTCTCCAGAAAGTGATTGACGAGGTCTTTTGTTGATAAGTATATGCAAATCCTATTGTTTGATATCCTAGAGCAGAACAAAATGTTCTTCGGATCTACGATAGGACCTATCTGTAGTAAGTAATCCTGTATTTTTGCTCCATCTATGGAGTTAAAAATTATAGCTTGTTCTTTGTCTGGGTGTTTATATGTTGATAATATAGTGAAGTAGCGTGTGGGTCGGTTAAGTTGATTTGATGCCATTGCTGTTACGGTTTCATTTCTGCTCGGCGAAATCTCATTGCTGAGTACGGACCTGTCTTGTTTGGCCTGCCGATTTTGGTGACTTTTGTTTGGATGATCGGAATGTATCTTCGCTGCTGATGTTAATTCGTCTAATTTATATGCTATATCTGTGATATATGGAAAGTACTTCTACTCACTATGCGTTCTGGATCGTGGTCGATACTTTGTAGCAGGAGCCACAAATTAATTATGCTTCGGAATACTTTAATTGGTTAATTTCATTTTTCATTTTTCATTTTTCATTTTTCATTTTTCATTTTTCATTTTTCATTTTTCATTTTTCATTTTTCATTTTTCATTTTTCATTTTTCATTTTTCATTTTTCATTTTTCATTTTTCATTTTTCATTTTTCATTTTTCATTTTTCATATTTCATTTTTCATTTTTCATTTTTTCATTTTTCATTTTTCATTTTTCATTTTTCATTTTTCATTTTTCATTTTTAATTTTTCATTTCTCATTTTTCATTTTTCATTTTTCATTTTTCATTTTTCATTTTTCATTTTGCAATGTCGCATGTGTCGTTGTTAATAACACACATGGCGTTATAAAATCTTCGTTATAACATTAATGCCGTCTATAAAATTGTATGACAATCTCAGATTTATGTGAGGATCCAGCAACGTCGCATTAGTCTAGCTACCGCAAATTGGTCCGCTTCTTTTTAATAATTTACCATGCCACATTACCTCGGTTAAAAATATTAACGCCTTTAAGTTCCTGTTGAAGGAATTTTTGATAAACAAGTGCTTTTATCGTGTTGATGAATTTTTGAACATAGCAATTTGAGATTAGTTGTAGGTTCGTAGCGAACGAAAAATTGACAATTCCAATACAATTATATATTGTCTGTATGGAAATAAAGGTTATTGATTGATATTGATTGACTTGCAAAAAAATGGCGCTTGACACTTGACATATGTCAACCGTGTTCGCCTAAGGATAGCACGTTCTTTCTTCAGTGTAAATGTTTTATGATTTGACAGGAATGAAAATTATTTTTACCTTATTTAAATCTGCTGGCGATTAATAAGGGTACCTCTCAAACTTCTTCAAAGAACCGAAAAACTGTAAACACTCCGCACCGGGTATCACTACACAATAATACACTTATAAGTAGAAAGTCTTGCTATGTTGTGGATTTCTGGTCTCTTCAGGAATTGATCTTTGGCAGTAATAAGGTCTTACAATCATTTTTATCGTATTCAAACTGATGTTGACTTCTATCAACCGCTAAACGTCAAAGCCTAACACCAACTGCCTGTAAACATCGCAACCTACTCGATTGTTGTTGTGAATATTGCTATAGTCCGGTACCGTTTGGACTATAGAATACAGAAATTCTGAATCTATTCGAAAACGTTGATTTTCACGCGTAGAAAGGGACAATTCTATTTGGCGTGATCCAATATTGGATGAAGCGATAGTCATGAAGCCGAAAATGGCACGTTTTTGACGTTCCGCTTGCACGCGCTCGCTTTCGTAATACGATCATACCTACAATACCCCGCCTAACAGGACTCGCGAATCTGGAGCGAAAATCAAAATTGAAACTTCAAACTAAAAATATCTGCATATCTTTGAATTTTGTAATCTGCCGAGTTTAAAAAATGCGATCGTGTACGGTTTAATCAGGAGACTTTGGTCTGTCGTTTTGCGAAAAAAAATCGTAGCCATGTCGCTCCGTAACGCAGGTCCGTATCGACGAAGACAAAGTACGCCGAAAAATGGTTGTCATCTGTACTTTTGAGGCGCTCAACGTTTACTTTTTCGAAATTTAACGGTAATTCTAACGGTCAGAATCGTTACGAAGGACGCTATCTTTGAGTCCGATGCCCGGGATTTCTCACGCAAAAATCGTCAGGTTCGTAGCTCCTTTATCGTCGGACGAGATCGAAAATGGACGTCGAACGGCACGAAAATCTACAAATTTTTCAACTTTACCGGCCATTTTCGATCGCGTTTGTTCCTCCTACCGCGACAAGTCTCGCTTCCCCGTAAAGCGCCGAGTTTCTAGTTTCCGAAACGGTATCGTTTTCCTTCCGAACGTTTCGCGAACCTGGAAAAAAAACCGGAAAAATCGGAAAGTAGCGCGTAGTCGAGGAAATCAAAAAAATCGAAATTTTCGAACGAAAAGGGATACAGAAAAAAAAAAAGAAAGCCGCTATCTTTGAGCCCGAAGCCGGGGCTTTCTCACGCAAAAATCGTCAGGTTCGCAGCTCCTTTATCTTCGGAGGAAACCTATGTTGAACGTCGGACAGAACGAAAATCTACCGGTTTTTTCGACTTTACCCGCCGTTTTCGATCCGATTCCTCCCTCTGACCGCTCCGGATGTCGCTCCCCCGTAAAGCGCCGAGTTTCTAGTTTCCGAAACGGTATCGCTTTCCTTCCGAACGTTTCGCGAACCGGCAAAAAAACCGGAAAAACCGCGTCGACGTCATACGACAATTTCTGAACCCCTAAGAAATTATACCAATTATACCAATTCGAACAAAAGATCACCGCTTAATATCGTCGATTCAGCCAAGTCTACCTTTGTATAATATAAGACTTTCGTCAATTGCCACATGTTTCTCTGGGGTAACTGTAGCTCGAAATTTATTCACTAACTTGTCGTATATCGGCCATATCTCTTGGGTGGTGTTCAGCGTCAAAGGTCTCGTTATCAGCAAAATGTAGATTTGACCTGTTTGCTTCAAATCTTTTATTGCTCAGGCATTTTGCAAAAAAAGTAGTAAAGGATTTTTAGACCAATATTGCCTCATTTCAGGTTTTTTTATAATACTTTGAAGAATTATAAGCCCCAAAAATACTCTCATTTCACCAGCAGTTACTGGGAACCATTTTTTTTATTTCTTTTGAATCGTATAACGATTGGTTTCAGTAACAATGTGATCGATTATCTCAGCATCAAAAAATTGTTCAAAAAATTGCAGTAAATTGTCCTCATCATTCGAGTGAAAATGAACACTAGGTCTGGCAGAAAATGGAAAAGCTGGTGGTTTCGGGGAATCAGGCCCTAACTCGCACCAATTACGCGCAAGCAACACATTTTCAGAGTTACTAGAATCAGAACTCGTCGATGAAACATCCAAACTTGTACCTGACCCTCTCTCATCGACGACACCTTCGATATCAACCCCATCGAAACTTTCATCACTGTCGCTCTACATCGTTAAGCGTACAATAAAACAAAACATAAAATGTGCGGCAATCAATCCCCTATTACAACCAAATACTAAGTAACTACTAAATAACGCGGCGATGCCGGCGATGCGCGTAACCAGTAACGCAGTATACGCAATATACTTGAACGATCTACTTTGGAATTGTTTGGCAATAATCATTGACGTAGAATACAAAACTAAATAACAAATTTGTATCGTATTTTCTTCTTTTTGGTACTACCCAGTCATGAATCACAAAAATTTAGTTGTTCAATTAAGAGTTCCAGCACGATATAACTTTCAACTAACAACTTCTTAGGAGAGCATAAAAGAACGGTGGGCCTTTGGAGTCGCTATCGAATGATCTTATAATCCTCCATGTTTGTCTAGTCGCAAATGAAACCTCATAAGCTAATAGTGCCTACTGATGACATTCCGGCATTCACGGTGGCTTTTTTAAGCAAATGCATAAGTTATTCTTTGCGTTTAGTGGTGTTACAACTTAAGCGACGATGTCTCAAATTCCAAATATGTTAGAATAGCAATAGTCGCCTTTACATCATTAGCGGAGCATCGAAATATTAGCACCCCACTTCCTGCTAGTTTCGCAACGCGTAAGACAATCCGGTGTTTTGCGGTCAACTACCTTCAGGTGACCTTCATTCCTGGATGTTTACCTTCCTCCTGACTAGCTGCTATATCACAGACATCACAGTTTAACTGCATGTAGGATTTGGTATACCACAATGTAATTTCAGACACCTCGCCAAAAACTGTTTCAACGACGGAGTGACGCTACTCTTCTATAGTCCATATCATTTCGCCACTACTTGCTCAACCACCTTAGGCGCTAATCGACGTTGCAGTTCAGTATTTTGGGAGGCCAGAAGATGAACGAGGTATGTGCAACTTCGATTGCAGATTTTTGTACTTCAGTTCAGTAGTTTTGAAGATGATTTAAAGCTTAAAAAAACTAATACATCATCATTAGTAGAGATCAATACATTTGGCAGCAAAGTAAATTAAAAATGAAGAAATAACTGACCCGTTAGGCAAGTAAATGTTGAAAATGGCCACCATGACTCTCCATGCAATAATAAAGATTTTGGTCAAAACGTTGCCGCACATTTTGCAATATTTGATGAGTAATTTGAAAACACTCATTCACAATTCTTTGCCGCAGGCTGAGCAGCATAGATTTTGCTTTTTAAATGACCCTACATAAAGAAATCCAAAGGTAATAAATCTGGCGATCTTGGGGGCCATTCAATGGCACCTCTTCTACAAATCCATCGATCTGGAAACGTCTGATCTAAATATTGTCGAACACGTAATGCGTAATGTGGTGGGGCAACATCCTGTTGGAACATCAACTTATTCGCAATGTACCGCCAATCATTCTAATTTTCAATTATGGCTGTTAATGCGGGATCTATGGCGTCTTCCAGTAATTCCAAATACATTTCACCGGTCAAATTTCCAGGTAAGAAAAAAGGACCGACTAAATGATCGCCAAAAATACCAACCCAAACATTTAATTTTTGTGGCTGCTGTGTATGAACTTCATGATAAATTCTGGGATTAGAATCCGACCGATATCGGCAGTTAAGAAATAGGATCATTCGTCGGAAAAGCAAGTGTTGAATAGAAAATGTTCATCGTTTATAATTCGTTCACTCATATCTTCACAAAATTGTAATCGCCGATCACAATCGTCTTCATTAAGTTCTTGTACCAGGTGAATTTTATACGGATGAAAACTATGGGCCTTTAGAATCTGTTGGACAGTACGTCGACTAACAACCACACACAGTCTCCAATTTGCGGGTACTTAACGTAGGATCTACATAAACTTGCCCTAAAACCCCTATTTCTATTGCTTTTTATGAGTAAAATAGCCGTTGAGATTCCACTGAACTAGGAACATTGAGCTCATTTGCTTAAAATGGAAATGCTGGCTAGTATGTTTGGACAGAGGAGTGTGAGGCATCGCTGTCCTCGGATGATTCGCTGTTTAATTTCTTTGATACCTTTTTCTTGATTTTTGTGATCCGTATCTTAGTTTTGCGATCTTTTATATGGTCATAGAGCTCTGTTAAGAATGTGATTGTTCCAGAAATGTCGCTGGTGTAATTTTTCAAAGTGGCGAGTATATCTTTCGAATTGTAGGCATTTGCTATGATGTCTAAAATTTCTGTTTTGTTCATTCTGATTTGGTCATACTTGGATTTTATGAAGTCGGCCGCTATCTCTAAGGGGTCTTCTGAGGCATCTATTGTTTTTACTTTTTTGGTAGGTGCTAAAATTGGTTCATGATGGGGTTGGATATCAGGAGAAAGCGATAATTGTCTTTTTGGCTGCTTAAACAGTGCGTCGGCTCGTTTATCTTTTTCAATTTGTTCTGGAGTGCATTGTGAAGCATGTGGTTGAGTTATTGTTTGTTGGGAGTGAGTTTCCGATATATGTGTATTACTTAATTCCATGGCGGTACTCCTTTCGGAAGTAGTGTTAGCTTGGCTGTCATTTACATTATGCGACATGATTGTTTCAGATGTCTCAGTTTGTCGGTTAGGGCATCGAACAAAGTTGTGCCCTGCTTGTTTACAGTGCGCGCAGGTACCGCTGTCAGATGATATAAAGATGCGATATGTTGTATCATTGTAGGTGAGGGTTGTCGAGTCTGGAATTGCATTTTCATTGGGAGCGATGAAAACCTGACGACGGAAGCTCAGTACATGGCTGTATTCGCGGTCGGACTCAGGCATGCCTACTCTTAGGTGTGTCATGCGCGAGATTATCTTTATTCCCAGATTCTTTATCGAGTCCTCAATAGTGTTATTAGGAATTGACGGGCAGACGTTATAAATCACTAGTCTCTAATCTTCTGAATTCAATCTCATGCTCTTGGATTCTGATAATCTTGTGGTTTGAGATGATTGAGTCTACTGTCGCAGTGCTATTCAGATATATGCATATTCGGTTATTTGAAATTCTTGATGCGTATAGTATGCTTTTTGGACCGACAATTGAACCAATAGTGACAATGTAGTCTCGGATCTTGATGCCATCGCTGGATGTTAACAGTATTGCTTGTTCTTTGGACGGAGTTTGTATTGTTGGTTGTTGTAAGAGTGCACTGGAGTAAGTGGGTTGGCTGATTAGGGTGTTGTTAGAATCTGCGTGAATCATTGTGAGTCTGCGAGGTTTACTTCTTCGTAGATAAACTAGTTCGGTCATGTTGATACCACCTTGGTGCGTAGCATGCGAGCATGCCTAGCAGCGCAGCAGGGCGACAACTCCGTGCCGAGTTTACCGGCGCGGCGTTTGTTTACGTTGGGATCGGCAATTCAATATATTGTATTATGTACGTTAGGTCACTTACAGGATCAGCGATTCCAAATGGTGGGATAATCCCGTTGTTAATACTTGGCGTAGATGCACTTTCACTTATTAGTTTCCACTAGTTACTTGGAAAATGAAAAAGGTTTTCACAGCGTACTACAAACCAGACTATCAGTTTGGCGGACAGGGCCGTCTTCTCGAAAAGGAAAATTGATTTTTCATAATTGGAACTTTTCACTCACTGAACACTACTGTAGTTAAATTTCTTCTTCATGGGGTTGGATGGTTGGTCTTCGACGTGGAAAAAGCCTGGGGATGTATCTGACTTTCGACGTTCCTGGTGACGGTTCATCAGCTGGGTAATTTGGTGCACAAATACTGAGTGGTCGGCGTTTTCTGCACTTGCAGAAGATGTAGAGGGCTAAGATGACGGCTGGCAGGGTTATGCCGACGTACGTAAACCAGGAGATATGTCGTGAAACAAAAGGCTCATTAATAATTTTGTCAAGTTGTTCTGAATACTGGTTCAACTTGTGGTTGGTGATTTCTAGCTCTTCTGTATCGATCTTGGTCAGCTTGATCGGTTTCAGGTTCGGCAAATTTTGTTTATCAGGGAGATGGTTGCAGCATTCTTAGGGTATCCCTACGGGTGGCTTTTATAAGTGATATTCTTATAAGCGTTAACAGAATATCTGGCATGAAGCCTTGTAGTGCCTATGAATCCACTGCATTCTGGCTGCATTTTCAAAAGTGTATTAGCTTTGATCACCTTTGTAGTTGTTTCATGTTGTCCGCATTTCATTGTGATGGGCAGCGGGCTAGATATGGTAATCAACCAAAAAATGGTTGCTAATTCCTGAATTTTATAATCCTGCAGAGCCACAATGGCTATTGGACATGTTGCTGGCAGATCGACCGGATTTCGCAACAATTGTGCTTCGCAGACTGCATTGTTGTCTATTGGATACGGTAAGAGGTTAAAACAGATCTTAACCTGTGATTGGAGAATTTTGCAACTACCCAAATTTTGAAAGGAGACGCAGAAAAGAGAATCGCTATCTTTGGCAACGTATCTCTGTAATGTAGAAATTACATGAAATAGACCTGTACGTTCATCTGAAATGGGTAGGGGAATCGCTTTGTATAAAGTGTACACTTCAGGTTCTAACAAGGGGATGCGTAGGACGAAAACTACTTTTATTTTTGTTTGAAATTCTTGAAGTTCCATTAAATTGAGATATTCTGATACTGTTGCTAAATTGACTGGTATAGGTAAATTGTTTTTTGATAAGGAATGAGATCTTTCTTGAAGAGAAAACGTGCAAAAGTAATGGAATTGAGAAAATCGTTAATTCTCTTCTAGAAACATATAACCTTCCATTAGATGTTCGCAGAGTTCCAAAAATTGAAATCTAGCTTCATAAAAGGCAACATCATCTAAAATTTCATATACTCTATTTTGAATAACCTTTATGTCTTCGTTAAAAGTGGCTTCGTCAATTTGCAGTTTCTGAATAGTATTATTGAAGTTCTTAATAACCGACATGATTACTGAGATCTGATTTTTCATCAGGTTTTCAAGCTCATGTTCGTCTTTGGAAATTTTGTTAATGCAGTCGTTATAATATTCACAATCAGATGAATCGAGGTTACCTGTTATTGCTTTCCAAATTGTACCTATGATATTAATTAGGCCACGTTTTATTCCCGATGCGCTAGTTGTATCGTCTAAAATTTCGAAATATTTGGTTTTCAAGGAACGGGAAATTTGGTAGAGAAGGCTCGTCGTATGTGTCTTAATTTCGCTTCTAAATACTTTCATGCGATTAGTAGGTTCATTTACGAGAGCGGTTAAGTGTTCCAGGATATTATTGTTATCGTCGAGCACCTTTTTGATTAGTTCAAGATCTTTGTAAACGAGTAGTGTCCAAACTTCGTTAGAAATTTTGAGAGGGTCATCTTCGTGGAAGTAAATACCTAATGTGTTGTTAATGGGTTGGCTGTCAATCTGGGCCGTACAAACAGCCGCAAGAAACAGCAGTCTGTACCTGGAAGAGAAACTAAGTCTCAAAACATGGTTTCAGTCTGACGAAATTGACTTTAGTTGTTCTGTTTGTTTCTGGATTTTTGAGCAATGCCGAATTTTCAAATACTTGAATGACCTCATATGGTCCATCAAATTTATTTTGAAGCTTATTGGAAATTTGGGACTGTTTGACAAAGACTTTGTCACCAATTTTGTACGTTTGGAGGTTCGGTGATACTCTGTTATCGAAACGAACCTTAGCCTTTTGCTTTTGTTCGTCCGTTCTGGCACGGGCTATTTTATAATAATATTCGAGCTTATTCCGAATATCTCGAAGGTATTTAGACATCAATTCCTTTTCAAGGTAGACGTGTTCTGGGGGACGACCAGATGTATGTCCGAAGACAAGTTCGTAGGGAGTAAATCCTGTGGTTTTGTTTCTTGTGCTATTGTAGCACTGAACAGCATAGGGTAGGATATTAAAGGGGTGTTCGTTCGGATTTTCAGATACAAGCGTTCTAATCATTTCCAATAAAGTGGCATGGAATCGTTCGATCGATCCATTGGACTGGGGATGACTAACGCTAGAGAATGTCATTTTGATATCATAAAGACTACAGAGGTCTTTCATAAGAGCGTTGTCGAATTTTTGCCATAGTCGCAATGTATTCGAAGGGGTGTACCGTAATGTTGGAAATAAAAAAGAAGTGTATTCACGACAGATTTAGCAGACTTGTCGTTAATAGGATAGGCTTGGGAAAATTTTGTAAGTTCATCACGGATTGTAAGTGCATAGCACTGAGGCGGAACTTCTAGAATGTCAATATTGATGCGTTCAAATGGAGCTTTTGGAGTTTCTGTAACGACCAAAGGGGTACTGAGGTTTTTTCGGCAGATTTTAGTTTTCTGACAAATTTCACATTTCTTGATGAAATGTTCGACATCTTTAGTCAAACCGGGCCAATTGTATCGTTCACGGATACGTCTGATAGTTTCGTTAATACCTCTGTGGATATTTTTCTTACCACAATGGTATTGGTCTAAAATGATTGGAATTTCATCAGGGCTTGGAGTTTTAGTCACATTCTGACAAATGACAATTTTGATATTTTCGTCGGAAAATATGAAAGAAAATATTTCTTGGATGGGCAGATCTAGGTTATTTTCGACTTAGATTTGTTGGGAAAAATCGAATATACCTTTGTTATTTAAAATAAGGGTGAAAAGATGTTGTACGCAAGTCGCAGGGTCGTACGGCACGGGAATTATATAATATTTCCTAACTTTGACAAACTGACTAGAAGCGATGTTAATTTTGTCTGAAGAAAATTCGAGATTGGTTTCGAATATGTCTTCGATGATTTTTTCATGAAGATCAGAAAGGGTGTTTTGTCTGAAAAATGTGACTATGTGTTTGTGGCTTTTGTCTAGAAGTTGGGAGTTAGAAAATTGAAATTTGGAATAGTCTATTAAAGAGGTGGTTTTATAAAGGCGGGCAAATACATCAAATTCATTTTCGAGAAATTGAGTAGAAGGGGAACCTTCTTCATCACTAGGGTTAAGGGCGTTAACGTTAGTAGGTATTTTAATGCGGGATAGGGCATCGGCATTCTTGTTGGCTTTGCCTGGCTTGTAGACTATTTCGTCGTATTCCTCTAACTTGGGGCGCCATCTTGCTAACCTACTACAGGTATCACGGCAAGAAAAAATCCAAGTTAATGGTCGGTGATCTGTGACCAATTTAAATTTTCGACCGTACAAATAGGGTCTAAAATGTTTTACACTCAAAACAATAGCTAGGAGTTCTCTTTCAATCGTAGAGTACCTCGTCTGTGCTTTGCACAGTGTACGAGATGCATAGGCTATCGGAAGATCTTTACCAATAGGTCCTTGGGAAAGTACGCCGGATATTGCAAAGGCACTTGCATCCGTAGTAAGCACAAACGGTTCTTAGAAGTTGGATTAGATCACTACCCGAGATGTTGTTAAAGCATTTTTCAGGGTATCGAATGACAACACACTCGCTGTCGAAATCGAAGACTGCATCTTTTTGCAATAGTCTAGTCCAGGGTTTCGCAACTTTAGCAAAATTTGGGATAAAGCGTCGGTAGTAACCGGCAAGACCTAAGAATGATTTTATTTCTTTAGGACTTTTGGGTTGTGGGAAATTTTTTATACAATCCACTTTATCTGGATTGGGCTTAACGCCATCAGGGGTTATTACGTGACCAAGATAGGCTACTTCCTTTCTGAGGAATTCACACTTATCTGGCTGAATCTTAAAATTCGAGTTTCGGAGACGTTTAAAAATTTCGGAAAGTCTGGTGATATGTTCTTGGATGGAAGGGGAATAGACAATGATATCGTCCATGTATACAAGACATCTTTCGTTTTGTATACCCATCAAGATGTTGTCCATAACACGTTGGAATGTGGCAGGAGCGTTCTTAAGACCAAAAGGCATTCTCAAGAATTGGTAGTGTCCGTTCTCAACCGAAAAAGCGGTTTTGGCAACATCAGCTGGATTAATTTCAATTTGGTGAAATCCAGATGCCAAATCTAGTGTACTGAGGTACTGGCATTTCCCTAATTGATCTAGCAGATCGGAAATGTTTGGCAACGGGTATTTGTCGTCAATGGTGATTTCGTTAAGTTTACGGTAATCAATCACCATACGCCATTTTTGTTTGCCTGAAGCGTCCATTTTCTTTGGGACTACCCAGACAGGGGCATTCCAAGGTGAACTCGAGGGTTCAATAATCCCTTGTTTTAACAGTTTGGAAATTTGGTCTTTCACTTCTTGTTTGTGGACATGAGGGTAACGATAAGACTTAGTAACAATTGGTCTGTTGTTTGTAGTGTCAATGGAATGTTTAATTTCGTTGGCGAATGACAAACTATCACCATCTAAATAGAAAATGTCGGAAAATTCTAGATAAAGGTTGGTAATAAGTTCTTTTTCTTCATCGTTAAGATGTTCAAGGCGTAACTGATCTCGAATAGCATCTCTACGGTTATACTGACTTTTGTTCTTCAGGGATATGTTAAAATTGTTGACAGACGTTTCATTAAAGGGTTCAAATTCTAATTTGGGTAGAATCACATTTTTAGGAATGGCATTACAGTTCAAGACTGTAGTGAGAAATTCGCCGTTAGAATTGATTTTGACGATGGAGCTGGGTAGACGGACTTTTTCTACCTCGCATGCCAGAAGAATGGCTTCGGTATTTTTAAGCTCTGATTTAAGCTTGATAACCTGTTCAACTCTAGGAGGGACTGAGATGATATGTTGAACTTGGGAATTCTCTTTGAAATTAGAAGTTTTGGAGATTTCCTTTGAAATCAGATGTTTGGGTATTTTCTTCATCACCTACTTTGAAGAGAGGGATGGTTTTGAATTTTGTGATTAATTGACGATTTTCAAATCGATAATGCAATCGTAGTGCTCGAGGAAATCTGAACCAAGAAGACCATCGAAAGCAATGTCTAAATCGTGAATATAAATTTTGTGGTAATCGTTGGGAGCAAAGGGAACTAAAACTGCTTCTGTGATAAAAATTTTTTCGTCCGTAATACCTCGTTTCGTGTAATTTTGGCAGGTTGAAAATGGAACAACCGGCACCACTGTCAATAAGGATTTTGAATTTTCCTGTCGCGTCGTTGATGTAGTATAAGTTGTTTGGGCTGACGGAGAGAATTGTCGACGGGACTATAATATGTTTATCTAAACGAACATTTGGTCGGGAGTTGACGTTGTATGGGGATCTTTGACATTGAGCTTTTGCAAGCTCGCAATCGTATGATCGGAATCGTCGTTTGGCTTCACAGGCGGTTCTTCTTTCGGAGAACGTTCGCGAAAATCCTGATACTGCATGTTATAATCATCGGTATCATCGTATTCATAACAGAAATCGTTATTGCTACCAGGGTCAGGGAGTTCGTCATACTGCGAGGGGGTGTAAGCAGGGTATTGGGTTTCTGTACTATACTCGCTGGCATAATTTGTATTGTATAGGTCGGGTTCAGGGTACTCGGAATATTCGTAGCAATCTGGGGCTACGTAGTTGATTCGATTTGTGGAATTGCTTGGTCGGAAGCTTCTTTGGAAGTTAGGGTTCTGGAAGCTCGGATTCTGTTGTATAACAGAAGGTCTTGGTACATTCGTATTAGGGACATTTGGCCTAATAACAGAGGGTCTATGATGGTACTGACTGGAACTGGGGGGCCTATTGTTTTGTGTTGGAGGGTTAGGGTTAGTTCGAGGCGAGAATGATTGGGGCTGGAAAACTGGTCTCGGAATATTTTGTGAGAGCTGTTGTCTTCGCTGGCACTCATTTGCTAAATGTCCTGGTCGGTGGCAGAAATTGCACACTCTCGGACCTGGTTTCTTAATGGAAGAATTTTGATTAGAGTTAGGAGCTCTAGAAAATGTTTGTCTCTCAAGATATGATAATTGTAGTTCGCGCTTGATAAAAGCGACTGCAGTAGGGATATCTGTTGGGTGACCTGATCTTACAATCGGGCCAATTTTGGAATCTAGTCCTGTAAGGAGACAGTTTAGAGTCATGGTCTCTATCAATGAACTTTGAGCAGCTTTCTGCTCTCGGTTCATGTTTTGTCGATTGACGGCTGAATGCATCTTCTCCGCGTGAGTTTGAAGTCTTGATGCAAAGGTTAGTGGGGATTCATTTGGTAGTTGACGCATATGCTGCAGATCAGCAATTAAGTATGTGAGATCTCGAAGATCTCCGAAATGGGTTTCAAGGAGAGAGCGTATGTCTTCCCATGTCGAAGGGTTACGGGAGTTCTGCTGCTCGTCCGCGCAGTTTGTTTTTTATATGTAGGATGACGAGGAGACGCTGCTCCTCGACAGCCATTTGGTGCGCGGTTCTACATGCGTTGATAAAAGTCGAAAGCAATACCGGGTTGCCATCGTATTCAGGGACGATTGAAAATATTTCGGACAGTCTATAAGGCTCGATGTTTCCATGAGCGTTATCAAGAACTTCAGGTGCTTGGTAATCGTCTCATCCGTGCTCTGACATGGTGATTGGAAAAATGTTTTAGGAATTCGACGATAGTACGCAAAATATACGAATAAATATGGGAAAAATATGTAAAAGTTTATAGAAAATACGAAAAGGTCGTAAGTAAATGTGAATAATATAGAAAATGTTGCGCAAAATATGAAAATCACTCAATAAATACGCAAAAATATAGAAATACAGAGATAATTGCAAACGATAGTAGATTCAATTGTACGTTACCCGTGATACATCAGGAGGCAGTCGTGTTCTCCAGAGGAGGCTCGCGGATCTCTTTCGATGTTTCCAAGTAGACTCTCTGCAGTTGGGTGGCTCCTGCCCGCTGTGCCCTTTTCTTTCTTCTTTTGCTTCTTCTTCTTCGTCGTTTTCTTTCTTCTTATTTCTTCTTGTTACTTGTAGGCTCGTGGTCCTTTGTAGCTCGAAGGATCGACATCCACCACACTAGTGAGCGTTCGCGTGTTCTAATGCGTTGAAGCTATCCCACTTCTCTGGCACCAATTGTTATATCATTTAAATTCAACTATACTTTTTAAAAAATTTATTTTAGGACAGTAACTACTGTCCGTTACAAACGTTTACAATTGAACACGAAGTTTACATAAGTGACTGTTACGGTGCCTAGCCGGGTAATGAACAACATGAAATGGGCGTAAGGCCTATTTATACTATTGGTGTGCTTACAAAGCACTTCTAGAAAACAAGGCATAAACAACGAGTTAGCGAGAAGTCGTTATCTGTTGGTGAGATAGCGTCTGGTGCAACATTGTATGGAATAGTAAGTCCATTGTTGTGAGTGCATATAACATATATACAGGGTGTCCGCAAAGTTGGGGTTTTCCTTTACGCGACGTGTAGATCTTGAAAACATAAGCAATTTTTCTTAGTACCATATACACCAATGTCTTAAGGAAACCGAGATAAAGGGCTCTGCAACATCAAAAATATCTGAATACCGTCCTATAGCCGCCACACGCCGCGATGTCCCAGACTGGTACCGGCTACTAGCTGAACCCGACGACAGAACTGGGTCGGGGGTCGGGGTCAGTGTGTCAGGTCAGTATGTAACCTTCAACCGACGGTAAAGGGTCACGCGTATAGAGGTAACGAACCCGTATAATCGATTGCGTTTCAAAAAAAAAAATAATAATGGCACACTCATACACCAATAATGAACTCGTTGATATGTTGTTAATTTATGGCGAATGTCTTCAAAATGATACAGAATCGTCGCGGGTGTATGCAGATCGTTTCCCTAGACGACATCATCCAAGGCCCCGCAGATTTGTGTACCTGGTCCAGAGAGTCAGGGATACGGGCCATTTGGAGGAATTTAGAGGTGGGCACAGTGGGAGGCCTAGACAACCACGAATGGTGCAAGTTGAGGAAGAACTACTGAATCGCGTAGACGAGAATCCGTCAACAAGCACTAGAGACGTGGCTAGAGAAGTGCAAGTATCAAAAACTAAAGTGTGGCAAACGTCCAACGTGTACAAGCCCTTCAACCTGACGATTTTCCAGCAAGAGCGCGGTTTTGTGAGTGGTTGTTGCATCAACATGACAATAATCCGGACTTTTTGAAGTGCATATTTTGGTGACAGACGAATCTACGTTCACGCGTAATGGAGTGAATAACTTTCGATTTCAAGCAGAGATGTACTTAGCCCTTCTCGTCAACTGGAGAGTGAGTACTTTTTCCTTTATTTTTTTTTACTTGGTCGCCCTCGTTTCACTACACATTACCTTTGTTATTTCAAGGGTAGTTGTTTCTGAAAAGGAAAACCCCAACTTTGCGGACACCCTGTATATATATATACTAAGTGACATATAAATCCGAACACCCAGTTTAAATGGTTTTATTTTAATAAAATTTTGTATAAGTACTTAATGAAGCATAATAAGTAAATGATAAAAATTTCAAAATGATTGCACTTCTTTAAAGCCCTTTGACCTTTAATAATGTGTGGATGCATCCTGATGTGCTACGCATTCTCCAACGCGCCTAGGCATGCTTCTGATCAGGTGGTCAATGTCCTCCTGTGGTATCTCGTTCCAGGCAACCACCAACTCCTCTCGAAGTGCTTCTAGAGTCTGAGGAGGACGTTGCAAATTGAGCAATCTCCTACCCATCATATCCCACACGTGCTCAATTGGGGATAAGTCGGGAGATCTTGGTGGCCATGATAACAATGTGACATCATTATGGTGAAAGAAGTCTATTGTGATTCTTGCAACATGTGGTCGGGCATTATCTTGTTGGAAAGTTGGATCTGCCAGGGTGTCAAGATAGGGTAAAAGATGGGGTTCTAGAACTTCGTGGATATAACGCTGCGCGTTCATGTTACCTCTGATGAAGATTAAAGGTGACCTGGAACCATAAGCTATAGCACCCCAAACCATAACTCCAACAGTGTGATGAACATGTCTTTCAACAAAAAACTGTGGATTCCTCCTTTCACCACATCGCCTTCTAACCCTGGCACGACCATCGTGCATGCCTAAACAAAATCGAGACTCGTCACTAAAGATAACACTGTTCCATTCCTGATCCCAGAGTGACCGTTGTCTGCACCACTCAAGGCGATTACGTCGGTGTTCTCGAGTTAAAGGGAGGACCCAGTGTGGCCGGTATGAAAACAAGCCAAAACTTCTCATTCGTCGGTAAACACTTCGCATGCCAATAGGTCTTCCGTGTTCTGCAAACCATCCATTTGCAATGGACCTGGTAGTGGAGAAACCGTCCCTTAAGGCCAATAATCTTAGGCGGCGATCTTCACGGTCTGTTGTTCTACGGCGGCGTCCAGTGCCCCTTGCTCTTTGCGTACGGCCTTCTCGAAGCCATGCCTGACAACACCTAACCACAGGGTCTACACTTCTTTGCACTCTAACTCCAATTGCCCGAAAAGAAAGTGCAGCTTCCCGAAGTCCCACTATACGGCCCCTATCAAACTCACTAAGTTGACGAAATCGTACAGGTCTCCGTACTCTAGGCATCGTAACCGATCGTAAAGGATGTCAAGAACCAAAATCCGCCAACGTTGATTCTTTACTGCGGCTGAAATATTCATCTTTAGAGCGTTAGTGAATTAAAAAAAAGCAGTTTAAAAACTGGAATGTCCAACTGATAAGGCTGAAAATGTTTTCACTTGTTATTTACAGTAAGATAAATATATTCACCAACTTCTATTAAAATAAAACCATTTAAACTGGGTGTTCGGATTTATATGTCACTTAGTATATATACAGGGTGACTTCGAAGTTGAGTCATTTATTTTAACAGTGAGTAGATCTGATCAAAAGAAATGTTTTTTTCCTTTACCATTTTTCTGGTAAAATTAAAGTAACAAAGTTATAGCCCTTTGGAAGTTTGAGTACCGCCCTGTCTCAATAATAATATTATGTGCTCGTGTTTGGCGACAACGGATATAATCCGCCTTATCGTTCATCGCATCGGAAACAAAAAAGCGAAAGAATTTGGAACGATGTTTTTACAATTATTTTATTCATTTGTATACAGTCAGTGTCAGTCGGTAACGCGTCAGTGAATAGTGGTGTCTGTTGCGTGGCTCAAACGAAATAAAAAATGGCACATGTTTATGCGGATCGGTATATACAGGGTGACTTTGAAGTTGAGTCATTAATTTTCAGATAATGATTGTAGAAGGAAGATAAACCAAAATATGTGTGTAAAAAGAAAAAAAAATTAAAAAAAAAATTTACCTTGTTTTATAAAGTATCCTCCCGACAAGTATTTCAGTGCGGACCTGTATTTGACCGTGAGGTCTTGGAGCACCGGCATGCCGTCACCTGATTCACGAGCCCGTTGTACTACATTAACAAAGGCACGAGGGGTTGGTTGCACTCGATTGGGAAACCGATCCGCATAAACATGTGCCATTTTTTATTTCGTTTGAGCCACGCAACAGACACCACTATTCACTCACGCGTTACCGACTGACACTGACTGTATACAAATGAATAAAATAATTGTAAAAACATCGTTCCAAATTCTTTCGCTTTTTTGTTTCCGATGCGATGAACCGATTAGGCGGATTATATCCGTTGTCGCCAAACACGAGCACATATTATTATTGAGACAGGGCGGTACTCAAACTTCCAAAGGGCTATAACTTTGTTACTTTAATTTTACCAGAAAAATGGTAAAGGAAAAAAACATTTCTTTTTATCAGATCTACTCACTGTTAAAATAAATGACTCAACTTCGAAGTCACCCTGTATATATATGTCAATAATAGCAATAGTACTAATATATCAGTCAAAATCTATACCTGTAAATCAATATCTAATAAAATATTAAATTGAATTGTGCACACCAAGAGAAAGAATGAACAAAGATAGAGACTTACAGAGTGAAAATAAGAATAATCTTCATTCTTAGTCCGTCCTGAACTTCTAACATTTAGCTGTGAGGTGGCGTCCTCGATGGATTATTGGCTTTCCCTAGCCAGATGTTGCCCTTTGGACGTTTCGATAGTGGAAAGCGCCCAAATTCTCTGCCTTTTCCTGGTTCTTCCGGTTCTGCTATTGGCCTAGGGCCCCAGCGGCGTTATTTCTTCTGATCAGGCGTGTGCCAGTGGACTTCTTCGCTTTGGTCTCCTCTTCTCGTTCGTGGATGTCGGATTATCTCCGCTTGGCTGGCAGAAGTGGCGGATCCCTCACAAACACTTGATAGCGGCCGGTGCGGTGGTGATGCTCTTTTTCTTCTAACACACGCACCGTACGATGAATCCCGGCTGAGCCCCCAATTGTGTTTGCCAGGGGCGAACGAGGGTTTTTAAAAAATAACTTTTATTTCCCGCTGATGAATTTAACTACCACTACAATAGTTGATAGCTATGTGATTACCAAACAAAAGGTATAACGGTTTTTATAAAGTCGTATAATAGGAATACACACATAAGCTAATTTATAAGAAGCATGGAGGACGTATCAGGTTGCATATATGAGATAATTCTAAGTTTTCTAACAACGGTAATAGAATGACACAAGATAACGCCAAGATGATGCAATATAATAATTATATTGTATAGAGTGAGTCAAAATCCATAACTTAGACAGACCAACAGGCGCCTCATATGCATTTTCTCGAACAACAAAGTTGCGCGGATCAATTTTATGCACTATGGCCAAATAGGGGTGGAACTTTAGTTCTTCGTGGAGGATGCGTCTCACATATCGAGCAGATATCCGAAATGCAGCTTCATATTTGCGGATAGAGCGCCGAGGGGATCGCAAAACAGAACGCCTTACCATATCAATGTTTTCGGACTACCTTACTGTTCGTGAAAGGCTAGGTTCTTTTACTTCATATCAACAGTCTCCCTAAGATTGCTTACCCATGAAAGAATCGATTGCCGGCCAGGAACACGTCCACGTGGCGCGATAGCGAAATGAGAACGGAATGCACGTTGCGTGACTATGATCGAACGACCATTAGAAAAGTAGGCCTCGACGGCGAACGTGAGTTATGTTTTTCAACCTCAACAAGGAGTTTTTTTAAAAAATATTTATTCGATAGATATGAACAAGTTGGAATGATAATGATGTGAATATAAAAAAGAAAAATAGTTTTTATGAAGGTTTCTGCTGCCGTTGCGTCTGGCGGTGTCGTTTTGCTGACGCCTCAGGTTCTTGACCTATAACGCCTCCCTCGCTAAGTTGAAAGTCCGTCCTCGGACTTTTGGATTTTTTGATTTTCCAAGTCGGCTATGGAAATTGTCGGCTTGAAGAAAAGCGTCTGAAGTCTTCTTCTTTTTCTTACGACGAAGTAGATGCTCGCTGTGATAATGAGGAGCATCAGGATTGCCATGGACCAAGTTGTTGTAGACGTCGCCGTAGGGCATAGATGTAAGGGCTGTATGGCCGATAGCTGTGGTACATCTTTGAGTGGCTGCAACTCGTTAATCTGCAAATTAAACTTCGGACGGATCTTTACAGGGATGATATCGATATTCGATTTGTTCTGAAGTGGTGCTGTAAATCTGTCCATTAATTTCAATTGGGCATGGAGAATAAACAATTGCTGCTTAACTGATATTTCGGTGAGTCTGGGAACATCTTTCAACGATTAGTATTGGCTCGTTTGTACTGACGATCAGGTTTTTCTTTGTTTGGTGGATGACAGGCTGGGAAAGCTTTGCAGTGGTGCAATTTTCTAAGCTAGGGAGCTGACATGTTGTGGTGGAAGCAGGTTGACATACGACTTTCCGCCCTACATCGGTGCATGTGGAATACCAGCGATTATCCCCATAGAAACTTGCAGGAGGTAGTAGTACAATGCTTTCTTCATTATGTATGGGATAAATATGGTAAAGTCGGAAAGAGTGATTGTTAAGGATCGGGATTTTGAAAAGGATGAGTAACTGAGTATTAGTGGTAATTAATGACCAACGTGAATTTTCGATGGCATGTGAATTATCTGACAAAAGACAATTTGATTTATATAAAGATTTTAATTTTTCTTCTAGGTCAAGGATTTCGGAAAGTGAAAACAATTCTATGTTAGGTTGTTCTAGTGCAGATAGGTTTATACTTCTAATTAGTTTCAATATGAATTGATTCAAATGATTAATATTACGAATTTCACTTTGAAGAGTAATAAACTGCTGATATTCATCTCTAATATAATTAATATCTTGTGTAATTCTCGCTGTATTATTATTTATAGTTTCGATTAGAACATAATATTTTTTAATTGTTTGTGATGCATAACTTGTCGAATTATTTAGTACATTGATTATGTCATTTCGTTTATGTTAAATACTGAAGATATGCTTTTCCAAAAATATACGATCGTTTTCGTCAAGGTTGCCAGTCACTGATTTAATAAAAGTTCCCAAAAAGTTTGCAATTCCACGCTTTTGGCGGGGTCGGATTATTTTATGAAAACTGTCAAGTGTCTCTAAATAAAGATGGTTGTACTGTTCAAATATGTAGGATACGAAAGAGATATGATAATAGCAATATAACGATAAACGTGAAAACATCTCATCTTAGAAGATTCCGAAGTACCGCCCCGTACCATTTCATTTTTACTACATGGGCAGTACGTAAACAATTCGATATGGGCAACAATGTCAGGGTAATATTAAAGTCACTTACTTGGTGATGAAACGACAACGAGTTATCCTCCTTTGGCAAGCGATAAGGGCGAAATGATCGGATTTTCGGGGCTATCGCCTATTTTTAGAAAAAGACTTATGAGTATCTCCCATATTCAACTGACTCATGACATCACATGCACAAATCTACTATTTACCATTACATTAATGTACCCCAACTACTATTACGGATTCGTCATCGACTGAATCACGGGATCGTCACACAGACTAATCCTGACCGTCACACAGACTGATCATTAAGTCGTCACACAGACTGACTAGGAGTCGTCACACAGACTAACTCGGAGTTGTCACACAGACTAACTCTAACTCTTTGGTCGCTAGGTGTATGGTCAGACGTGCTGAGTTTAACGATTTTTACAAAAAGACAGTCCAGGAACCGGGATATCACGTTGGCCAAGGGCCGTTGTGTCAATACCCCAAAGCTCCGACGTTACCCCTGAATCAGAGGTAACCGAGCAATATGATTATCATTGAAGTAACAATCCCTTCACACATCCTGCCATGAGATACATTCAGACTCCAGCGATTGCCAAGAGAAGATAGTTAAGCGGTCATTCAAACCTAGGACGCCACTTCGGCCAAAGGCCACCGTGTCAATATCCAAAGCGCTCCGACGTTTCTCCTGGTAGAGGAAACCGAGCAGTAAGTAACATAACTACCTCAACCCAGCAAACGGGCTCCGAAAGTCCCATAACAACCCCTAGAACCTGGAGGCGTCCCACCTGCCAATATTCAATAACACGTCGTAAGCCATAAGTTAAATTATGAAGGTAAAAAGTATAGCATCTTTATAAACATGGCTTAAGACATTCATGATCATGAATATAAAAGTATTATGGTTATTAATCCATGAAGTACAGTAGAATAAAGGAAACACTCAGTGATTGCTCACCTTTCAGGTAACCAAAACACTACACTCAATAGCACATCAACACTGTAATCAAGTTCACAAAGCGCACTACTTGGTCTGAGAAGCGATCTCCTCCACGCAATAATTGAAATGCATCGCCATCCACGGCCGTATCTTTAACAAAGTTTATCCTGGGAACAAGTACCCAGAGAAGGGCCGTAACGCTGAGTGACACTAAGCAGCCTTGTGAACCTACTGGAAATGCTTTATGTGCTACACGGTTGGACTCGCATGCAAAAATGTGTTTGAGATACTTCGTAAGCTTACAAATATTCTGTAGTTGAGAGTATGGTTAAGGAATAGGAGGATAGCTATAGTCGTTTTAAGCGTTGCGTCGATAGCAGTTAACATTAATAATATGTCGGTGATAGTGATTTAACTCTTGAGCATGGCCTATAGTATCCCTTATTCGGGATTAGGTTCACTTGAAGGGCCAGGTTGTGGTTCGTCAGGATGACTATGCTGTAACAAGGGTGTTTTCCTTAGACGTTTGATCTTTCTGGGATGGGTATTAGTAGGGTTATTTTTGGAAGTAACGGCCTGAATTTTGGTGTTGCTACTGAAAGTAGTTTTGGCTGATATGTAAGGTGCAGATAATTTATTTCTGGGATTTTTCTGAATATATATGGTTTGTCCAGGCTCTGGAGCGGGGGTGGTCTCAGGTAGCTTTTCGTTGCGTCTATTCAAAATTGCTGTTTCTTTATCGTGGAGTTTTCGATAAAGGGAATCTTTATGTCGTTGGTTATACTTTTCGTAGATCTGTAAGTCATTGTCAAATAGTATTTCTTCTGCATATGGGCCATATAGGATAGAAAATGGTGAATAACCTGTGGCAGAATGGATGGACTGATTATAAATTAGGACACAATGTGTAACGAGATCAGAAAAATATTCTTTGGGGCGTTCGTCATGCATAACACGGAGTTTTTCTGTTAACGTAGAGTGAAATCTTTTGATTGGACTATTGGAATTTGGGTTGTTCACTGTCGTAAAGTGTAGCTCGATTTTATGGAGATTTAGAAATTCTTTAAATAGGTTATTCGAAAATTCAGTACCTTCTGCGCAGAATATTTTTCGAGGATAATTATGGTGGGAGAAATAGTGACGTAGTTTGCTAAGGATTGTGGTATTCATTTTGTCGGGTATACTGTACACTTGGGCGTATTTAGAAAAAGAGTCGATGATTGCAAGGAAATTTTCTCGGTTACAGGAAAATGTGTCAATGTGAAGGATATCGAAAGGATTTTGTAATAGAAGTGGACCTTTTAGGGGTCATTTATATGGGTGTCTCTCGTATTTATTACGAAGACAAGTATCGCAGCGATTAATATGGTCTGAAATGGTAGAACGCATATTAGACCAGTAATAATGTAATTTTAAATGACTAAGTGTTTCGAGAATACCATTGTGATTTTCTTTGTGATAATTTTGGACATTCCGTAATTGGTATTCGGGTTTCTCTACGTCTTGAACTCGTTTGGCGCGAAAGAATATTTGAATGATTTGATTATAAGTATTACGGACGTAGTCGGAAATATATTTTTGGATATCGGGATTGTCTGTCGGAATGTGGTACCGTTGATTAGGTTCTATTGTTTGATGGAGGGCAGTCTTGATGTCGGTTTTCTAGTCTTTTTCGGAAAGAATGATGATATATTCATGTTTGGACTTGAACTTCAGACGGTATTTTGTGTTAAAATCGGTGCCCAGATTAATTATGATTTGATTTGGAAAATGATTAATAGGCTCTTCTGAGAACGGGACGAGGGCAACGGGATTTTCATGAGAAGAATGTTAGGTTGACTGTCCAGTTTCTTTTCCGAAAGTTTGATTAATAAAATCATCTACGCCAAATTCGCCATCATCACTTGGAGGGTTGGCACACAGGGACTCGGATTCATGCATATTTATTTCGATGCGACTTAAGCATCGGCAACGACGTTTTCCTTTCCTTTCTTGTATTTAATTTCAAAGTTGTATTCCTCTAGTTTGAGTTTCCATCGGACAAGACGAGAATTGGGTTCTTTAATTTTGTATAGCCAAACTAAGGGGTTGTGATCTGATTCCACAGTTAATTTTACACCATATATATAGGGGCGGAATACTTTACAGGAATCGAGTATAGCAAGAAGTTCTTTTCCAATTGTAGAATAATTTTTCTCTGCTGAGTTTAGGGTGCGAGAATAATAGGCTATCGGATTTCCTTTCTGCGTAAGGACAGAACCGATCGCTATGTTTGAAGCGCCTGCTGTGAGGGTAAATGGTAGAGAAAAATCAGGGTATTGGAGAATAGGGGAGTTACTAAGAGCGGATTTACATTTCTCAAAGGATTCAATATATTTGGGATCTTCGATATCAATTTTAGTTCCTTTTCTAGTGCAGCGTGTCATGGGATATGTCACTTTCGAAAAGTTCGGAATGAATCGTCGGTAGTATCCTACCAGACCAAGAAAGCTTTTGATTTCTTTCACTGTTTTGGGTATAGGAAAGTTTTCGATGGCTGAAATTTTCGAAGAGTTTGGTTTTATACATTCAGGTGTTATGACGTGGTCTAGGTATGCTACTGACTTACTTAAGAATTCAGATTTATCTGGCTGAATCGTGAGGTTAACTTCACGGAATTTTTGGAAAATCTGTTTTATATGGATTAAATGTTCTTGTAGGGATTTGGAGAATATGAACAACGTCCTAGGTTGTCAAGAATTTCGTCGATGCGGGTAAGAGGGTATTTATCTTCGATTGTGTTTTCGTTAAGCCGTCTATAGTCGATGACCATACGGAATTTTCTTTTACAGCTTGCGTCAGGTTTTATCGTAACTATCCAAACAGGGGCTGAGTAGGGACTTACAAAAGGGCGGATGACATTGTAGTAATTTATTGATTTGGTCAGAAATTTCAGGTAGCATTGATTTTGGGTGTCTATAAGAGCGGGTGAAGATTGGTGTTTCATCCTTAGTTCGAATTACATGTTTTATAGAAGTAGTAACGGTTAAAGGAGAACTTTCTGTATAAAAAATATCGTTAAATTGATGAAAAAGACGGAGGATCTTTTCTTTCTCTTCCACATTCAAATGGTCTGTCCATAACAAATTAAGGTCAAAAGAAGATGGGGGAGTGATTTCTTCGAAATCCGAAATGGATGTGGCGGAGATTGGTTGTGAGAAGTTGACTTCGACATTATTGGGATGTGGTATTTCTATGAAGCCGTCTTCAGCTACATGAATGGATGCTGGAATTATTACTTGATTTTCGTGTACAATATCAGAGATGACTACTTCGCCATTGTTAGTGGAGACTAGAATGCGTAGTCGTTTATTAATATTGGCTCCTAGCTGATGAGGTTCACCTGTACCTACAAGTACATCGAAATCGTCATGCCAGTCGGCTATTCTAATTGTAAGGGGTTGATGAATACCAATTTCTTCGAACAAAGGGTAGTAAAGGTTCCGTGCATATGTTTTTGGGGTTTTCATCGAAATTGGGGTGAAAGGTTCATAGAATTTCGAAGTTTCGAGCAGCTTTGGGAGTGATTACTGTATCAGAGCCACCGGAGTCGGTTAAGACTTTTAATTTAGAATGTGAGAGATAGAAGTAAGGAAGTTTTGTTGCTTTGAAATAATTATTTAATTGAATGGTTCTATGTTGGGTGCGGGTTCCATTGAGGCTGGTCCTGGAAAATTTTCCTCAGGAGTATCAAAGTTTTCGTAGCAATCTGTCTCAGGTATACAGTCTGCTTAGTTATAAGGTAAACTAGAAAGAGACTCGACTTCACATTCAACATTATGATTGAACGTGCGGTGAGCGGACATTGGGGTAGCCTTGAAATTTGAAGATCTCTGGGAATTAATACAAGACATAGGAGTTGGATTATACTGGTTTCGTTGTTCTTGTGGATTATTAGGCCTAGACCATGGACCAAAGACTTGACGATTTGTCAGGAAAGATTGTCTCTGTTGAATGGGTTTATTTATATCGCCAAAAGATCTAGGGTACATAGAATTTTGATTGAAGAATTGATTAGAAGAATTGGGCTGATTAATATTACGAGGGTATTGGTTATTTGGATTATTGGGTTTGTTTGAAGAATTAAAATTGTTTTGATTAGGACGAGGTTGTGGTTTTTGGTAATCGCGGAGGTGATTTGTGGATTTCAAGTAGGACATGTATTGCTGTTGCTGTCTGTGATTGTGGAGAGTGATACACCTTTGGAGAGCATCATCTAAAGCATTTAATTCGAAATGAGAAAGATGGTCACAGTAAGGGTTGTTGATGCCTGTGCAGAAAGTTCTTAGGGCTTGTTTACGGAAGAATGAAGCCTTGAACTCTACTGCCTGGGAATTACTTTCACTTAATAAAACATGTTGTAAAAGATCATTAAGTGCTAAGATTATGCGGTGATGATAGTCTTGGTAAGTCTCTGAGCGTTTCTGAACAGTTGTAGTTAATTGGGTTAACAAAATTTCCTCGTTACGGTGGTCACCGTATTTTTGTAATAAAAGTGGCTTAATGTCCGGCCACGAATATTTATTGTGAATGTTCAGAAAATCTCGAGCTTCGCCTTTTACTTTGGATAAAATGTGTGCATTAATAATGTATAATTGTACTGCATCAGCTCCTTGTTGATTGAAAAATGTGATTAAATTATCCACAGAGCTTATAAATGTAGAAAGATTATCTCCAACTTTAAATTCAGGAAGAGTATTACACAAGTTATTAACGTCAGCGTTAGATAGAACCATTTTTGTGGGTTCCTCAAAAGTATTTGATGGATTATCAAAAATATCGTCTTCTGAACTCTTTGATATTTTACTGTAAGGTTTAAATCTAGATTCTTTTTGAGACTTATGTGAAAAATTGACTATAGCTTGGAAAGAATCTTGAGGGTACTCAGAACTCATGTGAAAAGGAAATGGACTTACAGGATGAGAAGAATCGCTCTGATTTTCATCGCCAGTATGGTCCTCCAATCTCTCGATATTCCTTCGTGACCCCAGGTAGAAATCTGCCAAATCGTTGAAACGAACCGATGATCCTTCTTGGATGGATGCCGTGCAGATATCCTGTTCGAGCAGCGCCAGTGATGTTTTTCAACCAAAATATTTATTCGATAGATATGAACGTCTTACAAGTTGGAATGATAATGATGTGAATATAAAAAAGAAAAATAGTTTTTATGAAGTTTTCTGCTGCCGTTGCGTCTGGCGGTGTCGTCTTGCTGACACCACGGGTTCTTGACCTATAACGCGCGTTCCACCTTTGTCCACTCCATGAAAGTGACTACACCACACGGAGCAACAACTTTACGTATCACTCTCTCGAATCTACCTATCCCCACTTCCGTCGGAGCAACCGTCACTTTAGGGCGCCCAGTTTAAATCAGCAAGTTCCACTGCCCTACCTTGTTTATTTATGTATTTCATGGTGATAAATTAAGACCTTTTGAGGAGGAAGCCTGGACAAATATACCAGGACAGGGTCCAGTAACACATTCGCTGGCCTTGAACCGGATCTCAGATTTTTAAAATCGTCCGAAGAAGAGAAGTATCTCTGGTCATCTTTAGGAGGCAAAAAGAAATAATCGTGGGTCCTAGTGTTAGGGCAGACGTTTATATCTATCTCTGAATGAGAGTAATTATTCGATTATTCGTTAGACCTTCTAATGGTCACAATACGTTAAGCGTTACCTCTATACATCAATGATCCGCTTTCTGAGCGATGTGGCGATGAGGAGGTGTTCTTTTTCGTCTGCATTTTATGTCGATGTGATTTCTTGGGATATCATAGGCTGATTATACCGTGTGTATTGTGCTGAAGCCATAAAGTATTTGATGTCTTTGCTATATTGCCAAATATTGATCCCTCCAGTTAATTCAAGGGTCAAAAATGTCTAATTTGTTTTCAGAGTACCGACATAGCCCAGCTAATGTTATTGCTCAGCTGGTACAAAGCACGTCCACATGTAAGGAAGTACTTGATTCTGATGATAATGAGAGCTCAAAAGCCGCTGACCCTGTGTACAGCCCTAGGGACTGAAATCTCTTTAGAGACATTTCTCAAGGTGAGAAACATTTTTTTAGGCGATGAAGTGCTACGTTGTTTCTCCCACTTAGATTAAGAGCTTAATTAGTGAATTTACATACGATTGGTAGTAAAGTCAGCATTATGAATACCGTTTCAGGACCCAATCTTTTAGCTCATGGGCGCCCTAGTCCAACAGAAATGTCTATGTGTTTACTTAAAGCTAGACAGCGACGATTAATTTATTTTTGTTTCTCTCGAAGAATGTGCTAAATTTTTATTACACCCTGTTGCCGCTCGTACATAAGATGTTGTATGTACCTCGGGACGTAACAAGGGTTTATCTCGCTCCTCCTCGCACCTCGGGCTCTGATTTTACTATATTGGCATATCACGCTGGTAGGGCAGATCAGTTAAAGTCGCAAATACAGAAAAATAGTTTGAAAAGCGATTTTTTGCTAACCGTTTATTTGTTTTTTCAGATAGTGAATTCTGCATATTCCTACTTCACTCTGCTTATATGCATGGTAAGATAAACTGAGAGACCGGTTCTGAGATTTTAGAATTAGATTATACGTTCGTATTATAGGCACTAGGAAATATTATAGGTTGATCAATCAAAAATAAACTTATTGTTAGTTTACTTATATTCTTTGATTATCCATCAACTGACTCGCCTAGTTTCAAAGTCCCCCCAACTATTCTGCTTTGGCGCGATTTCGCACAAATCACGTGTAAAGGTGCGAATCCACAATAAGAATATTTCATGAGATTTGTGTCTCATGAAACAAAAAAATCAAGAAACATTTATTTTCATTGTGGAAACAGACCTGAGACACGTGATATACTAGAGATAATCTCGTGCGAGAATGTGTCATGAGACTTTAATTTCATAAACAAGTCTCAACGTGTAAAGACGATACATTGCGAATTTCGCATGAAATATTTATTTCACATGCTGCACGTGAGTCAAACTATTGTGTCGTGATATAAAAATAATAAAAATGAGTGAACCTAGTGAACAAAGGGGTGTTAAAAGAAAAGATTGTAATGTTAACTGGACAAGAACCATGATACGGCAGTTAATAGAATTGTATGAATCCCATTCCAATTTGTGGGACTGCTCTTCCGAAAGGTACAAAAACCGAAATCTGAGGAAATCAGCTATGGATGACATTGCAAGCAAGTTGGGAGTTTCGGCTCAAGACGTTAAGGAAAAAATACATAACCTACGTTGTCAATTTCAAACCATAAACAGAAAACGCAAAAATACCAAAAGTGGCCAGGCAGGGGGAGACAATTTTGAGGTTAAATGGGAATTTTATGATGCCTTAAAATTCATAGACGGTCCAACCAATATTAATGAAAGAACAATACTTGATTCACTGGTAAGTTTAATAATAAATATTCTAAATATATTTATATTGCCATGGAACTTCTCCTTCCTGGTGAAAATATTCTGTAAATTCCCGTTGTACATCTTTCGCTTCCAAATTTCCCCGAAGATGTGGGTTAACATGCAGATCCACCAGGCCTTGAGTTGATTGTCTCCATTCTCCTGGTTCTATAGTGCCAGTTTCGTGATTTTCCACATCAAAACTACCATAAGGAGCGTAAAGTCGTTTAGACCGTGTCATTAAGAAATTATGTAGCACACATATTGCAGAAACAACGTGGATCAATTTTTCTTCTCCTAGTTCAATCGGTCTTCTTAAAATGCGAAATCTAGCAGAAGCTAAACCAAAAGCATTCTCAATTATTCGGCGTGCCCGTGATAGTCGATAGTTAAATATTCTTTGTTTCTAAATGCATATGGTTTCATAATGTAAGACTTCATGGCAAAAGCGTCGTCTGCTACTATGACAAAGGGAACTGGTTTAGTTCTACCTGGTAGTGGTCTAGGTGTTGGAATACCTAAACTGTTATCAGCCAGTTTATTTGATAGAGAGCACGCATTAAAAACACCCCCATCAGAAATTCGTCCAAAACATCCGACATTAATGTATTGAAATTTATATTCTGCGTCAGCCAGTGCCATAAGTACAACACTGTGTGTGCCTTTGTAATTGTGGTACAAGCTTCCACGTTGCTTAGGTGCTTTGATAAGAACGTGTTTGCCGTCCAGTGCGCCGATACAATGTGGGAAATTCCACTTTTCTGCGAACTGTTGGGACTTTTGCAGCCATTCTTCCTCGGTGCAAGGCATCTGTAACAAAATTTATGTATATTTCCTTGTTTAATAACTATGGTTAATTATTATGCATATTAGCTTGGATATTATTTGCTTTTAGACTAACGAACCACCTACTGTCCTAAGAGATGACCTAGATGAAAATTCTGAGAGTAGCGAATCTCATATTCAAGGTGTTATAACTGAAGGAAACAATTCACAAACTCCAAGCACATCACGTTCTAATACGCCGCTTCAAACATCACATGATGTCATACCGAGTTCATCGTAAGTGCTGTTACGTAAAACAGAGGGTGGCAAAATTATTAAAGTGCGTAACTCACTACACCTAGAAAAAATCCTTTCAGAAAGGGAACAATAGGTGCTTACCAGAATATAACTCTTCTTAAATATTGTATATTTCTCCTATAAATAGATATCTTTGAGCTTCTTTATGTATTCTAAAGACGATCACAATAATCTTTTAGACAACTATCATACAAGTTCTAATAAAATTTGTTATACTGTTAACGACGTAACTGAATTCACTTTGGATAAAAAATATAGCTTAAATGTAATTCATGTTAATATTAGAGGGATTAAAACCAATTTTGATGATTTTCTGTTATTTTTACGTTCATTGGAGGTAGTCTATGATGCGATAATCATGTCCGAAACTCACGTAGTCGAAAATTGCGCTGATTTTGGTATTGAATCTTACTCCATTTTCTACAATGGAAGTACTATAAACTGGTGTGATGGTACTATTATTTATGTAAAAACTAATTTGGTTCTGCAACATAAAGTGATAGATATTCAAAATCATAAATTCCTACGTATTGAGCTATTAAAAAATAATACAAAAATCGGCCTGACGGGACATTATAGACTGCCTAGCCTCAATGAAAGAATATATTCCGATATAATTTTGAGTTTATTCACACAGAGTCATTTTTCTCCCTGCACCATCGAGATTTTTTCAGGGGATACTAATATTAATTTATTGGACAAAAAAGAATATGCTTCAAATTATCTTAATTGCTTGGCAGGATTGGGCTATTTTCCGTACATTACGATACCCACTAGAAAGGATTCGTGTTTAGATCATTTTTTTGTGAAAACCTTAAAATTATGTAATGCGGCCGTTATCAACAGTGACATAACTGATCATTTTCCAGTAATATTAAGTATCGATATGAAGCATGGCGATGCTGAGAAAGTTAATAAGTTCCATCGAAACACAAACTTTAATATGTTACATAATCTTTTGAATGATGAGTCATGGCAAAGTATTTTAAATGAAACCGAACCCGACATTATAGCTGAATCAATAACAAAAAAATTAAATATTACTTAGAACAAAGCACTACTGTAACTCCAATACACACTAGGTACAAATGTTTAAAGCCTTGGATCACTACAAATCTTGTTAAGTGTATTTGTCATAGAAATAAATTAAAAACAAATGTTGTGACATCCAATCATTGTCCACAAGCTGTGAAAATATATACTGAGTATAGAGATTGCTTGTCTAAAATTATTAAAAAACCAAATATTCTTACTACAAAAATAAAATAATGCAGAACTTAAGTGATTCAAAAAAAAATGTGGCAAAACATTAGGGAGGCTTCAAACGATTTTCAAGAAAAAAATACCATAAAAATCATTAAAAAAAATAATGGTCAAACTACCACAGACTTACATGAGATAGCTAATGAAATGAATGACTTTTTTAGTTCAATTGGCAAAAAACTTGCATCTAAAATAGTACCAAAACCACAATCCTATGAGCATTGTTTGGATAAATCCTTATTTCTCCAGCCTGTTAACGAGACGGAACTTGTTAATGTCTTTGGTTCGTTAAAAAATACCAACTCATGCGGAGAGGACGGCATATCCTCTAGAATTATAAACGAAAATCATAAAAGTCTCATTAAACCATTGCTGCATCTGATCAATATTATTTTTTCTTCTGGTTGTTATCCTAAAATTTTTAAATACTCCATTGTCATTCCAATCCACAAAGGTGGGGATAAAACGGACATAAATAACTATAGGCCTATAGCTTTGTGTAGTGTGCTTAATAAAATAGTAGAAAAGTGCATTAAATCAAAGTTATCGGACTACCTTGAGAAAAATAAAATAATATCTCCGGATCAGTTTGGGTTTAAACCAGAGGTTAGTACTGATAATGCGTTGTATAATGTTAACCAATTTGTGACAAATAGTATAAATAAGGGTCTTAAACCAGTAGCTGTTTTCTTAGACTTAAAAAAAGCCTTTGATACGTCAATCACAATATTTTACTCAAACGTCTAGAAAGCATAGGAATTCGTGGAGTAGTACATAATTTATTTAAATCTTACCTGGAGAACAGATATCAAAAAGTTAAGTTAAGCGATGTTATTTATAGTGAAGCTCAAAAAGTAGTTGTTGGCGTACCGCAAGGTACAGTGCTTGGCCCGATTCTGTTCTCAGTGTATGTTAATAGTCTCTTAAACTTAAACGTTAATGGTAAAATTGTGTGCTTCGCAGATGACACTACCCTTTTAATCGCTGGTAGTTCATGGCTTGATGCTTTTACTAAAGCTGAACTAGACTTACACAAAATAAAATGCTGGTTAGACATAAATCAACTGACTCTAAATATTGAAAAGACAAAATTTATATCTTTTTCTATGACCAGAAGGGACATGCCTAATAAAGTGTATATTCCCTTACATAACTCTTCATGTAGCGTTCAATTAAATTGTAACTGTCATTTAAAAATACAATCCTGTGACAATATTAAATATTTGGGTGTCTATTTTGATAGATTCTTAAGATGGGATATACATCAGCAAAAAAGTTAGGAAATTAGTGTACAAATTTTCGCAACTAAGGAATGTCTTAACCTTTAAGTTAACGAAAATGGTGTATTTTTCACTAGCGGAATCTATTTTAAATTATGGCATTTTGTGCTGGGGTTCAGCATGTGAATCCCTTTTACAACCATTAAAAGTGGCTCAAAAATTTTTATTAAAAATTTTGTTATTTAAACCTAAAATGTATTCTACCGATCTTCTTTTTTCTCAAACAGAATTTCTAAACTTAAGGCAACTTTACTGTGTAAGAGTTATTCAATTTTCTTTAAAGTATGGGATCTTTCATGAGAGAGTTAACCACCCGATACAAACCAGGGCAGTAACTGAATCGAGATTATGTTCTTCTCTGCAGAGTTTTTCTTTTACTCAGAGAAATATTTCTTTTACAGGTCCCATATTGTTAAATCTATTACCGCTTCTCATAAGGAATAAACGAATTATTACAAAATCCATTAAAAACAAAATTAGATACTGGGTAAAAACTAATTATATACTTATTACAAAAAAAATAGTATGGTTCTCTGAGTAAACGAATACCTGTATCTGCGCTGCTACATGTGTAACTTATAGCTTTACTACATTAGATAGTGCGTATATATCATTTATATTAATTTTGTAGTGTAGCTTTTTCTATTGTTGTAGTTTTTGATAAGGAAATTAAATGTTAAATGTTATTCGGGGATACACACAAATTTTAAAATTCATCGAATCCTCGTCTAACATTTCTAGAGCCTGTCAATGTAATAATTATTTGAATAAATTATTTGAATTTGAATTTGAATTTGAATACCCCTTCAACGTGCTTTATGAGATTAAAAATCTGCCACTGTGGAAGGTAATTTGCAGGCCAAAATTTATTGTTCATCATTCATTTGTGCTTTCTTAATACGTGGCACCCTTTAAAATTATCAAGTGACATACAGAAATCCCTTAACTAGGTCGGATTTCAGTGGTCATATTTACATAATCTTCAATTTGTATACCTGCAGTATAATTATCTTGGTGATATGAATATCCAGATGACTATGAAATCTATCAGTTTGCCTATTCGACATGGCTGTACCACAAGAACACTTAATCTCGCCATTCTGCGCCACGACAAAACAATTGCCTGTTGAGCAGATCACCGAAAAGCACCTACCAAAATACCTGAAGAGTTTAGTTACCGCAGAACGGAAGATGCGGGACCAGTTTGAAGAATCCAAGGACAGATACTGGAAGAAAACCCTCAGTGTAGCGATTGAAGACGTCACAGCGGCGCTACTAGACGTACTTGCTGATATAAATAAAGGGACGACTTCGTCAGGAAAGCTGCCCAGTTGATTCATACGAGTATGAAGAGTAAGATGCCCTTGAGGACTTCGGGAAGAAGAAGCTCGTTGGTGACGTACAGCGGAAGGAACTTTTCGCTCAAGGTAGTCTTGAAGGACTTTGAGCACAAAACTGTGTGTGATAGGTGTACGATGAAAACAAAAGGTACTGCCGCTGTTTTTAGTAGACTTTATTCGGTACCTAGATAAATAATAATACAGGATGGTCAAAAGAAGGGAATGCAAATTAAGGTTTCCAAGTTCTCAAAGACTCCAAAAGTAATTTGTTCAAATAAAAACCTCTTGTTCGAATAATTTCGTTCTAACAACCATTAAAAATAATGATAGTTGTGTACTTCTAAAACTGGTATTATTACCGTATTATGTAACTTAAAATGTGACATTATATCGATTTTACAATTGTAGTTGAACCTTAGATATTACTTCCCAGTCGTCCAATGTTTCAACTGTTTGCACAATGGTCACAGGAGTAAACAGTACAGAGAGAAAAAAGGTGCCTGCCTCAACGACGAATGTCAAGACAATATCTGCGATAATCAAGAAAAATATGGCTGCAAAGCGAAAGTAAAGATCACAATTCAGTGACAAAATAATCCCCAATGTATAAAAAGCAGTTGAATATTAAAAAATTTATGAACGTACGCTAATAACATTACGGAAAAATTCTATCGAAAGCCGAGCGGTACTTCTGAAGTTATAGGCGGTTATCAGATTAGCGGACCGACCGACAGACAGACAGACCAGATGGAATTATTGACATGGTTTTTCGTGATGTACATGTCGTATAATATCTGAAAAATATACCTTATTTTTGAAGATTTTTGTGATTACGATACTTTCCGCCAGTAGGCGTGGCGTGTAAAGGGCAAAACAACATTTATTGAAAATTAAAGGTGGTTTATATTTTTTCGGATATACACGCAAGCTTATGTCTCTTTCAAATGTTTTTTTTTTGGCCGAGAGACCATATAACATCCATCCATAGTTTCAAAAAATAATTTAAAAAAGAGCTGCTACAGTTACAATTTGATGGAGCTACAAGTAGTTAAATAATTAATATCTGGAATGATAAATGAAATCACCGTTACCCTTTGAAATTTTGTATTACACTCCAGCTCTGAGGCCCGTACTGTCGCTCCTACAATTGTAGGACGCCTTTATGGTCTCCTTGATTTTCATAGTCTTTCTATCCTTCGATAAGGCAAAGGTATTTCTAGATTTCTATTGTTTCGTGTCAGCGTCAGAGCCCTCCTATGGTGAGGCTATGTTTTCTTTTTGAATTGTAGGAAATTTCAGGCTGATATAACAGATGATACAAATCAAAAGCATGAACAATTTGATACAAATACTTGTTTGTAACATAACCTCAGGATAGAGCGCTGACACGGAACAGTAGAACACTATGAAAATCAATATCATAAAGGCGTTCTACAATTATTGTAGGCACGACTGACGATACGGCCCTAAGTTCTTGTATATGGTGCATATGATTTTACTCACACTTTGTAAATTTGGATTGTATCTACATTAGCTACACAGGCAACGGTTTGGGGCATTTTTATTTTGTATTGTATTACGTAGTCAAATTTTTATTCTAATCAGAAACCACTGATTAAAATAAAAAAACGCCGAAACACGTCGAAAGATTTGTCAAGGTAGACAACTTTTCAACCAAAAGCTACTTAACGCCCTTCCACCCTTGCCCCCCCAGGATCTTTCCCTTAAAATTTCTAAATGACAAGGGATATCGAAAGGTCCTTCAAAGTCCTTTATTTAGACGTTTGATTTTTTTTAATCAGTCGATTCGTATTCAAAAAAATTAGAAAAATCTCTATTTATCTTAATTAGTTCAGATAGAAAACAAAAACACACCAAAATAACCCTTTTATTTCAATAAGTGTTCAAAATGTTGCCCTTTAGGGTTTGCCAAATCTACAATTCATTTATAATTTAAAACGGATCTACCAACATAAACAGCAATCCTGAAGATTAGACGTGGCAACAACCAAATAACAATCCGATTTTTTTCCGCATTCTTTTCATCAACACAGATATCTTGGACGAACTGTATTTATTGTTATACCTATTTAGTTATTTGTTGCTAGGGGAAAGAAAGAATTTAATTTGCTGTCACTTACCTTTGTGACAATCTTGGAATAGTGAAAATTGATTTATTGATGCAGATTTTACTTCCAAAACGGTTTACACACTAGCCGAAAAAGTGGAAATGATTCTAATTTATGATTCCCAAAAACCATGTGCAGCCAACTTAATAACTTATAGTCCTGGATTCTTGTAAATCACTTTTATTATTAATTATAAGAGGGCACATGCTTTGCCGTTTACCGGGAAAAGTACAGGGTAGGGCGAGCAAGAAGCGGCAGGGCAGAGGGTGAAAGGGGGTGAAGTAGTTTTTGGTTAACAAGTTTCCCCCCTTGACAAATCTTTTGACGTGTCTTATGGTTTTTCCTTTTAGTCAGTGGTTTTCGATAAATCCGTGGTGGGAAGTTTTCAAATTAGCACCCTGTATGTTTAGTAGTTCCTTTAAGTAGCCTCCTCATAGCAGCAGAGCTGTCCTGGCATTTAGGCTTCTGCCTCCGCGCTGCTTCGGTGTAAAAGAGCAATGTTTTCTTACTTTATTTAGCAATTTGCATCAGATGACAGACTATCATAAGCTGGTTTTAGAACATTATTAATGACGTTGAATGCGTATACAAAATGTTACAGAAATAATACTGAAATAATTTGTCAGCCATCTCCATTATTGAAATGTCCTAGCAATTTTATGTATTCTATGAAATCGATAATTGGCCTCCTGGCACTGTGATACCTGCCACCATTTTCAGACAGTAGCTAGAATACTTAGATCAGATTAGGAAAGCCCTGAATATAAATACTCAAGAGACTCGACTAAATCTATCGCTTGTCCTTTCGACTTGACTGCATCACAACGACTGTTTAACAATGTGTGGAGCGATGAAACAGTTGACCGCAAAACAGGTTGCCAAAATGGACATACCAGGACATCTCAAGAGGTTGCTCATTGCAGAACTAAGGCTGTCGGAAAAATTCGAGCAGACTGAGGACAGACGGAAGATATACATGGATATGACCGTAAAAGAAGTGAAAGCTTCCATGGTAGAGGAACTGGCGGATGTGGTGGAAGGTACGACTTCTTCAGGAAAACTACAGAATAGAACTGCTCGCTTGATTCGCATGAGCATGAAATGTAAGATGCTGTATAGGACCGAGAGGAAAGAAAGTTCTATGGTCATTTGCCGTGGAATAAAGGAAGCACTGAAGCTTACCGTATTGTAAATCCAAAACTTTGTATTTAGTATGTGTAGGACATAAGCACTGATTCTGCTTATATGATCTGCCTCAAAATTTCATTTGTTTATACTCCTACTTTGTATTTGTAGCTTTTTGTTGTATTTAATATTTATTTGACCGCTATCGGAATATATGTTTAACAGGTGTACTTAGTTTGTGAATGTGTAAGAGCAACTATCTCGCAAACTTTAATTATATTATTATACCCTGACCACTTAATGTGTAAGCTAATTTAAAATCCCACCTCAAATAAAGTCCGGGAAAAATAAATACGATTTTGAAAGACTCTTCGGAAATACTTTGAATTGGAAAGCTTTCTCGCTCCCACTGTTTTAGTTATGTAAATGCACAACTTTGCCTCTTATTTCTTACCGTTTTCGAGGTCCCAAATAGCGAGGGTCGCATTTAATACACTTGCTATAGAGAGCACGGAATAAAATAACATACAGTATAACAGTATTTATACAAGGCAAAACCTGAATCGCTTATGACACCGCGCTAACAGAGAGGAATTCAAACAGAAATGTTGTCATGACCTGGTCAATAGTAAATTGCTGGAAGCTAAGAGTGTATGCGTCAAAGCTTTTGATTTCTTGAAAGGAGTTGATAGATACATCACTTGGAAGTTGAGATTTTTGAGATTGAACAACTACTGACTTTTAAAAATTACAAATCTTAGGAACAAGGTGTCAGATCTGCTTCTTCTACCGTTCATTTGAGTTCGTCAGCTTGTCGGTCAAAATAGTCTGATTAAGACCTGCTGCAACATGCAAATACTAATATTCAGTAATACTCCGGCACATCACAATCGTCCAGATCGAGACCACTTCACTTACAAAAATGCAACATTCATAAAGATAGATCAAGCTGCGCGGCCTTATTTCATTGCCACCAGGATCGTTGGACCTGTATTTACATTTTTTTATTAGGGTTTCTTTAGAGAATTTGAGCACCAAGCTGAGCTGACAACAGTAACAGAATTGAGTCTCAAAACTGAAGCATTGAAGCTGTTAATTTTATAGGTTGAAAAAATGTCGGTCAATGGTGTTCATTACATTGATATTTCAAATGTAAATTATCATTTAACATCAATCCTGTCCATTTCTTTATCCAATCCATAAATTGCTATTTTCTGGTATATACGAAAACCGACCCTCCTCCATTATAACTGCAATAAAACAAAAAAAAAACGGCAGAGGGTGAGTAACAATAACATCATTAAAAAAATAGCAATAACTGAAAAACTTTTTCGTCTTATCGGTACAGTGATCGTTTTTGACCCTTTCACTCTACAGGGTGTTAAAGTCAGGTGTAGGAAGGGGTTTTAATAAAAATGTAGATCTTTGACATGACTTTTTTGTGCATTTTTCGCCACCTTAAGAGAAAACAATAATGGACGAGATAAAATGCTTAATTCTGATTGCTGATTTCTAGAAATGGCAGGGGATATACCGAATATAAGCCAGTTTTTTTTCAAGAAAACAAGAGAACGAATGTTTAAAATCTCGACAACTATAAGACTTCTACAAAAAAAATTATACCATATAGTAGGCCATGACGCGACCTATCTACAGTTGTAGGACTATCCTTTGGTTTCGGGACACCCTGTATGTGGTTTGTTTCGGCCAGATAATGAACATGAAAATAATGTACATAATAAATTTGGTAGGTACACAGGCGATCTTGTGTTAATGATTTTACACCTAGGATTGGATTTCATTATGTACTACGCAAATAAGTTGTCACATCTTGTCGTTTGAGATTAGCTTAATATTTTCGACGAGTGTTTGAATTTACATAATTAGGTCTTAATTTCCAGTGAAAAATTTGTAATCCAATACCTGTTCGTGCTTCCTTGGTACCTGGCAGCCCTGTAAGCCAGTGGTTGGGGTATTAAATAAAACTGATAATCCCCCTTCAAGAAGATCCTCTGGATATTTTTGCAGTATCATACCGTATAAATACATTTTAATTACCTGGGGAAAATATAAATACTGGTAGAGTTCGAACGCTCTAAGAATATGACCGCTACGTCATCGTGGGCGGGTCCGCTCATCACGAGGTCGTCGACAGAGCGCAGTGGCGTTCTATTTTATTTGAAGTATAAAATAAAGTGAATAGGTTGTGTAGACATTGATCATTAATTGATTTTTGTATTATTATATTCATTTAGTATGCACATTAAGTTGTTCGGAAGCAAATTTGAATTAGAAGAGGGAGCAAACTAAAGACGGTTATAATTCAAATTATATATTATCATTAAAAAATCTAATCGCTATCAGATGATAGTGTGTTTAGCTCCAAATCTTCATCTGAGTCGCTTTCGTCACTATCTTCTGATGATGACCCTGTGTTCACAGTGAATTGATACTTATCCATTTGTTCGTCGAGAAGATGTTCTTTTTCCATTTGTGCTTGCTCATATTTTTTCACGTAGTTACAAATTTTCTTCCACTCATCTGCTCTAATTTCTTCAAACCTGCTACGGGTCAGATGCTCCACATCAGACAACCTAAATGTCACATTTCGTGGAGCAACCCAGTTTTTTACGAGAGCCCAATTCTTCTCGATTGAAGTACCTAACAGAAGAACAGAAGAAATAGAATTTGGTAAGCATCCTTTTATATTATTTACCCAACATTATATTTATTTATTTAATAATGTCTATCACTACCTCAGCCTTGCATGAAATAAACAATAAAATAAATTGCGATTCTGACAACAATATACCATCTAGAACATTATCATCATTAACTGTAAACAAATCTTATCCTATTAAGAATATTTCAAGTATTCAATCAAAGTTTGGGCAATGCCTAGTAGCAACCCTTCTTGATTATGATTCTGACCAGTTTAAGGTTTGGCTACCTAAAAGAGTGTTGGAAAACATGCCCGAAATTATGATTAAAGATATAAATGAGTCCCTAAACAAATATTCTTTAGCGTATATTGGCCAAAGACACCATCAGGTAGTCGTTCAAAATGTTTGATAAAGTTTGACTTTGTTGACAGTAGTAATTAGTTTAAGAAAATATGAGGTAGTATAGGCAAATATGTTGGGTATAAGTAATAATATAAAGGTTCAGATTGGAACTGGGTTAGGAAAATGCAGCAGGTAAGGTTGTTTTGACAAATATCATGTTCCACTTGATATTGACTATTATGTTTTTATCTTTCCAGAAGCAGCACACCCCCTCTGGTTTGACAAGATGTGGATGCATTATGCATCATTGCGTTGGCCTGATTCAAAGGATCTACGTACAGCTATCATGAGATTAGTGTGCCAGTTAACGGATTTGATGCATGACGCTGAACATTCAACAAACTACGATAGAATACCTATTTGTTGGGATGATAACGAGGGTGAAAGGATCAGGAGACTAATTTGGAAATACGAGGAAGGGCAGAAGTTGTGTACTACAAGTAGATTTTACTATTGAGCAGTTTTGTAGTGATATGATTAATTATAACCTTAGATCATTTCTGTGTGAGATTGCAAGGTATTTACGTCCGGAAAGTATCCTCAAATATAACCTCGTGTATGAGGATTGAACACTATCTATTTAGTTAACTATAGGATTATACAATGCATTCTTATTAAATAAATACCTGACATATTGAGTTGTTGTTATTTCATTGAAGAACATCAACGCATGATAAATACATGAATACATTATATTGTAATGCCTTAAAATTTTTCCATCAACTGAGTGAAGGCGATCAAAGAAATGTTAAGTTTCCGACAGATGTCTGCCTGCTACAAATCTATGCAATTTCACCTGTGTTCATAGCGTGTGGAGAGATGCCATGAAGTTTCCCCCTCCTCCTCGACCACACAGCCCTCTCGACGGAAGGCAAAATATTGTCGGTCTATCCCCCGGTCGTAGGCCATTTCTTAATCGGGCAAGACAAAGTGGTCTCAAGGTGCTTATTTTTTTTAAACGATGTCGTTTAATCCTGTATGGGAAGAAGGCTATTTTTCAAATCCAAAATACCGAGCGACAACAAACATTGGAAATGGGTAAGCGGTCGTAATCTGACTCTGTTCAGGTAGATACTCGACGAAACCCATTGTTGTGCGGTACACTTCCCATACAATAACTTATCGGTTCACCGAACACTCTAATTCGTAGGAGCGCTCTCCCCCTCAGTACAAATGACTTACAATCAGTTAGAATATATAGTCAAGGAAAGTATGGGTAACAATTGGTCAATAAATGTTGATAGGTCTGCCGGATTTGGAAAAACAGTCCTGGAGAAAATAATTATTAATTAAAGGAATAATAAGTATTTCGAAAATTACATACACACCTCTATTTGACCACACCTAATCTATTATTATTTTTTGGGAATTATGATGCACGATTATACATGACGGAAACAAAATACAAAATAAATTAAAAATTAATTTTAAGGTTTATTACATTATACATATATATGTACATTTTCAAAAATCAAATAAAAGTAAAAGTGTTTCTTTTTCTTCTAAAAGCTTGCCCCTCTTCCGTTGTGCCATTTCTTTCAAGTTGTCAACCCTTTTCATCGCTTCGTCCATTAGCCATTTCCTCCTATTTTTCTGTTCACGTACGCGCTTTCTGTCCTCGTCTAACTGTTTAATAAGTTCCTCGTCTTGATGAAGAAGTTCTCGCAGTTTTTGACTCTTATCCATTTCCACTGCCAATTGTCGCTCGCTATTTTGGATGTCTGATTTCATTAGCATTATACTCTCTTTGAAAGCATTGATACTAGTTTGACTGTTCGGCTGCTTGGTGGTGGTTTTCTTTGTTCTTTCAATTACGTGCTTCATCTGGTTTAACGATTTTGAAGGCGAGATGTGAGCCTTCATTGCTGGAAGCGGTGTTGTTGTGGGATTATCCATTGTATTTTCCAACACGGCAGCTTCAGCAAGTCTAATTTGAATGAACTCCTGGAGTTCTATGTCGGTTGTCATCTGAGTCAGTTGAATTCCGTCACCTTTCACGTCAGCTATAATTGCATCCAAATCATTATGGAGGACTGCAATGTCATCTAGATTATTCGCGGTTGCTTGCAAAATGATATTGATTATGGGGATAAAATATGCTGGTAGAGTTCGAACGATCTAAGAATATGACCGCTACGTCATCGTGGGCGGGGCCGCTCATCACGAGGTCGTCGACAGAGCGCAGTGGCGTTCTATTTTATTTGAAGTATAAAATAAAGTGAATAGGTTGTGTAGACATTGATCATTAATTGATTTTTGTATTATTATATTCATTTAGTATGCGCATTAAGTTGTTCGGAAGCAAATTTGAATTAGAAGAGGGAGCAAACTAAAGACGGTTATAATTCAAATTATATATTATCATTAAAAAATCTAATCGCTATCAGATGATAGTGTATTTAGCTCCAAATCTTCATCTGATTCGCTTTCGTCACTATCTTCTGATGATGACCCTGTGTTCACAGTGAATTGATACTTATCCATTTGATCGTCGAGAAGATGTTCTTTTTCCATTTGTGCTTGCTCATATTTTTTCACGTGGTTACAAATTTTCTTCCACTCATCTGCTCCAATTTCTTCAAACCTGCTACGGGTCAGATGCTCCACATCAGACAACCTAAATGTCACATTTCGTGGAGCAACCCAGTTTTTTACGAGAGCCCAAATCTTCTCGATTGGGTTTAGCTCCGGATGATATGGAGGCAGTCGTAAAACTGTATGCCCGTGCTGTTCCATTAAGGCATCTAGCTTGTATTTGACTGGAAATCTTCTTTTATTTTCCTGTATTTTTTTATATAGTTCGGCCTTAGTCAATCAGTTTTCACTAGGAACTTGATGTTTTTCTAGCCAGTCAATCATCTCTGATTTCAGGCTAGAAGAGGTTACATTTTTTTTTTCCAGGACATTGTGATAAGAAGCGTTGTCAACTACAAGCACAGAATTTTCAGGCAAATTTGGGATCAATTGGCTTTCTACCCATTTCATGAAGTTCAAATGATTCATGTCGTTGTGGTAGTCCCCAGATTTATTTTTTTATTTATTAACCATATCATATTTTATATTTGATTGTGTTGAAAATTATTAATCTTATGGGGTTTGTGGATATTTGATGGAGATCCATAAATCAAAATATAAAATAGTGAGCAGGTACCTACATATAATAGACACAATATTGAAGGGTAAAACCAGAAAGTTGGCAAACAACTGAAAGTAATTAAATTAATCCTAAGACTGTGATCCGCTTATATCTATACCAATCATGAGATTTCCTAGAGTGCATCATTAGTACTTAGATAAATAGGCTAATACCAATATCAAACGTAGATAAACAAAATTAGTAGAAACAAATCTAATAATAACAAGTCTAAAATTGAACTACCTGGAATAATTCCCGGTTGCTAAATTCCTTCGTTCGTAAGTAACGTTAAGACGATGAGTGTTAATTAATCACATTTATTTTACCTGCAACAGATATATAAACCTGTCCGTTAGTCATAAGTTCAGTTTGTAAACTAATTTGAACAAGGCACCGTGTGTAAAAATTGTCAAATAGATTGCAATATAGTGGAAATTTTTACTATTGTTCAAATTTAAATTATTAATAGTTTTGAACCAGTGATCTAAACAATGTCTGTGAAAGAGATTGGCGTGAAAGGAAAGGCGATTGGGAGTCAAGGAAATTAAATTATCAACAATGTCAATAACTTCATGGTACAGGAAAGTGTAGAGGGATTAAAGTTTCCACTTCAACAATACCGGTATGTATGAATGTAAAAGATTTTTATAATTATTGTCAAATAAAACTGATTAACCCATTTAGGAAACGTGTGTTAGCTGCCGCGGGTATAAGTAAATGTACTTATCAAAAAATAGCTAAAGAGAGCAGAGATAGAATATATTTAAGCAACTTTTCATTTTCATCCCCGTCTAAAAAGCGGCAACGAAAATCACCTGTTGTGGATAAAGTGACTGCATGCCAAATTGAAGAATTGAAAGCAATCATATACGATTTTTATATTTTGGAGAAAAGAAGACCTTCGCAGAAATGTAAGTTTTTAAATTGTAACCGTAGCATCTAGTCATATTTCATTTTAAGATTTTTTAGGTATTTACCAAAAAATGCAAGATCAACTCAATTTTGAGGGTAAAATAACGACTTTGAACAAACTTTTGAAACAAATGGGCTTTAGGTCAGTATTCATACACACTATAAGGTTTTCGATTTACAACGCTATAAATATAATTTATATCTACAGATGGAAAAGAACTACTGATAATAAAAAAGCTCTCATGGAAAAATATGAAATTCGCTTGAAGCGTATCGAATATCTGAAGCAAATTATGAAATATAGAGCTGAGAACAGGAACATAATTTATACGGATGAAACATATATACATTCTAGTCATACCCCAAAAAAAGGATGGTCAGATGACAATTATGACAAGGAACTAAAAACGCCTTTATCAAAAGGACAACGAATGATTATTGTGCATGCTGGTGGAGAATTCGGCTTTATTCCTAACGCCTTGTTGATATTTAAATCAGGTATTATTTGTGTTACAATGATGTAAAATATTTCCAATATATTTTTACATTTACTGGAATATATGTATGTATTTTATTTTCAGGCTCAAAATCTGGGGACTACCACAACGACATGAATCATTTGAACTTCATGAAATGGGTAGAAAGCCAATTGATCCCAAATTTGCCTGAAAATTCTGTGCTTGTAGTTGACAACGCTTCTTATCACAATGTCCTGGAAGAAAAAAATGTAACCTCTTCTAGCCTGAAATCAGAGATAATTGACTGGCTAGAAAAATATCAAATTCCTAGTGAAAACTCATTGACTAAGGCCGAACTATATAAAAAAATACAGGAAAATAAAAGAAGATTTCCAGTCAAATATAAGCTAGATGCCTTAATGGAACAGCACGGGCATACAGTTTTACGACTGCCTCCATATCATCCGGAGCTAAACCCAATCGAGAAGATTTGGGCTCTCGTAAAAAACTGGGTTGCTCCACGAAATGTGACATTTAGGTTGTCTGATGTGGAGCATCTGACCCGTAGCAGGTTTGAAGAAATTGGAGCAGATGAGTGGAAGAAAATTTGTAACCACGTGAAAAAATATGAGCAAGCACAAATGGAAAAAGAACATCTTCTCGACGATCAAATGGATAAGTATCAATTCACTGTGAACACAGGGTCATCATCAGAAGATAGTGACGAAAGCGACTCAGATGAAGATTTGGAGCTAAACACACTATCATCTGATAGCGATTAGATTTTTTAATGATAATATATAATTTGAATTATAACCGTCTTTAGTTTGCTCCCTCTTCTAATTCAAATTTGCTTCCGAACAACTTAATGCGCATACTAAATGAATATAATAATACAAAAATCAATTAATGATCAATGTCTACACAACCTATTCACTTTATTTTATACTTCAAATAAAATAGAACGCCACTGCGCTCTGTCGACGACCTCGTGATGAGCGGCCCCGCCCACGATGACGTAGCGGTCATATTCTTAGAGCGTTCGAACTCTACCTCGGATTTGTCGCTAAGCCCAGTCGGAAAGATGGCATCACAGTTCAAATCATCTTGCGGGATGACAGAAAAATTGACTGTAGAACGGTTTATTCAAAGGGACATACCAGAATACCTGAGGACGAAGCGCCACCTCTTTACTAAGAACAAAATTTTGCAGTTAGCCTTAAGGCGGCTCCGACGCAGTGAGTTTCAAGCTATTTACAAGGGTTCAGCTGACACTCACACAAAGTTTGTTTAGAAGATAATTGCCCAGGGTACTATCGGAGCACTTTTTGAAATTTTGTTTTTGCACAAGTTTTATGATTGGTTGAAGTGTTTACTTTTTCTGTTCAACTTCGCGATTTTTTTAAAAAGAACCTAGTGAAAAAATTAAAAAGTGGCTCGATAGCACCCTGTGGGGTTTTGTTTTCAGCATACTGTAGAAATTTCATTCGAAAATATTAAAAATAAAGCATCAGTTTCGAATCGCGCAAACCTCTACAAATCGTACTTTGCACGAATTTTGTCTACTGTTTCGTACTGCCAACCCAAGCGATGCGGCGGCATGTACGGACTAAGAAAGGACGTACTCAGATAACTTGGTGTTCCTATTTCAAATAATATCGCCTATACAAGTCGTTATGCAAATATGTATTCATAATCGTGATCGCTGATACTCCTCCATCTTAAAGCCGTTTTACTTCCCACGCCATTGGTGAGGACGCATTGTAATCGCGAAAAAATTCTAAAATGAGATGTTATGTTTTTAAGTCATATGACATCTACCTCACAAAAAACTATATCACTCATTTTCGTCTGTCTGTCTGCTAATCATTTGCCGGCCTATAACTTGGAAATTACCGCTCGGATTTTTATGAAATTTCCTCACGGGGTAGCTAGTATGCCAAAGCTTTGTAGTTTGAGTCGTGGCACGGTGCTGTAAGCAAAAACATAACAATCGCTGAAACTCCGTTTTTGACGTTTCAGGGGTTCCTAATCATTGACATAAAAAAATTGTGCTGCTTAAAAAGTGGGGGTTGGGGGAAGGCGATTCCTTGATATATCAGTGAAACACGTTCTATTATTAAGAAGCTTCTGATCCCAGTGATTACACGAGATTTAAGTAACGAAAATCCGACGAATGTGCTCACGATGAGAAAAAATCGGGGAATTTAGCGTGGAACTTTAAAAGTATCTATATGTCTAGGAAATATGTTTTTGAGAATGATAATTTGGTAGATTTTATATCTGCATTTTCATCTCTATGTCATGACCCATGAAATGTACCCATTTCGCCGTTACCTTCAATTTTGTTTTGCAGTTTGTGACGTTTCTCTGGATATAAGCAGGACAAATATGGTGGGTTGAAATGCTTACTATTTGTGCTCCACTTCTTGACATTTTAAAAAGATCCTAGTGGATAAAATCGAAAAAGTGGATCGTTAGCATCCTGTGCGACGATGCGTTCCGACTAAAAAAAAATGTATTCAAATAATTTGATATTTTTCCTAAAACCTGGATTACGTACATTTCTTGCCTACTGTAATAGGTAGAGGGAGGCGATGCTGCCAGAAATGGATGTGTGCGATCAATAAACAAACCACAAGATTGAACTGCGGTGGCCAATGATTTTTGTATTGCTGACTTTGCTACGCTTTCATGACTTTTTCCATGGTCGCATGCCTAACTTGAAAACTCTGTTGGGTATGTGATGGAGTTTGCTAGAACTTTACAGCTTGTTGTCTGCCTTCTTCTACAAACTTCGCCAAATCGAGACGCTGTTAACCTTATCTTCCGATGAGAAAGTACAGTCCTGTGATTGGGTGACTCGTAGTCACTTTTTTTTAAGTTTCCCTAAAAATTCTTGCTTAGCAACCTCCAAATCAATGTCGTTCATGTCAGGTTTTTGGTTTCTTTGGAATTGCTATCCGATTCTACCATCATGTATATCACTTTGTGCTGTCATTTTCAGAGACTCTACCTTCGAGATAGAGGATAGTTGCGATACTTTCGTTCGTTATCTAAAGATGAAAAACAAAGCCTAGATCCATAGCTGGTTATATTTCCACTGAAGGGACGAAAACATTATGTTTAATATTTTTCTAATGTTTTATTTTTATTTTAGTATTGTTACTCAACCAGTTGCATCACAAATGACATGTATTAACAATTCAGAGATTGTTATCCTTTCTTCAAATATGTGGCCATCCAGGCAACAAGACGTCGACAGAAATGCCTCTTTGCTAACAAATAGTGCTCCTACACAGATGGAAACTGATATATGTATTTTCACAACACATTGAGCCAACGGAAACGTCATCTTTACCAACTTTACATCAAGAAGAACAGAATACCAACAATATAATAGCCGAAAATGTAACCGAACATATCAATCGAAGGGGAAGTCATTACATGGCAGCAGCTGAGCATTACACAAGTTTATATATACTAAGTGACATATAAATCGGAACACCCAGTTTAAATGGTTTTATTTTAATAAAAGTTGGTGAATGTATTTATCTTACTGTAAATAACAAGTGAAACAATCTTCAGCCTTATCAGTTGGACATTCCGGTTTTTATACTGCTTTCTTTTAATTCACTAACGCTCTAAAAATGAATATTTCCGCCGCAGTAAAGAATCAACGTTTGCGGATTTCTTGACATCCTTTACGATCGGTTACGATGCCTAGAGTACGGAGACCTGTACGATTTCGTCAACTTAGTGAGTTTGATAGGGGGCGTATAGTGGGACTTCGGGAAGCTGGACTTTCTTTTCGGGCAATTGCAGTTAGAGTGCAAAGAAGTGTAGACACTGTGGTTAGGTGTTGTCAGGCATGGCTTCGAGAAGGCCGTACGCAAAGAGCAAGGGGCACTGGACGCCGCCGTAGCACAACAGACCGTGAAGATCGCCGCCTAAGATTATTGGCCCTTAAGGGACCGTTTCTCTACTACCAGGTCCATTGCAAATGAATGGTTTGCAGAATACGGAATACCTAATGGCATGCGAAGTGTTTACCGACGAATGAGAAGTTTTGGCTTGTTTTCATACCGGCCACACTGAGTCCTCCCTTTAACTCGAGAACACCGACGTAATCGCCTTGAGTGGTGCAGACAACGGTCACTCTGGGATCAGGAATGGAACAGTATTGTCTTTAGTGACGAGTGTCGATTTTGTTTAGGCATGCACGATGGTCGTGCCAGGGTTAGAAGGCGACGTGGTGAAAGGAGGAATCCACAGTTTTTTGATGGACGACATGTTCATCACACTGTTGGAGTTATGGTTTGGGGTGCTATAGCTTATGGTTCCAGGTCACCTTTAATCTTCATCAGAGGTAACACGAACGCGCAGCGTTATATCCACGAAGTTCTAGAACCCCATCTTTTACCCTATCTTGACACCCTGGCAGATCCAACTTTCCAACAAGATAATGCCCGACCACATGTTGCAAGAGTCACAATAGACTTCTTTCAACATAATGATGTCACATTGTTACCATGGCCACCAAGATCTCCCGACTTATCCCCAATTGAGCACGTGTGGGATATGATGGGTAGGAGATTGCTCAATTTGCAACGTCCTCCTCAGACTCTAGAAGCACTTCGAGAGGAGTTGGTGGTTGCCTGGAATGAGATACCACAGGAGGACATTGACCACCTGATCAGAAGCATGCCTAGGCGCGTTGGAGAATGCGTAGCATATCAGGGTGCATCCACACATTATTAAAGGTCAAAGGGCTTTAAAGCAGTGCACTCATTTTGAAATTTTTATCATTTACTTATTATGATTCATTAAGTACTTATACAAAATTTTATTAAAATAAAACCATTTAAACTGGGTGTTCGGATTTATATGTCACTTAGTATACATTGGGAACTTTTACTTCTGCTTGTTCTCATTGTGGGGCTTTACACTTTTTCTGCGAAAGAAATTCCAGAAATATTTACTCGCAATGTTGTAAAAATGGTGCCTTACATCTGCCTCTATTCAATCCATACCCTGAACAATTAAGGGTACTATTTCAGAATCGAGAATTCATGGAAAATGTGCGTTATTACAACATTAGCTTTGCCTTTGCCAGCCTGGGTGTTAATACTGTAATCCCAGCTGGTCGAGGACCTTATGTATTCAAGGTAACCAGTAAAAATAATATATGTAGTATGATATACGTAAATGAAAATTAAAATTCCACAATGTTACTTGAATGATCATTTTTCAGATAGAACTATTTTTTTCCTAAACATTACTTATGAAGGCATGAAGCTCTATAAAATTTCAGTCTTGAAATGAACAGTTCACTCCGGAGACGCACTCAAAATATGGAAATTCGACCAAAATGTAAATTTTAACGTGTTAGCAATCTTTATCGCTACTCCTATCAATGAAAAGTAATAAGCATCGTAATATACAACTATCTTAAGGCAAAATTATCCAACGAAGTAAAAAATTATCTTTTTTTTTATTTACATGAGCTGCATCAGCTAATTAGCTATTAGCCGCGGATTTAATGTGTACATGAATCAAATTTTATGTATTAAATTACAATGGCTCAAGAACAACATTAGATTTCGGACATTGCAGGTGGCTCCAATTATGTCTTTTAGAGTTTTACCACAGAGATTAAACTGATGTCTTTGTTGTTCGAACATTGGGCACTCCACTAGAATGTGTTTTACCGATAAAACGCTTTCGCACATAAAACACATTGGTTCAGGGTCATGGGTGATGAGGGTGGCTGTGGGTGATTCTTGTGTGGCCCAGTCGGAGGCGGGTTATTATCACTTGCAGTCTCCTTTTTTCTGTTACTGTTTGCAATTCATTGAGCTTGGGTTTCACTTCTTGTAGTTTGGAAGGGTTGTTCTTCCACACACTATTCCACTGGTCTGCCTTTTACATATACCTTCATATCTGATGCTGGAACTGGGAGGTTGCAGATGCTGTTGTTCGTTGCCGCTCTTTTAGCGTTTGTATCTCTGTTTCATTCCCTGCTATTCCTTTGTGCGATGGAGCCCACATAAGTACTATAATCTGGTTATTGTTGGTGAGTTGAGTAATTGTTTCTTGTATTATCTTGGCTATGGGATTTTTTTTATATAACTTATTGATGCAGTATATTGAGCTAAGTGAGTGTGTAATGATTATCCATTTTTGGTCAATGGTGCTTTCTATATATTTTAATGCTTCCAGAATCGCGTAAAGCTCTCCTGTCAGAGTATTGGCTGAGTCCGGAATCTTCAAGGTCTTGATGGTTGTTGGTGTAACTATTGCTGCTCCGCAGTTTGATCCTTGTTTCGATGCGTCGGTAAATATTAGCTTGTGGTCAAGATATTTACCAACAATTTCGTAGAAATTTCTCTGTATTATTTCGTTTGGGGTGCTATGCTTGTCTAGTTCTGTTAGCTGGGTATTTACACGAGGAAGCTGAACAGCCCAAGGTGGTGCGTTTGAGACTTTGACTGGATATAATTGAGGCATTTGGCTTATATTCAACTGTATTAGGTGAGATCTAACTCTTCTGTGTAGTGGTGGAATGAGGGTGCGTAGGTTTTTAGAAGTGGGAGCATCTGGGTTTGATGCTGTGTTAATGATATATGATGAACTGAGAATGTCTCGTCGCAGTTGCAGTGGGGGTTCTCCTGCTTCGCAGTATAAGCTTTCCAGCGGTGTTGTTCGATAGGCTCCTAGTATGATACGTAAAGCTGTATTATGTACCACATCCAGATGCTTTAATATGGTTTTTTTGGCAGATGCATACACGATAAACCCGTAGTCTATTTTTGATCGTATTAGCAGTCTGTAAATGGTTAAAAGTGTTTTGCTTTCTGCTCCCCAGTGCTTACGTGCTAGACATTTTAACACATTAATTCTCCTTTGGCAAGACTGAATAAGCTGAGTGATACGTTTTCTCCATGTTAGACATCTGTCAAATGTTATTCCTAGAAACCTGATTTCATCCGTGTACTCTAGCGATGTGTCATGTATTTGTAGTGATGGATTTTTCTGTTCACATTTTTTGCTGAAGATGATGCATTTTGTTTTGCTGGGAGAATACGAAAAGCCTGTCTGATTGGACCAGTGTTCTAATTTCGATAACTGCGCTTTTAAGAGTTGGGCACTGGTTTCAATATGTTTGCCTCTTACGTAAATTATCATGTCGTCTGCGTAGAGTCTGGCTTGGATAGGTTTCTCCATATTATCCAAGATGTCATTGATTGTAATTAGAAAAAGTGTCGGACGGATAACTGATCCCTGTGGTACACCGTTCTCTTATGTTTTCAATTTGGACAGTGATCCATTCACTCGAACCTGGAAGTTTCTTTCACCCAAAAAGTTGGCAATGAAAGTTAATATATGTCCATTGTTGCCGCAGTCTTTAAGCTTCTCGATTATTTTATATCTCCATGCCGTGTCGAAGGCTTTATTAATGTCAAAGTAAATGGCAAAACAGTGTTGCTGGTTTTCAAATGCCTCCTGAATATAGTTGTTCAAATCGACTATATTATCCATAGTCGATCTGTTCGGCCTGAAACCTGCTTGTTCCTGTATCAGTACGTGTTTTTGTTCTAGGCTCCAGACCAGGCGCTTGTTTATAATTTTCTCAAGCAATTTACATGGTACACATGTTAAGGAAATTAGTCTGTATGACTCTGGATCTAGCTGTTGTTTACCTGGCTTAACTATGGGAATGGCAATTGCTTGATTCCAGCTATTCGGAAACTCATGTTTCGACCATATTATATTGTAAATGTCCAATAAACATTTCCTACCGGATAGAGGCAGGTTCTTGAGGAAGACGGTTAGAATATCGTCTGGCCCTGGTGATATGTTTTTCATATCTTGAATGGCATCGAGCAGTTCGTTAATGGCTAGGGGAGTGTTGATGGTGTCTTCATTATTCTCAACTGTTATTGGGATTGTTTCGTGTTGTGTTTTGTGAGCTATGAACTCTTGGGAGTAGTTATCATTGCTGGAGTGCTTATAGTAAGTTTTCGATAGTATTTCAGCAATTTCATCGCTGTTAGTGTGAATTATCGATTCATCTTTTATAGCTTTAATTTTTTGAAAACTATTTGCACCAGAGATACATTTTATCTTTTTCCAAATTGTTGATATTGGTGTTCTTGTATTCATTCCTTCAACAAAATTCTGCCACGACTTTTTCTGATTTCTGTTTGTTGTAAGTCTTGCTCTGGCCTGCTTCTGTCTTAAGTCACGAAGGTTTTCAGACTTTTTGTGACTTTGTACTTATTTAGAGCTGATTTACTTTCTTTGAGTGCTGTCTCGCATTCTTGGTTCCACCAAGGGACTAGATTTTTCTTTTTGACGGTTTTTGTTTTCCCAATGTGTTGTTGTGCTGCTTTGGTGATTAAGGTATTAAACTTTTCTATTATTATGTTTATATTTTCGGTTAAATCGATGTTGTTAATATTGTTGTCTATATATTGCGAGTAATCAGTCCAGTTGGCCTCTTTTAATCTCCATTTATTTGGTGGTATCGTATCACTTCTATCATTTCTTGAATCTGAGATGACAATAGGAAAATGATCGCTATTATATAAGTCCTCAGCAGTGGTCCAATTCAGATGCGTCAGAAGGTTCGGCGAGCATGCGCTTAAGTCGATGGTAGAAAATCTCCCTGAAGCAGCGTCAAACCTTGTGCTGCTTCCATCGTTAAGTAAGGCTAGGTTGTTTGTCTCAAGTGCTTCCTTGAATAATTCTCCCCTAGGATCATTTTTAAGAGATCCCCACGAGATGCTGTGGGCGTTGAAGTCTCCTAATATTATTCTAGCGCTGGGTATTTGTTCTAAAAGAGCTTGGAATTCGGCAGGTTCCAAATGGTAGTCTGGTGGGATGCAAATGTTACATATGTTGAGTACATATTTGAGGTCTATAGATATAGCTATAGCTTCTAGGTTTGTATTCAATGGAATTGGTCGGACAGGTATCTCCCTTTTGACGTATATTGAGACTCCACCGCTTGCTGTGGGTCTTTGCCTGTTTTTGAAAAATCCTGCATAGTTTTTGGGTGAGTGTGATTTTGTGTCGTGGAAATGCGTTTCCTGGAGGCAAACGACATCTGGTGTATAATCAGCTATCAGTTTTTTTAACATGTTTAAATGGACATAGTATCAATTTAAGTTCCATTGCAATATTGACATGATTCTTATTTTAGCAAAAAGATGTGTCTATTGAGGAAGTATCGCTAAGAGAGTCATTGAGACTTTTGTCGATGAGGCGTTCCAGTTTCTTCCGAAGTCTGGTGCAGCGGTTTTTTAGCGTTCTGTCATCTATATGAGAATATATTAGTAGTAACATTTCTGTAAGTCCCTTGATATCATCTGTAAAGTCGTTTATGATATTTGTTTATGTCTTTCCTGGAGGCAAACGACATCTGGTGTATAATCAGCTATCAGTTTTTTTAACATGTTTAAATGGACATAGTATCCATTTAAGTTCCATTGCAATATTGACATGATTCTTATTTTAGTAAAAAGATGTGTCTATTGAGGAAGTATCGCTAAGAGAGTCATTGAGACTTTTGTCGATGAGGCGTTCCAGTTTCGAAGTCTGGTGCAGCGGTTATTTAGCGTTCTGTCATCTATATGAGAATATATTAGTAGTAACATTTCTGTAAGTCCCTTGATATCATCTGTAAAGTCGTTTATGATATTTGTTATGTCTTGTACCCCATGCGTGTTTTCCAGTAAACTCTTGAGCTGGTCACAATTTAACGCAAGTGGTCGGGTATGGCTGTCTATAAATGCTTCAACTGGAGATAAAGCATCGTCTTGGATGATCAACGGTCCAGTTTCCGACTGATGCTTTTTGGTGTTAATGTTTCTTGGAGTAGTGAACGTAGGACTGTTAGGTGTATTTGCTGCTGGAGGTTTTAAAATATTTGAAATGGGTCTTTTGTTGGGTGCTTTATCTATTATATTTGTTTGGCTGCTACTGAATGTTACGCTTTGTGGTTCATGTGAGGTGTTGGATGTCGGTACTGGTATTTCCTTGTTGCTTGGTTGAGATGAAGGGAGAAAAACTGTTGTTATGCTATGATTCTGTTCTACGCTTTGAGTGGTTTCGGTGGCTGGGATTTCGGGCTGACTATATTGTGTGTTGCTGTTATTTGTCAGTGGTGTGTTGTTTACAGAAGGACAATGTGAAGCAATATGACCAGAAAGTTTACATTTAAAACATTTCTGACTGTCTAGCGATAAGAAGATGCGATATGATAGACTATCGTGAGTGATTTCGATGGACTCAGGTATTTGGTTAGATTCTAGAGGTGTAATATATGCCTGCCTCCTGAAGCTTAATATGTGATTGTATTCTGGTACTGTTGCTCCGATTCTCAAAAATGTTATGGAAGATAGTAATTTCAAGCCTAGGTCTTGTAGTTTTTCCTTTAAAACTGCGTGTGGTATTGTTGGGCAGACGTTCGATAGCACTAACCTGTCCGATGGTGAAATTAATTTACGGGCCTTAATTTTTTCTCCTTGTATTACAATTTCCCCTGGGTTCTCTACGAATTTATTTACTAATTCCTTGCTGGAGAGGTATTTGCAAATTCTGTTATTGGAAATTCTAGAGCAAAACAAAATGTTCTTCGGGTCAATCATTGGTCCTAATTGGAGCAAGTAATCTTGTATTCTTCCTCCGTCTATGGAATTGAAAACTATAGCTTGTTCTTTAGTTGGATGTTTATATGTAGTTAGAATTGTGGAATAGTGTGTGGGTTGGTTAATCGGTGTTGATGTCATTGTTGCTAATGTTTTATATCAGTAAGGGAAAATATCATTTCTGAATACGGACCTGTTCTTTCGAGGTCCAAATTCTGGACGCGTTTTTTCCGAACGCTTGAGATTGGAATGTTGAATATTTGATCCACTGATTTACGTATGTCTTCGGTATATAGCACAATATTTCCTACTCACAATGCGTCCTGGTTCGTGATTTGCACTATATGGTAGCAAGTCGAAAGTTGTTTGTGTTATGGTTCACTTTTAATATGGTAAATTCACGAGCTCACTATCAGATAGACTAACTGACTCGGTAGCAGGACCGAACTCCAAAAAAAAAAAATCTTAAAATTGCTATATAATGATTTCTTGGACAAAAATTTCAATCAAATATTTTTTTTTCGCAATTATTGACTGGTTCGTTATTAGGTAGACAATTAGAATACGTTACAAAACGAAAAAAATCACAAAACTATTTTTCCATATAGCAGTTAAACCTTATATATAAATTCGTAATGGACCATTTACATTGATCAGAAAAACTTTGGATTCAATTTTCGATGTTTCAAATCAAAATTGACAATTCCCATGATTCTATAAAACGACTCACGACTCATATTGCGTTCAATTGTTGCTGAAGCGAAGAACCTATAAATACATAACATTCCTTTTTCGTTTGCCCCGAGAAATTGAAAAGTTGCTAAAGCGCTAAAATTTACATTTTGACTTACAAACTCCAAGGGCGTATTTAAACCGGATTATTCAATCTAGAATCCTAAAATTTCACAAAGTCTCATACCTCTATAGGTACTTTCCAGAAAAAAAAAAGCCCAATCTGATATATGACCTGCCAAGCCAAGTCGTGGAATTTTAATTTTGACCTATATACACTTTAACCAAAGAAATACTGTGTACTTTTCCTCTCTGTCGCGTGTCTTACAACCTCTTCCCTTCAAAGTGCTTGGTCAACAATTTTTAGATTAAATATCAACTCTCACACCTTTTCGAAATACCCTGTATATTTCAAAATACTTTCAAGATATACTTTTCATCAACTCACATATTTCTGTATAGATAAAGTTTCTTAAAAACCCTACCATTCAATCATAACAGACTGTGACACCAAAGATGAAAAATATTATATAAATATGAGATATTAACACAAAATCTTTTTTTAACTATTTAAATTAATTTCTTATCACTATCGAAAAGAAGTAATATATATATATACAAGTTATGTCCATGCTCACCCTGTACATTATATAAAATTATAATTTACTTAGTAGGCACTTGATTTCTCACGAGCAATGACGCGGCGCTCAAGAATGTTATCTCGCGCCTTGCTAGTTCTCATGTTAACATCGTTTTCTTTATCATATCATATTTCTTGTATACCATGCTAGATTCATATGTTAGGAAATCTCGTCACTTTTGGTTTGACCGTCTTGTTTTACGTACCTACGTGACAAGGTTTCTCTAGAAGTCACTCTGTACCGATTTTGGAAATAAAGTTTTTTTTTAAAAGCATCAATCTCGGTATCAGTAATTTAACTGGGGGCTCAACCGGGATCCCTCAGCGTGTCGCGAAACGTGAAACGTGTTCCTTCGGCGTTCGAATTCGAGGCAATCGAGCAGATTATCGGCAAGCCGAAATCACCAGTTAAACGAAAAGGCACGCGAACTTTCAATGTTCTTGGAGGGATCCTAGCCAGTAATAAGCAACCGAGTGAAGGCACTGAAGACCATTAGCACTGGGCCACGGCCTGAAGTTCCAGAACTCGCAAAAAGTTAGCAGTAAGTCCGGCACTACTAGGAGGGTGTGCAGCAACTGTAGCAGTACAGCCAGTCTACTGTAGAAGCTAGTGGAGCCGAAACAGAGAAAAAGAAGAAGACAGAAAACCGCGCCTTTCATGGATTTTCAGTGTGTGATCTTGCTACTGTAAGTCTTTGAACATTTTTGTTGCTAATTTGAAACATTTCAGTGTCGCTTTTTCATAGACAATTAATACCTATTTAGTGAATATTTCTATTTCTATATTATATATTATCTTATTTTTGTAATTTCTGTGATATTGGCTATTGAAGTTTTGGTGGCTCTAATAATTTTATATGCCTTTTTATCATTCTGATAGCGAATCGGATCAATCAGATTCAGAAAGACGTCGTGAATTTGCTCTTGATTCACCAGTCATAACTTCGGAAATTACTAATCTAGAGTTGTCTCTTGCTAAAGATACTGTGCCTGATTATTTTGGTGGCACCAAGGATCTTTTAGACTTTATAACGAAAGGGGATCAATTTATACAGCTACTTAAAAAACCAGATCCCAATTGTGTGTTCAACAAGCTACTTCTTCATAATATTATTGCAAAAATTAAAGGTGAGGCTAGGGATTTATTGAATAACAGTTCTTGGGTTACCTGGAAAGACGTCAAAGATATACTTATTAACAGATTCGGAGATAGAAGGAACGAGTCATGCTTAGCGTACGAACTCTCTCGCATGCACCAGCTTAATAAAGAATCGTATCAACAATATTACGATCGAATTAACGAACAGTTGCAAAAAATCTTGCAACAGGTAAAACTGAATTCGTCCCCGGAGTTATTTCAAATTAAATCCGACATGTACAACGATCAGGCCTTAAAACGATTTATTTTTGGTCTAAAGGATCAGTATGGGAATATTTTCGCTCATTCGCATGTAGGTACGTTACCCGATGCGTTACATAAAATCCAGGAAATGGAAAATTTCTGGTATGAACGTTCTCTAACAAATTTCATGAGAGATAAGGACGAACCCCAACGAAAAAATAGCATTCTTCCCAAATCTCTACCAAACCACAAAGATAATACCTTCAATAATAACTTTCAAAATCAATTTAGGCCACAATTCCAAATGTCTCCACCCAGAATTGGCCCACCGAGACCAAATAGTTTACCTCCCAGACCAAATTATGGTACGAGACCATTTCCGTATACAACTCAACCACAGTTAATGCCAAATCGTTCCCAAAATTCAAATCAACAAATTTCCAGAAATCCCCAACCAAATAGGCCAACGCCTATGTCTGTAGATAGTAGTAATTATCGTCCAAACACTTCTGTAAGGCAGTCATATCGTCCCAATTTCTTTCAACAAACAGGCAGGCCAAATGTGATTGTGGAAGAGCTCCATAATCAGGAGACGGAAGGCACTGAATCTCACGATCAATGCGACAATGATTATTTTTCTGAAACCGCTTATGGCTACCAACAAGATAATGATTACTTGGATAGTGGAGTAGTTACTTTTGAGAATGATGACGCACAGGCTGAAAATTTTCCTATAGCGGCCTCGGAAATGAATCAGTCGACTTAAATAATATTTACAAGCTCTCAAGGCTCCCCTATATAGTCCTCCCAAAATTAGGTCTTAAAATATTAGTAGACACGGGAGCTACGTCAAATATCATGAATCCTGATATTGCAAATACGTATTTTTCCGAATTTCTATTTGATCAAAGTTTTGAGGTAAAATCGCTAAATACAATTTCCCATGGTACACAAAATGTCCGGTACCCAATCTTGAACGAATTTGGTATAAATAAAGTTCTAAATTTTAAAGTAGTTGATTGGCATGATAAGTTTGATCTTCTGCTAGGCACAGATGATCTTCAAAAGTTAGGAGCGAAAATTGATTATACGAATCAAACAGTTCAACTAAGAAATCAATGTATCCCATTCGTTATCGAAAGGGCTACGCCTATCAAACCTACTCGCCTCGAATATATCAATCATATCACTATACCAGTTAAAATAGAAAATGGTCCTGTTGTTATACCGGAATTTGAAATAAATGGTATCATTTTTCCCGATTGCATAGCCACGGCTTATAATTCTCATGTTACGTTACCAATTCCTATAGAAAATACCACTCCAGAAGAGATATGTTGCATAGAACCTATGGACGTAGATTCCTTACTTGAATACAACATTAAAAAACCTGATAACCAAGAAAATACTTCCAATATTGCACAATTACTGCGTACTGAACACCTTACACCTAGTGAAAAACAAAAAATTCTCGAACTCTGTCAAAAGTATAAGAATATATTTCATTGCGAAGGTACAGATTTGACCTGTACTCACCACGTCAAGCACAAAATCCGAACAACGGATAAAATACCGATTTATCAGAAACCATTTAGATACCCTCCTGTTCTTCAAGAAGAAATCAACAAACAGGTACAAAAATTGATTGATAACAAAATCGTGCGCCCCAGTATTAGTCCATACTCCTCTCAGGTGTGGATAGTCCCAAAGCGTTTAGATGCATCTGGTCAACGTAAGTGGCGTCTAGTTATCGACTATCGAAAACTGAATTCAAAAACTGTGGAAGATAAATATCCACTTCCCAGAATTGACGAAATATTAGACAATCTTGGCAAATGCTCCTTTTTTTCGACACTCGATCTCTCTCAAGGATTTCACCAAATAGAGATGGACCCTGAATCCATCGAGAAAACAGCCTTTACTGTGAACAATCAGCACCTTGAATACGTCCGGATGCCCTTTGGCTTGCGAAATGCACCGGCCACATTTCAGCGTTTAATGGATGATGTCCTCCGTGATCAGTTGTATAAAAGTTGTATTGTTTATATGGATGATATTTTGGTATATTCAAAATCACTCGAACAGCACATTCAACATTTAGAGTTTGTATTTAAAAAATTGAAACAATTTAATTTAAAGGTACAGTTGGATAAAACGGAATTTCTTCGCAAGGAAGTACCGTTCTTAGGACATGTAATTACCGAACAAGGCATTAAGCCAAATCCAGACAAAATTAAGGCAATTACAGAATTTCCTATTCCAAAGACCACAAAACAAATTAAAGGGTTTTTATTTTTAGGTCTCACCGGATTCTATCGAAAATTTATTAAAGATTACTCTCGAGTTGCACAACCAATGACCAGAATGTTAAAAAAGGGTGCCATATTAGATATAACGAATAGGGAATATATCCAGGCATTCGAAAAACTAAAAGAATTAGTCACAAACTCTCCAGTCTTGATTTATCCAGACTTTACGCAACTAACGACTGATAGCAGTAGTGTTGCGATTGGTTCCGTTCTTTCCCAAAAAGACCGCCCCGTCGCATTTTATTCTCGCACATTGAATAATGCTGAAAGGAACTATAGCGCTACCGAGAGAGAGTTACTTGCGATAGTAGATTCCGTGAAACATTTTCGACCTTATTTGTATGGCAAAAAATTTGTAATCGAAACTGACTGCAAACCATTAACTTGGCTTTTTAATTTGAAAGACCCTGTATCCAGGCTGGCACGTTGGAAGGTCCGCTTAGAAGAATACGATTATGATATACTTTATAAGAGAGGTAAGGAAAACTGTGTTGCTGATGCCTTATCAAGAGCGGAACTTAACGCTGTAGATGATCAAATACCCTCATCGTCTAAGGCAAATCCTCGTTATCTTCAGATTCCTTTGGTAAGAGAGTGTCTCGAAAATAAACGTGAAAATAATCCAACTTCTGTACAAGGAGAAGTAGAAGAAAACTCTGATGAGTCATCTTCTTATAATCCTTCGAGATCGGGAACCATAGAGAATAGCAATTATGAACACCCTATAAATTTACTTTCATTTTCGGAACATCCATTGAACTATTTTAAATGTCAATTTGAATTCAAAATTTTAGGTAATTATAAAATCACCAGACAGGAGATCTTCAAAAATAAATTTAGATTGTACGCCACACTTTCCTCTGATAACATACATTCTCAGATATCTCGAACACTTATCGAGTATGTAGATCCAAAAAATACATACGGTATTTTCTGTCATAATGAGACTTTGAAACCAATTATTACTCAAATAGTACGCTCCTTATTTGACCCTGAAGTTCACCTAGTTTTCACGAATAAACTCCTTTTGGATATTACCGACGAAGAGGAACAAACGAGACTAGTCAAGGATTATCACTCTAAGAATCATAACGGTATTCAAGAAACACTAAAAACATTTCAGTTAAAATACTATTGGCCCAACATGAAAATTTTTATAAATGCGTTCATTAATTCATGCGAAACTTGCAATCTGGCTAAGTATGATAGAAACCCTTACAAACCACCATATGAAGGGCCATTTATTGCGAAATATCCTTTTGAAGTCGTTCACATTGACACATTCAAGATCGATGGCAATAAGTTTTTTACTATTTTAGATTTATTTTCTAAGTACGGCCAGGCGTACCATATTACGGATGAGAATTCAATAACTTTGCTTGAAACAATACGTTACTTTATTAGTCATCACGGAATCCCTGTTAAAATTACGTGTGATAACGGAGCTGGATTTACATCCAAAACTTTCAAAGAATTTTGCGAGATACATAAAATCAAGGTTCATTTTACTACTCCCGAAAATCCCTCATCTAATTCTCCCGTTGAGAGATTTCATAGTACTCTTAAAGAAAAATTAATTGCATTAAAACTTCAAAATACAAAAACGGACATAAAGGAGCTCATGTTAACTGCAATTCTAAATTATAATCAAAGTGTACATAGTTCTACAAATTTTTCTCCACACTCCCTTCTTTATGCTCCATTCAACAGAACAAATATAACGAGCATTGAATTGAGCAAGGACATCTACGAACAGTACAATCAAAAACACATTGATGAGCTTAAATTATTATATCAGTCGGTAAGTGATAAATCTAAGGATAAGGCAGAAGAGGTACTTAATAAGAAAAATGAAAATCGCTTCGAACAGCCGGAAATTCCAAAGGAAACTACTGTTTTTGTTAAGTCCAGACAACGAACCACAAAAATTAATCCAAAACAGGTAAAAGCCCGAGTTAAGAATCAAGAAGGCAATACTTTACAATTACAAACTATGGGTAAACAGCCGGTTCTCACCAGAAGGAACTTGCGTCAGATCAAAAGAGTTAAAAAGGTTTTTTCTCCGCAGGACAACTCTATGGTCGCAGAGTCTACAGCTGAGGCTTCATCAAGTTCCAACTAATAATGGTTTCTATTCGGAACCAATAGGTGATGCGAAACTGATAAGACATTATCATACGTTTATTCTCAGTCATAATCTCAGCTTAATAGCTGATGTTATTAATAAGGTAGAAGTTAGTTATAGAGCCTTAATAAACTATTCTGACGATACAAATCTTAAACCGGTACTAGAGGACTTGTATAAAAATATCATTAACGTAAAAGCAGAATATTCAAAATTATCGCCTTACCATTCATATAGTAGGAAACGTCGAGCTATTATTAACGGATTGGGAAGCATTATAAGGTATGTGACGGGTAACTTAGATCAGGACGATCTTACAGAAATCAACGATAAATTTATATCATTAAGAGACAAAGAGAACGAACTCATAGTGGCTATTAACAATCAAAAAGCATTCGCTCAGCTCATTTCACAAAAATTTGAGAGAAACATGAAACTCATTCAAAATAATGTACAATCGCTATCAGAAACTGTCAAGAAAGCAATTTATGAATACGAGTATGAAACTTTAATTTTTAGACTACTTATTTCTCTACGAGAAATCTCTGATTACCTCGGACTGATCCAAAGCACAATATCCCTATCACAGAAACATATGACCAATGTAGCTAATTTTAATGTTAAGGAACTGATTCATATTGAAGAATATCTCAAATCTGTTTATTCTAAGAAAAATTTGGTTCTCTTAGATGAAACTCATCCTTTCGAAGTACTCAGCCTGAGTAGAAGTAGTATTATTTATACAGATGAAATAATTTTATGCGCAGTCGAGTTACCTATCTTGGAATCTACCAAATATAAATTATCAAAGTTATATCCCTTGTTAAACAGTAACACCATGTTAGTACTATTCCAACATGAATATTTTTTGTATAACGATGTATCGATTAAAAGTTGTCCTAAGCAATGTAAAAGATCCATGAATCGATTTATTTGTGAAACTTCGACTAATCAAAAATGTACGCCTCGATCAATTGATCAATGTAGCATTGTACAGGCTAAAAACTTTTTAAGCTTAACATATTTGCTCGAGAGTGATGAGGCAGTATTATTTTCTAGCAACATCAGAATCACTGTTTTCGAAAAATGCGATGTCGAAATCAAGCCTTTTAATCTAATTGGTAATTATATTTTAAGTAGTAACTGCACACTGGTTATAAATGATGTATCATATGTTCTTCATAGCACTGTTATTCCAACAGAGCCCTTGGATTTCAATATTTCTGACTTTACATTAAAGCCAACACACACGATAGATACTTTCCATATTACTAGTAACGATTTTTCTGATATCAAGGAAAATTTAGATAAAATGAAAGAGGTTGCACCAGTTAAGTTTAACAACTATCATTCTCATGTCAATAGTTCTCTTATAATAGGGATAGTCGTTACGATATTAATTATACTTGTATTAAAATCACGTTTGTGTAAAAGGCAAAAATTATCTCAAAAGAAAAATGAAGTTGAGTCTGATAAGAACGAGGACGTTCTAAGAGTTTAAGGAGGGAGGAGTTATGTCCATGCTCACCCTGTACATTATATAAAATTATAATTTACTTAGTAGGCACTTGATTTCTCACGAGCAATGACGCGGCGCTCAAGAATGTTATCTCGCGCCTTGCTAGTTCTCATGTTAACATCGTTTTCTTTATCATATCATATTTCTTGTATACCATGCTAGATTCATATGTTAGGAAATCTCGTCACTTTTGGTTCGACCGTCTTGTTTTACGTACCTACGTGACAAGGTTTCTCTAGAAGTCACTCTGTACCGATTTTGGAAATAAAGTTTTTTTTTAAAAACATCAATCTCGGTATCAGTAATTTAACTTACATATACAGGGCGTCCGCAAAGTTGGGGTTTTCCTTTACACGACGTGTAGATCTTGAAAACATAAGCAATTTTTCTTAGTACCATATATACCAAAGGGAACCGAGGTAAAGGGCTCTGCAACATCAAAAATATCTGAATACCGTCCTGTAGCCGCGACCCGGGACAGATTGGTACAAGGTCTCAACGCGACGGCAGAACTGGTTCGGGGTCAGTGTGTCAGGTCAGTATGCAACCTTCAACCGGTGGTTACGGTCACGCATGTAGAGGTAATCGCGTAGACGAGAATCTCTAGAGACGTGGCTAGAGAAGCGCAAGTATCAAAAGCTAAAGTGTGGCAAACGCTGCGTGAAGAGGGGCTATCCGTTTCACGTCCAACGTGTACAAGCCCTTCAACCTGACGATTTTCCAGCAAGAGTGCGGTTTTGTGAGTGGTTGTTGCATCAACATGATAATAATCCGGACCTTTTGAAGTGCATATTGGTGACAGACGAATCTACGTTCACGCGTAATGGGGTGAATAACTTTCGCAACACTCATGTTTGGTCAGTAGAAAATTCGCACGCAATTACGCAACATTTTGCCTTCCTTGTTAGAAGATGTGCCGTTAAGTGTAAGACAATCAATGTGGTTTCTGCGTCTGCTCGGTAGCGCTTCAGCTGATTTCATTTTCTGTTGGAGCGGTATGATTTCGGGCAGAGACGTACTTAGCCCTTCTCGTCAACTGGAGAGTGAGTACTTTTTCCTTTATTTTTTTTACTTGGTCGCCCTCGTTTCACTACACATTACCTTTGTTATTTCAAGGGTAGTTGTTTCTGAAAAGGAAAACCCCAACTTTGCGGACACCCTGTATATACATATATATATATATATATAATTCATATCGTTCATCTGTTTTACCTTTTTCTACAATGCTATTTATTTTATCCACATACAAAGAACAATAATACATTAGAAACCAATTATTTCATTTTTTTAAATCAATTATATTATTAATAAATTTTTTATCCCTTTTATAATGAATTTGCTTTTCTTTCCAGGTACAAGGAGAAATAAGACATCATATATCAAATATTTCGATTAATATTTCAAATGAACACAGACAATATGGCAATTTATATTTTTTGGAAACTGAACTGGCAAATCCACTTCGGTCTGTTGGTCCACAAAATCGAGCAGAATTAAATCGAGAAATCGTCGACCTCATCTCTAATTACTTGTACAATCACAATCCATTTGCTCAAGCATATAGATTTCTTAAGGATGTCTATCAATAACAACAACAAAGCAATCGTCATCCAACATTGGAATTGTACATCAATAACAACCGTGCTCGGGATATCAATTTCAGACAATATGGCGCGGTACAGGCCAATGAAATAGCAGCCGTATTTATTTCTGAAGATGGGAGACCGCCCCTGGATCGTGCTTACATGTTTATTGTCGAGACAACGACCAGACTATCCACAAATTACCATATCTTAGTGTCAATTGCGATGCAATGACCTATCCTCTATTACATCCAAGAGGTGAAGCAGGATGGCAGTCTAGAACACCACATCAATATAGAAGAGGCTATATATCGTTACTGGAATATTATAGTTTCAGAATAGCTGTTCGACCAAATACCTTCAACCAATTTGTAATGGCAGGCAAGCTAACACAACAGTACATCGTAGATGCATACGTAAAAATCGAACAAAGTCGACTACAATTTATTACTGAAAATCAACCACGTATTAGGCAAGAAATATTTCAAGGATTAATCGACTATTTAGACTCTAGACAATTAGATGTTCATTATCAACCAGGAAATATTTTCATCCTACCGTCGACATTCATAGAAAGTCCACGCGCATTTAGACAAAACTATTTGGATGCCATGTCTATAGTCACAAAATACGGGAAACCAGATATTTTCCTAACATTTACTTGCAATCCTGCATGGCCTGAAATCAGGAAATAACTTAGATGCAAATCAACATTCCTCAAATAGACCTAATTTTGTATCCAGAGTGTTCAAGAGCAAATTAAAGGAATTAATAGAAGATATTGATAAACGACATATTATGGGAGTTTATGTTGCTTACGTTTACGTAATAGAATTTCAGAAAAGAGGACTTCCGCATGCGCATATGTTGATTTGGTTAGAAGAATCAGACAAAATATTGGACCCTGCAGCAATCGACCGTTTAATTTCAGCAGAATTTCCCGACCCTATCGCGCATGCCAACTTGCACGAATTGGTCAAAGTACATATGCTTCATGGACCTTGTACCAGTGCTCGATGCTTAGATGAAGAAGGACATTGCAGCAAACAATTCCCGAAATCTTTGCGTGAAGATACCTTATACAATCCCTCTGGATATCCGTTATATAAAAGACGGCCAATAGAAACACCTATACATATAGGTCGAAGAACGGTAGATAATAGTTGGGTTGTACCATATAACGCTTATCTACTTGAAAAATACGAAGCTCACATTAACGTGGAGGCTTGCTCTTCAATGAAAAGCGTAAAATATTTACTTAAATATATATACAAAGGATTTGATAGAGCTCAAATTGTCGTACGAACCGTGGAAGAAGACGGTCAAACAACAACTATCCAGGAACCTATGTACAACGAAATTCAAATGTTTCTGGACGTTCGCTATGTTAGCGCGCCTGAGGCGATGTGGAGGATTTATACATTCGAAATGCACGATATGTCTCATGCTATTATTAAACTCTTTGTACATCTTCCGAATATGCAACAAGTCTATTTTAATACAAATAGTACCATTCCTGACGTCGTAGAAAGGGCCGCAACACAACACACTACGTTAACAGGATGGTTCGCCTTAAATACCCAAGATGAAGAAGCTAGACAATACACATACGTACAGATAGCTTATAACTATGTGTGGAAAATAACACAAACAAGAATCTGGGTAGAACGTCAACGTCATTTTAATCGTATAATTCCTAGATTATATTTTGTACATCCTAGAGAAGGTGAAAGATTTTATCTTCGTCAACGTCTTTTGCATAAAACAGGATGTAGATCATTCGAAGACATTAGTACTGTACATGGCCGTACGTACGAAACGTTCCGTGACGCTGCTATTGCGATGAACCTTCTCACGGACGATAGTATTTGGTTCACCATGTTGCAAGAAGCTATACACGTACAACTTCCACGAGCTCTTCGTCGTATGTTTTCACAGATGTTGCTGTTTTGTGAAATCGAAAATCCATTAGCATTGTGGGAACAATTTAAATATCATTTATCTGAAGATTATATACGACGCTTAAATGATAACGACCTAGCCTACAACTATGCCTTGGCTTACATCAATCGATACCTAGCACTACAAGGTTAATATTTCTATCAATAATTACTTTTATTAATTCATTTAAAATTGATACTTATGTTTTCAAATACTTTTTTTATTTCACATTTTTTAAGCATATTGAAATCATTTATTTTCGTATTAGAAAATTTTTGAATTTAATCACTTTATATGTAACAGTACTGTGATGTAATATGAATTCAATATCTAATATATTTATCGCTATTAATTTAACACAACATAAGCATTTATGTTCCAATCAATTTCAGATGAATACAAAATTATATACTAAGTGACATATAAATCCGAACACCCAGTTTAAATGGTTTTATTTTAATAAAATTTTGTATAAGTACTTAATGAAGCATAATAAGTAAATGATAAAAATTTCAAAATGATTGCACTGCTTTAAAGCCCTTTGACCTTTAATAATATGTGGATGCACCCTGATGTGCTACGCATTCTCCAACGCGCCTAGGCATGCTTCCGATCAGGTGGTCAATGTCTTCCTGTGGTATCTCATTCCAGGCAACCACCAACTCCTCTCGAAGTGCTTCTAGAGTCTGAGGAGGACGTTGCAAATTGAGCAATCTCCTACCCATCATATCCCACACGTGCTCAATTGGGGATAAGTCGGGAGATCTTGGTGGCCATGGTAACAATGTGACATCATTATGTTGAAAGAAGTCTATTGTGACTCTTGCAACTTGTGGTCGGGCATTATCTTGTTGGAAAGTTGGATTTGCCAGGGTGTCAAGATAGGGTAAAAGATGGGGTTCTAGAACTTCGTGGATATAACGCTGCGCGTTCATGTTACCTCTGATGAAGATTAAAGGTGACCTGGAACCATAAGCTATAGCACCCCAAACCATAACTCCAACAGTGTGATGAACATGTCTTTCAACAAAAAACTGTGGATTCCTCCTTTCACCACGTCGCCATCTAACCCTGGCACGACCATCGTGCATGCCTAAACAAAATCGAGACTCGTCACTAAAGACAATGCTGTTCCATTCCTGATCCCAGAGTGACCGTTGTCTACACCACTCAAGGCGATTACGTCGGTGTTTTCGAGTTAAAGGGAGGACCCAGTGTGGCCGGTATGAAAACAAGCCAAAACTTCTCATTCGTCGGTAAACACTTCGCATGCCAATAGGTCTTCCGTGTTCTGCAAACCATTCATTTGCAATGGACCTGGTAGTGGAGAAACGGTCCCTTAAAGCCAAGTATCTTAGGCGGCGATCTTCACGGTCTGTTGTTCTCGAAGCCATGCCTGACAACACCTAACTACAGTGTCTACACTTCTTTGCACTCTAACTGCAATTGCCCGAAAAGAAAGTCCAGCTTCCCGAAGTCCCACTATACGGCCCCTATCAAACTCACTAAGTTGACGAAATCGTACAGGTCTCCGTACTCTAGGCATCGTAACCGATCGTAAAGGATGTCAAGAACCAAAATCCGCCAACGTTGATTCTTTACTGCGGCTGAAATATTCATTTTTAGAGCCTTAGTGAATTAAAAAAAAGCAGTATAAAAACCAGAATGTCCAACTGATAAGGCTGAAAATTTTTTCACTTGTTATTTACAGTAAGATAAATACATTCACTAACTTTTATTAAAATAAAACCATTTAAACTGGGTGTTCGGATTTATATGTCACTTAGTATATAAAAACTATATTATGATAAGTAATTACTCAATATAATTATAAAATGTTTATATAACTACTTATTACATTTTTATTTTTAGGCAAATCAAACAGAGACTTTCAACTGCTCTTACCCACTGAACCAGTAGAACACCTAATCGAAGATGAATACGATTATGATCAATCAGAAGAACAAGAAATTGCTAATAGGAACATTCCCCTTTTAAACCAAGAGCAACGACGTATTTTTACCGATATACTTTTAGCCGTAAACGAAAATGAAAGAGTTTCACATCGTCTTTTCTTTATTAAGGGAATTGGAGGTGCAGGAAAAACATTTCTATTGAATACACTACTGACTTACCTACTAGGAAATAATCACCGTTACATTGCTATCTGTTATACAGGTATCCCAGCCAGCTTACTGAAAAATGGCCAAACGATTCATCCTGCTTTTATGTTACCGGTTCCATTTCTAGAAAATTCAACGTCAAGGATTCGCAATCAGAGTGCGATTGCTGATAATATTAGATATTCAAAAATTATTGTCATTGATGAAATATCGATGGTACATAAAAGTATATTTAATGAAATAGGTAGGAAGATAAGAGAAATAATGAACAATGACATTCCACTTGGCGGCAAGATTATTATAATTCTAGGCGATTTCAGGCAATGCGCACCTATCGTTCCATTGGCCGGCAAAAATGAAACTATTTCTGCATCAGTGAAATGTTCCCAACTATGGCAACACTTTGTTAAGTACGATCTTCTTACGAACGTTAGAGCACTGCCACAGCAAAACGAGTTCAAAGATTGGCTCATGACCATAGGAAATAATTCCGAAATTTTACGTCACTTAGAAAATGGCAGAGATACTATAGTCAAAGTTCCTAACCATATTATTGTAGAAAATGTTACTGAAAGCATTTACGGTAGCAATTTAATTGAACACGATTTCCGTTAAACATTCATGTGAAGGATATCAATGCAGTTGTTTTAGAAAAACTGCCAGGCAGATCACGACAATATATAGTGTTGATAGTATTATCCGAGAAGACGATACAACTGAAAATGCTGCTGATGATTTAGATTCCGCATGTCCACAAGACTTTTTAAATTCTTTGGATGCTCCAAGACTTCCTCCCCACATTCTTACACTAAAGATTGGTGCAGTTATCATTTTAACGAAGAATTTAGATCTAAAGAGAGGTTTATGTAACGGCACACGCTTATTGATTCATAATTTACACGAAAATTTTATAGAAGCAAAACGAGTAGAAGACCCTAATAATGAACCTTCGATCGAATTAATTTCCAGAGTTGACAACATCGCTCTAAACTCTCTTGATCTACCAGTCAACTTGAAAAGGAGACAATTACCTGTACGTTTGGCTTTTGCAATGACAATTAATAAAAGCCAAGGTCAAACTTTGAGCAGTGTATGAAATCTTTTTCTCATCGATAAGGGTACATCTTTATAACATAGCTTTCTGAAAAATCAGAGAACTACAGGGTGATTCTTAATGGTTGGGGGCAATCAATGTGCCCATTGATAATTTTGTGCTAGAAAAGTAAGGCAAATTCCATGCTGAATCTTTCAAAAGAAGTCATACCTTTCTAATGTGTTATATGAAAAAGACCAGTGTTATCAACAAAGATACCCCTCATATTACGAAATTTGATATTAAAAATATTATATACTCTGTATATTTCCAACTGAATATGTAAAGCATGGAGGTCTTTTCTACATTTTTTGCAGTTATAACTTGGGGACAAGTTAGAACAGCAATTTTTTTATATTACATAACCTTCGCTATGTGCACCAGTATAATTTTTATGTTGAATAACTGTTAATAATGCTTTAATATAACTACTATTAAAATCTATATTGTTCACATATGATGGGTGTTATAATATATATGTAGACATACTTTAACCATCGAATCCTTGGTCAATTTGATAACGAAATTTCCATATGAACATGGATCCGCAACAGCTTTGTTTTCAACCTAAAGCATATTAGCACAAAGAAATATTGATGTTCTAAGAAATTATAAAAGAATGGAACATATTTGGTGTGGTGAATATCACATGATTACAGTTGTTTTCAGATCCTCCATGTACGTAGATACGGATAATGTTATCCAGTGTTTTTTGAAAAAATAGCATGACAATGATTTGATTCAACAGGTTGACTGCCAGGAAAAAAATTAAAAATATCATCTGGTGCCAAGTTGAAAATAATACGCCTGATAGTATTCTGTAAGCATGCTAGTAACTTATTCCTCCCAATTTTTCAAAATGCAATGAAAATTTTGCAAAATGGTTTAGCGGTCTTATACGCCCGCTCGGGCAAATTAAGAATGTGCAAACAACGAACGACTTTTTAAAAAAGCGACTTTATTTAACAGAAGACGAATGAGTACTGGTCACCTTGGTTTACATGCATCTCTTACTTATAACCTACGCTAGAACAAAGGAATTGAAAAGTGCAAACCTAAGCAACTCTACATATTAGATCATCATCATAGCAGTGCCGTAATTCCTCCCTCTTCAAGAAGATTGAACCTCCTGGTTCAAAGGAAAAATCTGGTTAAGTTCAATGTCATTTTTGACTGATTGATTTTTTGGTTCTTTTTGCTTCAAAAGAGAGAGTAATTGTTTTTTTAAACAAAGTATAATTACAACAAATGTTAAAATACATAAAATAGTTACAATGCTAAACGTGGACGTTTTGTGTGAAAAATCTAAATTTTTTAATTTATCGTGTAATAAAACATTATTCAATTGTATATCCGAATAACCTTTTACATCAGTATTTTCAAATAACATATTCTTATCATAGTTCACCATAATGTTAGGTATGTATAAAGGTTTCGAAATATCAGAAATCTTCAAATACTCAGTATGATCAATAAATGTTTTACAGTTTAAGCTGATAATAAAAGAGGAATCAATTTCTTTTCTTTCTTTGGTACAATCTTCATATACTGGAATATTCTTGTTAGTATTCACTAAATAGTTATCATGTTTTAATTGAATTACTTCTGAAAATGAACCTTTTGCCAAGAACGTACAATTTTCAACTTTAAGTAAGTTACAACTGGAATGGATTAGTATAGTACAGTAAAAATATTTATTACTCAATAATTTGCATTCATCACAAAAATGTATAGTTTCATTTTCGATAATATTTTATGTTTCAATACCAGAATATTATTTTGGTGTATAATGGGGTATATATTGGAATATATAAAGTTACCAGTAACTGTTGGTATGTGAAGAACAAATATGATTTCTTCTTCGAGGACTATAATACTTAATTCACATAATTCGAAAAATTCAAAATTGTGCAGTTTATCAAGTGGGAGAAGTTCATTTTTGTCAAATAGATCACTTAATAACGAATGGATATAATTAATTTCAGTCTTACTCAGCTGTAAGAGATTTATGCCCTGATTTGTGCTCAGGTTAATGGTTAACAGTAAGTGTGATAAATAATTAGAAAATCTTTGAATAATTATTATCTCATTCAAGACATACTGAGAATTAGCGTATTCGCTATGCAATTTGTTGAGGTTATCCAAATTATCTCTCAAATTTTTCTTTATAATTAAAGTGTTATTTTCAAACCTGTCTTGTAATTGTTTTGCTACAGAGACGGTTCGGGAATTTTGTAATGATAAATTATCTTGATTTTCCTTCAGAATTTTCATATTTGCCATTATTTCGTCTAGATCAGATTGATCTAAATTGCCTGAAATATATTTTATGACGGAACCAAGACCATTAAATAATCCACGCTTAACTCGTTTAAATTTTAACATTTCATATTTGTCTAAAAGCAAATTGTATTCATGTTCAAGTTGTGTTATCAACGTATCATCTATTCTTTGTTTTGCAAAATAGACATTTGACGTTATTTGCTTGATATTTTCATTAATGAGAGTGAGATTTATATGAAAAAATGTCTTATGGTACGCTTTTAGTAGATAGGCGTTACCTAGCTCTTGCTTAAAATATGGTGCTTTATTCTCGATCAGCTGGATCTCTAGGCCGGCTAGTTGAAGGGCCTGGATTAGGATCCTGAAAGTTAGAAATTTTGCGTTGCGGTTTCACTCTATTCAGTCTATGCTTTTTTCCTTTAGTGCGCAAATTAATATGGACATTTTCTTGTTCGTAAGAGGTCTCTTTAGAATACAGGGGTTTTGTTTTATGTGAACGATCTAATGCAGATTTAAGATATACTGGACCTTCTAAGGTTGGAATTTCCTTATTTCGATTTTGATTAATTTTTTCTAGTCTTTCTGTTGCCTTATCTAGTACACGGTTCGATAGTTCTTCATAAAAAGGTAGTAATTCTCTGTACCGTTTCTCGTTATATTCATCATATAATTTTGTGGGGGTATCGATCAAATGCTTATTCAAATCGTCGTAAGGACCGTATAATAATGAAAATGGGGTATATGTGGTCGTAGAATGGACACTTTGGTTATAAATTAAGATAGCTGTCGTCATTAGATCAATAATCGAATCGATTTTATTTTGCTGACGTAAAATTTTGAGTTTTTCTTTCAAGGTACTATGAAATCTTTCAAGAGGTGATAATGATGAGGGGTTACCTACACTAGTAACATGACATTCAATTTTGTGCATATTACAGAATTCTTTTATAACTTTTGTGTTAAGTTCACCAGGATCAAAAGTTATTTTGTCAGGATAATTGTGATGGGAAAAGAAGTGTCTGATTTTGTTTAATATTTCGTTAGATAATTTTGATTTTAAATTGTAGGCCTGGGCATATTTACTAAATAAATCAACAAATGTTAAAAATATTTGTTGTTCGACTTGAAAAATATCTAGAAATATATGTTCAAATGGTCTTTTGGCTATTAGAGGTCCTTCCATAGGGAGTTCGATTGGTCGTCTTTCGTATTTTGATGTCAAACAAGTATTGCACTGATTAATGTAATTTGATATTATTTTTTTCATATTTGGAGTGAATGCTTTTTTCTTGAAATGGCTGTAAGTTTCATTGATACCATTATGCGTTTGGCTATGATAGAAAGACAATTGTTCTGTAAATGAGTCTTTTAGTAGGTATATAGGCTTATAAGAAGCTTTAACAAATCTTATTCCGCTGTTCGAAAAATACTGTTCTAAAAGTTCGTTAAGTTTAAATTCTAAAAGTTGATTTTCATACCAAATACCATAAGTATGATCGGGCTGAAGATATTCCTTCATGAATTTCAAAAGTTGCTCTGTTTCAGATCCACTTCGGACTGTTACCATTAAAGTTCCATTGCAAGACTTTGTTATTTTGTACTGATTTTTTAACTGAAAATGTATTCGATTTTTGAAAAAATAAAAATTCTTTTCTTGATACAATATATGATTGATAGGATTTTGTGCAGATGAATGTCGAGTAACATCAGATTGCTCAACAATTTTGAGTCGTTCATCTAACGGCATTTCATCTAATAAATCAATTAAAGGTAAATTATCTTCATTCAAGATTTCATCAAGTTCTTGGGTTGTTAATTCTTCTACAGAATCTACTTGTGGTAAAATGGATAAAAGATCGTCATCCTCTAAAGCGTTAATTTCAATTCTACTGAGCGCATCGGCTACAACATTGTCTTTGCCTTTTTATATTTAATTGAAAAATTATATTCTTCTAACTGAAGCTTCCATCTAATCAATCGCTGATTGGGCACTGATAAGGAACTCAACCAAACTAGGGGCTTGTGATCACATTCGATTAGAAAATTTTGACCAAATAAATAAGGACGGAATTTTTTACAAGAATCAACTATTGCCAATAGTTCTTTTTCAATAACGCTGTAATTGCGTTCAGCAGAATTTAATGTTCGAGAGTGGAAAGCAATAGGCTTATCATTTTGACTAAGAACTCCTGATAGGGCTATATTGCTACAATCAGTTGTCAATGTAAATTTTTTGGAAAAATCAGGATAAGCCAGAATAGGTGGGTTACAAAGAGCTTCTTTACAAAGTTTAAATGCATTGATATAATCTGGCTTATTGATATTGATTTTTTCATCTTTACGTAAACATTTTGTGAATGGCTTAGTCAATTGTGCAAATCCTTTAATAAATTTACGATAATAGTTCATAAGGCCTAAAAATGACTGGATTTCTTTAATCGTAGTCGGGAGAGGATATTCTTGAATTACTTTGATTTTATCTGGGTTTGGAAGTATGCCTTGTGGCGTGATGACATGACCTAAGAATGGAACATCTTTTCTCAGGAACTCAGATTTGTCCAGTTGGATTTTTAAATTAAACTGATTCAGTTTTTGGAATATTTTTCTAAGATGCAAAATGTGTTCGTCTAGGGATTTTGAAAAAACAATGATATCATCCATATAGACAAAACAAAAAACGTTGATATATTCTAACAATACAGTATTCATCATACGTTGAAAGGTAGCAGGGGCATTTTTTAACCCAAATGGCATACGGACATATTCATAGTGGCCATTTTCAACAGTAAAAGCCGTTTTTTCTATAGACTCAGGATCCATAGGGATCTGGTGGAACCCTTGTGCCAAATCAATAGTAGAAAAATACATGCTTTTGCCTAAATTTTCCAAAATTTCTTCAATTAGTGGGAGTGGAAATTTATCTTCAATTGTTATTTCATTCAGTTTTCTGAAATCAATAACCATCCTATATTTTTTAACACCGGATACATCCATTTTCTTAGGAACTATCCAGCAGGGTGATTGATAGGGTGAATTGCTTTGTCGAATGATTCCATCATTCAATAACTTGGAAACTTGATTTTGGATTTCCTTTTTGAGATGATAAGGATATCGATAATTTTTTACATAAATTGGGTCTTCATTTTTTAACCTAATTTTGTGTGCAGTGGCATTACAGGGAGTTAATGGTTCGTTAGGCTTGAAAAATACCTGTTTGAATTGCTTGCAGAGCTTAATAATCTTTTCTTTTTCTTCACTATTCATATGAGACGTACGAATTAAATTTTCAACACGTATATTGGATTTTTCAGTGGAAAATGGAGATTCTTTTTCAATTAGAAAATCATCAAGAGGTTCAGATAAAAATGGGTTGGAAACATCAAGAAGATTTATGTCAATTGGATATTGAATAGCATTATTTTCTATGTTACAGATACATTCAGGAAAATATTCGTCAGAATTTTTGAATTTCAAAGGTGGAATAACAACAGAACCATTATCCAAATTTCGGATAATTAATGATTTTTTCGGGTAACTATACTGAACTGGATTGTTTTCTCGAATTGGCTTAAAGGAAGTGTTATAAGTAATTTTACATTTATCAGTAATAATCTGATGTTTAGTCAAATCAATAGAGCAATTAAGCTTTTGTAAATCATAGAATCCTAATAAGCAGTCATAACGTGAATGCCAAGGAAGAATTAAAAATTCAATTTCAGTTTTATTCTTCCATTCAGAAAATATGGGAATTTTACAGGCATATTGACCTCTAAAATTGGACGTACATGAGTTAATTTCAAAAGGATGATCATAAATACGATCTGGAAAATATTTAAAAGCAATTTCTGGATTGATCAGGGAGGATGATGCACCAGTATCGATTAAGATGATAAGATTAAACTGAGAACAAAAAATATACGGAAGGTGGGTTTTTTGATAATTATTTATATCTAAGTCAAATTTTGAGACTGGCTCGTCGAAGGAAAATTTTCTTCGTCATTGTTTTCAAAATAAGATTCATCGGGGATATAGTCTGAATCGAAATCTTGGGTATATTCCTCAGATTCATATTGTGGCGTTCCTGCAAAAGTTTGTTCTTCCTCATTTTCAAGATGAGTAATTTCTTCGACATAATAATGGTTTGGTTTGGGACCTACTTGAAAGGCATTAACTCTAGTGGGCATTTGTTGACGATATGGGTTTTGCTGGGGTTTCGGTGTGCGTGTTGTAGATACAGACATAGGTATAGGATTACTTTTTTGTTGACCTGGAATGGGTTTTTTGGAAAAAACATTCTGTGGTGGTCTGAAAGCTTGAATGTTTGTAGGGTAATGAGGTTTAAAATTTTGTTTAGGTGGTGGTAGTTGCGTGGGACCTGTAGGGAAGGTTTGTTGTGGCTCTAGCCAAGTTTGACTATTTTGGGCTCTAAACTGATTGGGCTTTTGAGAAAAATTAAAATTAGACCTTTGGAAATTTTGATTTGAAGCTTGTACTTTATTCTGAGACTGAGGCTGTTGTCGTTTATATAGGCTCGTTCTTAAGAAATTTTTATAATCAACTTGCATTTGCAAATTATCATAATCACGACAATATTGAACACAAGAATCAATTGTAGTAGGATTTTGCTGTCTTACATAAGACCTATATGGTTCATTCAAACCAGAGATAAAGGAGCTCAAAGACTGTCTATCATAGTCTCTCAATTTAAAAGCGATATGATCGGGATTATCATGGTATTCCAAATTTGCAAATTCTTTCAGGCTCTGTACCTTAAATTTAATTTCTTGATAAAAATCTTCATATTTTTGGTTAGGTTTCTGAACTGACGTATATAAGGCGGTGAGAAGAGTTTCTTCATTTCTAGGATCTTTATATTTGGATAATAATAATGATTTTAAATCTGGCCAGGTTCTCGGACTAGTTAGATGCACTAAATCTCTTACTTCGCTTTTCAGCTGAGAAATAACGTATTGGAAAGCATACGAAACAAAAGGTGTATTAACAAATTCTGCAATAAACTTTTCTGAATTATCCAAAAAATAAATTAGATCTCTGTGACCTCCATGATATTCTGGTACCATATACTTAGCTACATTGAATTTAATTTGTAAATCTTGAAGAGACATGGTTGACTGATTAAAATTAAGACGTGAGGGTGTCAAAATAACTTGTCTAACAGGTGTATTTTCGACTACAGATTCAAATTCAGAATCGGACATTAAATATATGCAATTAAAGTCACTAAATAAGTTTACTTATAGATAACTTTTACGAGTATATATAGATGTAAAGCAATAGAGGGCGAAAAAGTTTCGAGAAATAAATGGAAATATCACTGAGTACAGCAAAAATTGTAAATGTTGTTTCTTACGCTACACTGGGCACTAGCAGCTTCATTTGGAGAGATCTGAGATACCTCCTTGGGCCAATACAGCTCCTCCTGGTTGACAGCTTGCCTGCCGTGGATCCAGCACCTCGCTCCTGTCAGTTCCTGTCGTTTTCTCAAGTGTCGTTGCCTGCTCCCAAAATACTTAGCAAGTATTTCGGCCTGGTACTTCGATGGTGATGTGCCTGCTCGGTGTAGCCTTCGAAGTTCTTTGTGATCGACGTCAAAACGATTGAAATCGTACCCGAACACACCGGACGATTTTTTGCACTTTTTCGGTCTCGATTGAGCGATACTCGTGAATCAATACCGCCGATTATCGATTCGGTACGCCGATATCCTGTTCGCAGCGCCAATTAAGAATGTGCAAACAACGAACGACTTTTTAAAAAAGCGACTTTATTTAACAGAAGACGAATGAGTACTGGTCACCTTGGTTTACATGCATCTCTTACTTATAACCTACGCTAGAACAAAGGAATTGAAAAGTGCAAACCTAAGCAACTCTACATATTAGATCATCATCATAGCAGTGCCGTAATTGGCATGGACGGCATATATATGCCCTCCATGCCCGAGCGGTCGTATGAGCGGTCGTTTCTTGCGAGTTTGAACTCGTCTCTACGTTATGTTACAGTCGGGATTAGCAAGCGCGCACAGTCATTTAGGGTTAGGATGCATAGAACGCTGAACGCAACAAGCAGCATAGTGAGTGCATTAGTTTTCAAACTCTAAAAATGAGTAGCCGATCTAAAAAAATTGTAGAATTGGCCCTTCAGATGGAGGAGCATACAGGTAAGATTTTATATGAATATAGAATTACATTCTACGCAATATTGTTGCAAATTTAGTGGTTTTTGCTAGTAAATCGTAGTAAGTTCAGTTCATTTATTTACAGATGATGAAAGCGATTCGGATCCTTTCAGTGCAGTTGATTCCGATTTGGATCCTATGTTTCTGCCATCTAGTAATGACGAACTATCTGATAGCTCTGACATATCTCTTACGGAAATAATAGGACAGAAAAAGAAATTTACAAAAACGACAGGGGAAAGACCAGAACAAGTATACAATTTTGAGAATCAACCGTGCTGTTCAAAATCACTTCCAGTGGCCGAATTTCAAGAAGCTGGGGTACAAAATGAAGACGGGACACAGAATCTCAATGTTTCATCGACTGAAACTGGAGACAATCTTGAAAACGTGTTAGATGAGGAAGAAGCTGCTGACCAGAATGAACACACTTGGAGAGAGCCTGTGGGCAATCACCAAGTGTTTGATTATTCTGCCGAAAGCGGTTTACACGCAGGTTATGCTGCAGTTCTTATCAACAATTTATCTCCATACAGCTGCTTTCGTTATTTTGTCGATGATGAAATCATAAATGAAATGGTAAATCAGACCAATCTATATGCAACCCAAGTTTTGTTCGAAGCTGAGGATGTGAGTAGAGAATCAAGGTTACATCGTTGGGTTCCAACCGATAAAGGTGAGATGCTAAAATTTATTGGCATTGTAGCATACATGGGCATGGTTAGGATGCCATCATTAGAAAAGTATTGGAGTACTGACGAACTTTTCCAGATATCTATTATTCCAAAAGTTATGTCAAGAAATAGATTCCAGCTGCTCTTACGAATGTGGCACTTCTCTGATAATAACGACTGTCCAGTGGGTGATCGTTTGCATAAAATCAAACCTTTATTGGATGCGTTGGTGAAGAAATTTCAAGAAATTTATACACCTGGTAGAACATTTTGCATTGACGAGTCTGTTGTTCCTTTTCAAGGCCGTCTCCTATTCAAACAATACATTCCAAACAAGACGCATAAATATGGCGTGAAATTGTTCAAACTGTGTAGCGATAATGGATACACATGGAATATAAGAATATATGCTGGCAAAGAAAAACAAGAGAGAGATGCGTCTGTGGGAACAAATATTGTGCTTAAGTTGTCACAAGACTTACTTGATACAGGTAGAACTATTGTTGCCGATAATTACTACACCAGTCTCGAGCTAGTGAATATACTTCTTGACCATAAGACACATTATATTGGTACACTAAGAGCAAATCGGCGAGGCAATCCAAAAGAAGTTATTCTGAAAAAACTAAAGAAAGGCGAAATTTTTGGGCTAGAAAATGGCAGAGGTGTGTGTGTGCTGAAGTGGAAGGACAAGAGAGATGTCCTTCTTCTATCCACTAAGCATACCACCGAAACCGTAGATGTTCAACGACGTACTGGTATTGTCAAAAAGCCACGAGCAGTGATGGAATACAATGAAGCCAAGTCGTCGATTGACCAATCTGACCAGATGGCAAGCTACCATTCACCTGTAAGGAAGTCTCTAAAGTGGTATCGAAAACTTGCCATTGAGTTCCTCTTGGGCACAGCGCTTGTAAATGCACACATAGTTTATAATCTGCTAGCAAACAAAAAATTGAAGATTCCAGAATTTAGAGAAGAAGTAATTAGGTCTCTTTTTACGGATCACGGCGATGCAGGGGAACTTGATGTACGTCAGGAAAAAATAACCAAGAAGACAGCCAAAATCCATACATTGTGCAGGAAAGAAGGTCAATTTGACAAAGTGAGAAAGTACTGTAAAGGGTGTTATGCCAAGAAATTGCGAGGAGAAATAACTAAAAACTGCGTGAAGAAAGTTGTAACTTTCTGTGGAGTGTGTGACGATCAGCCACATTTTTGTCTGAACTGTTTCAATACCACTCATGCAAAGTAAAATGAACCGTTATTTTGTTTATACAAGTGAATCTAAGCTTTTTTGCCCTATGTCTGTTACATTTTGTAGTGTGATTTGAGTTTGAACAATAAAAATGCATATGACAAATCTGGGTAACTTTTTTCATCAAATCAAACAGATATACATGAATTCGGATCAATACCCTAGGCCCGTATGCCATAGCGGTCGAATTGCTCGCTTATACTGATTCTGAGTTCGACCGCTGGCACGCAGAGAATATAAACGTAGCACCGTACGATAGCGGTCGTATACGACCGCCGTGGCAGAATAGGATACATATTGAGCGGTCGTCCGCGCCCGCCGTGGCAGTCAACCTGTTAATCCCAATACTTTTCATATAATGACATTTGGGAATTAACTTTCAGAAACATAATTTTTCTTTTCATTATGTTGTATTTTCTAGGTTAGAAAAAACCTATGACATTGACTTAACATCACAAAACAAAAAACATTTACACTGAAAAAGGAACAGTCCCGTGCTGTCCATAGGCGAACACGATTGATTTATGGCTAGAGATGATCGATATATCGGTACCGGCGACCTTTCCCGGTGACTTCAATGGTCGCCGTTAGTCCCGGCGACCTGATTCTCCATGAAGCAGCGACCCAGATCGCTGTTTGGAAGTATCGGTAACTACTGATCGGTAGCTGTAACGCTGTTTCGGTCGCGGTCGCTGCCAGGAAGCATATACACATCACGTTCGCGATCATCGCGCGGGAAGTACAGGGTCGCTACGGCGTAGCCTAACCTATTTTGTTAGTTTTTATTGTTATTGTTGTGAGTTCCTGTTTCATAGAAAAATGTTTCGTTTATTAAGCAATGTTTAACATATAAAAGAAGCATTTTTATACTACATTTGTTATGTTTTAAAAGTTTTATTTTGACTGGTAAAACAGTATTTTGTTTTCCTTTTTAAGATTCATAGAAAGATATTTTATGTATTTTTATGATTTTATGTGTTTTGTGCTCAATATTGTTAAAAACAAAAACCTTAAATATAGTTTAATTCAAATCTTCAGGAACCTGAACATCTACACCTCGTTAATATCAATGGATAACAGCCGCCAAATATCGAGTAATGTAATCAGCGCCAGGGAGTCGCTGGCTGCTGGCAGCGACCATAGATAAGCAGTGACCTAAAGCGCTGCTAAATCTACCGGCGACTTTAAGGTCGCTGTCACCGATATCCCGGCGACTTCCAAGTCGCTGCTAATATCATCTCTATTTATGGCAGTCAAGCGCTATTTTTTTTGGCACGTCACGTGATTGCCAGATATATAAGCAACGTTAAATCTGAGCTTATTATACAATTTTATAGAGGACATTAATACTGTATGCAAGATTTTATAACGCCATCTGTGTTATTAACGACAGATGCGACGTTGCCGGCTCCGCACATAAATCTGAGTATGTTATAAAATTTTATAGATGGTATTTTTAATGCTATATGGAAGATTTTATAACGCCATGTTAACTGACAACTCACAACAGATAATGTCAGATGTCAGATACCAGGTACCAGATAACAGATAACAGATCAAAGGTGATAAAGGATAGATAATGATTAGAGATAGGGATAAAGTATATCATTAACATTGCATTAGCATACCAGCAACTGCGCTACGTGAGGTTTTAAATAAAGACATCAACATACAACATTTTGCATAGCGTTAGCATGCCAGCAACCGCGCTAGTCGACTATATTAAGCGGTGGTCGATTGTTTTTCGTAGAAGGCCACGTGACGCTAGAGATTCAGGCCGTGCGACGTCGACGCGGTTTTTCCGGTTTTTTTCCCGGTTCGCGAAACGTTCGCAAGGAAAGAGGTACCTTTTCGGAAAGTAGAAACTCGACGCTTTACCGGGGAGCGGGAACCGTCGCGGTGAGAGGAACGGATCGGATCGAAAACGGCCGGTAAAGTCGAAAAATCGACCGTTTGTCGGGCGGTACGCGGCGTTATTTCACACTCGTTTCGCCGTTTATCGAAATATCGACTCGAGATCGGTCTCGTTCGATAGCTAAACGAGAAATACGTGCCTATCAGCTGAATCCGTTCGGTTCCGCGTCTCGGTTTTTTTTCTAGGAATGTTCGAAAAAAAAGCGACAAAAATGACGAATCGCCCGGAAAACTACGATATCTCCCTTATGCCGAAGAGAAAAGGAATTTCGCGCGCCGCGTTTCGTACATCTCGGCGAGCGCTACAAATTACGCGGAGAGACGTTTTTTCGTTTACGGTACCCGTTTCGAATAAACGAACCTCGAACGTCGTCAAGAATGACTTTTTGCGTATAAAGCACGCTGCTTCGCCGTCGATCAGACATCTCCTCCGAAGATAAAGGAGCTACGAACCTGACGATTTTTGCGTGAGAAAGCCCGGACATCGGACACAAAGATAGCGTCTTTGTTTTTCCTTTATCCCTTGTCGTTCGAAAGTTTCGATTTTTCAAAAATTGCCCGACAACACGCTACATTTCGATGCGTGTAAAAGTTATTTTGTCATCCGGCTCTGTCTTCGCCTATTACTACCGTACGTGAGCGAGTAAAAATTATACAGCTATCGAAAAATAACGATAATGAGCTGACGAAACGATTCTGACCGTCAGAATTACCGTCAAATTTCGAAAAAGTAAACTTTGAGCGCCTCAAAAGTACCGATGACAACCGTTTTTCGGCGTACTTTGTCTTCGTCGATACGGACCTGCGTTACGGAGCGACATGGCTACGATTTTTTTTCGCAAAACGAAAGACCAAAGTCTCCTGATTAAACCGACATACGACACGTTACCCGATCGCATTTTTTAAACACGGCTGATTACAAAATTCAAAGATATGTACACATTTTTAGTTTGACGTTTCAATTTTGAATTTCCGCTCCAGATCCCCGGATTCCTGTTAGGCGGGGTATTGTAGATACGATCGTATTACGAAAGTGAGCGCGTGCGAGCGGAACGTCCGAAACGTGGTATTTTCGGCTTTATGTCGGTCGCTTCATCGAATATAGGATCACGCCGAATACCATTGTCCTTTTTTACGCGTGAAAATCAACATTTTCGAAAAGATTCAAAATTTCTATATTCCATTGTCTAAACGGACCGGACTATAGCCATTAAAATCGTATGAATCTAGTAGTTTTTTATGTTTACAGATTGCGATGTTTACCGCCAGAGGCTGCAATTATTCTTTGACGTTTATCAGTTTATTGAAATCATCATCGGTTTATAAATACGATAAAAATATGATTGTAAGCCCCTATTCATGTTATAATTTTACAATATGTCATAAAGCTCCGCTTTTCCAACCGATTGATATAAAGCATATGTCTGATTGCATCACCTCCTATTTCTAACCTACAAAGTATGAATGTAAACATTATCGAAATCTTAATAATGAGGCTCCCGTTAATAAGGATTAATTAGAAGCTTAGAACAAGCAATCACAACTACACATAGTGAAAGTGTTGTGAAGTGTTTACAGTGTATGTATTTCTATGGCAAACGTAAGTAGTCTCAATCACGTTTCATTTGAATTTATTACTTGTTGATTAATGCAATTAAAACTTGAGCGATGCTCTCTGTTGTCTAAACAATCATTCAGAATAATATGTAACCATTCAAATTTCTGTACAAGTGATGAAAATTGTTGATTACTTTCATGTTTTGAATGCAAATGGAATCATAGCTCACTTTTACATAGGCATTTGTGTTAGGTGTGAGATTATGTCAGTGCACTATTTCAAGTTTGTGACTACTTCTATGAAGTTCAGTAAGAGTTCAGTCTTGACCCTCAGTTCAATTTATCTAAATATGTAGACCTATTAGCTGGCTAACAGTGCTACATTATTATAGAATTCTCTATTACATAGGAGGATCTATCCCTTCGATTGGCACATATTATCAAGAAGATGAAGGAATATGCAAAGCGCTAAAAAATAGCATTGATAATCATATCTACTACCAAAGTTTTCAAATTACTAAGACTTTCACAGCCACTGCAGTTGTTTATTTTGATCTCAATGCAGAATGTATGTACTTCGATTTAGAATGTAGCTGCTTTAAGGACTTGTCAAAACAACAGACACCATTACTTGTCAAAATTTGTAAGATAAATACTCTTGCACAGTATAATCGTAACTTGGTATAGACATGTTTGTGATATCGCTTAGATTAAGCCTGCCAGGGGAGTGAAAGTTACCTATACGAAACGCAAATACAAGATTGCTTTCTCAATTTTTTTTCAATTCAACCTCATAGAAGTACATATTTGTTGAATAGCTTTGAAAAGATCGAGGGACTACCCTGTTATAGCTGGAGTACTGAACTCTACATTAAAATAATTTATGATGCCATGTGTTGTATCTAAAAAAAGCTAATGACAAAAATTATAATCAACAGTATGCTCCTTACTGGGAAACTATTTTTATTTCTGCAGATCACATAATTATTACATACATCCCTTAAAAGGGCCCAATTTGAAGTAACATATTATAGAGTTCAATTTTCACATTGTTGAGATATTAAAAGGTTTATCAATGGTCTTTTTACGGGTTCTTCTCTCTGGCGATGGAAAGTTCAATTGCTTCTCACCTAAACAATGTAGGTCAATTTTGTTTTTTCCTATCCACAAAATGACAACTACATAAGTATGCACCAGTACCTGGTTCAACTGTTCTCCTGCAATAAATAGTAACAATAAGACAAAAGTTCAATTTGAATAGCAATGATATCTAAATACAGCATTTTTTATAAGCAACATACCCACACATTATCGCTCAGTTACATACCTGCTTGTAAACTAACGGCCTTATTTTCTACAAAAATTGTTTTTAAACTCCACTTTAACCACATGATACGGAAGAAGTTTTCTCAAGGTGTTTATGTTTACTTTTTTGATAGTTTTACGGATTTCCTTACTATGATATTTAGGAATTAACTTTCAGAATCTTAATTTATTCTTTTCATTATGTTGTAGATGCACATCATCTCACAATAGGGAGTTATTGAATTTTAAACAAAATAGTATTACATTTTATTTTCCAGGTTAGAAAAAATTACCTATGACAATGACATTGACATTACAAAACAGAAAACATATACACTGAAGAAAGCATAGTCCACTGCTATCCATAGACGAACACGGTTGACATATGTCAGTGTCAAGCGCCATTTTTTTGCAAGTCGTGTGGTAGCTAGATTTATGCGACGGATCCTCATATAAATCTAAGTCTGCTATACAATTTTATAGAGAGCATTAATGCTATATGGAAGATTTTATAACGCCATGTATGGTATTAACAACAACACGTGCGACGTTGCCGGCATCTCACATAAATCTGAGTCTGTTATACAATTTTATACAGGATATTTTCAATGCTATATGGAAGATAACAGATAACAGGTAACAGGTGGTAACAGGTAACAGATGGTAACAGGTAACAGATGGTAACAGGTAACAGGTGGTAACATATAACATAACAGATAACTTATAACAGATAAAAGATAAAAGATGACAGATAACAGATAAAAAGTAACAGATAAAAGGAAACAGGTAACAGATAACAAATAACTGATAACTGAAAACTAAAAAATGAAAACTGAAATCTGAAGAATGAAAAATGAAAAATGGAAAATGGAAAATGGAAAATGGAAAATGGAAAATGAAAAATGAAAAATGAAAATGAAAAATGAAAAATGAAAAATGAAAAATGAAAAATGAAAAATGAAAAATGAAAAATGAAAAATGAAAAATGAAAAATGAAAAATGAAAAATGAAAAATGAAAAATGAAAATGAAAAATGAAAAATGAAAAATGAAAAATGAAAAATGAAAAATGAAAACTGATAACTTATAAAGATAACAGATAACAGGTAACAGATAACTGACACCTGACAACTGATAACAGATACCAGACACCAGATACCAGATCCCAGATATCAGATACGAGACACCAGGCTCCAGATACCAGATACCTGATACCAGATATCAGATAAAGGATGAGCTATAACTTATAGCGGATGAAGGATAACGGATAACGGATAACGGATACCAGATACCAGATAACACATAACAGATACCAGATAACACATAGCAGATAATAGATACCAGATACCAGTTTATGATATTTGTTATGTCTTGTACCCCATGCGTGTTTTCCAGTAAACTCTTGAGCTGGTCACAATTTAACGCAAGTGGTGGGGTATGGCTGTCTATAAATGCTTTAACTGGAGATAAAGCATCGTCTTGGATGATCAACGGTCCAGTTTCCGACTGATGCTTTTTGGTGTTAATGTTTCTTGGAGTAGTGAACGTAGGACTGTTAGGTGTATTTGCTGCTGGAGGTTTTAAAATATTTGAAATGGGTCTTTTGTTGGGTGCTTTATCTATTATATTTGTTTGGCTGCTACTGAATGTTACGCTTTGTGGTTCATGTGAGGTGTTGGATGTCGGTACTGGTATTTCCTTGTTGCTTGGTTGAGATGAAGGGAGAAAAACTGTTGTTTTGCTATGATTCTGTTCTATGCTTTGAGTGGTTTCGGTGGCTGGGATTTCGGGCTGACTATATTGTGTGTTGCTGTTATTTGTCAGTGGTGTGTTGTTTACAGAAGGACAATGTGAAGCAATATGACCAGAAAGTTTACATTTAAAACATTTCTGACTGTCTAGCGATAAGAAGATGCGATATGATAGACTATCGTGAGTGATTTCGATGGACTCAGGTATTTGGTTAGATTCTAGAGGTGTAATATATGCCTCTTAAATCATTAGATTTAGAAATAACTTTTTAAAAAAATTTATTTGAGGACTGAACCTTCAGTCCATATAAAATACAAAGGTTTACAAATGTGACATTTACGGAGTTTACATAAGTGACTGTTACGGTGCCTAGCCGGGTAATGAACGACATGAAATGGGCGCAAGGCCTATTTATACTATTGGTGTGCTTACAAAGCACCTCTAGAAAATAAAGCGTAAACAACGAGTTAGCGAGAAGTCGTTATCTGTTGCTGAGCTAGCGTCTGGTGCAACATTGTATGGAATAGTAAGTCCATTGTTTTGAGTGCATATAACAACTTCCCCCTATTACAAAAAGTTGTTGCCATGCGACAACTTTTGACAAAATTAGAAAAGTGTAAAAGATGTAAAAATTCAAAAATGTAAAAATGTAGAAATGTAAATTGTAAACATTGTAAAATATAAAAATATAAAAGTAGGAGTAATAAAATTGCAAAATAACATCAGAAAATATAGATTCTGAAAAATAAAACTGTTAGCATAAATGCGGTACATTGGCGATGCAAAATAACATCTAAAAGCAAAGCTGGAACAAACAAATAATAAGATACAATCGTACAGTCGTACGGGCAAAATTACATGGAAGATAACACGAAAATTGTAAAATGGGTTTTTTTTTGAACAGTGAAAACACTTCACGGAACACTCACTGCAGTTCGATGTCTTCTTCATGTGGCTGGATGGTTGGTCTACGTCGAGGAAAAAGTCTGGGAATGTACCGGACTTTTGGTGCTCCTGGAGATGGGCCATCGGCTGGATAATTTGATGCGCAGATGCTGAGTGGTCTTCGTTTTCTGCACTTGCAGAACAGGTACAAAGCTACGATGATAACTAACAGGGTGATGATAAAATACGTGAACCATGAGAGATGTCTCGAAACAAACGGCTCGTTCATAATTTTGTCCAGTTGTTCAGAATATTGGTTTAATTTGTGATTGGCAATTTCGAGTTCTTCAGTATCGATCTTGCTTAGCTTGATCGGTTTTAATTTTGGTAAATTTTGTTTCTCTGGGAGATGTTCACAGCATTTGTAGGGTACTTTTACAGGATGACTTTTGTATGTGATATTCTTGTAGGTGCTAACAGAATATCTAGAATGTAATCTCGTGGTGCCTACAAAGCTACTGCATTCGGGCTGCATTTTTAAAAGTGAATTAACTTTTATTACTTTGGTGGTAGTCTCTCGTTGTCCACACTTCATCGTAATTGGCAGAGGGTTAGATATGGTGATTAGCCAAAAATTGGTTGCTAGTTCTTGGATTTTGTAATCTTGCAATGCCACAATTGCTATTTGGCAGGCTGTCGGCAGATCGACCGGATTTCGCAACAACTGTGCTTCGCAGACTGCATTACTGTCTATTGGATACGGCAAGAGGTTGAAACAGATTTTCACCTGAGACTGAAGAACTTTACAACTACCTAAGTTTTGAAAGGAAACGTACAAAAGAGAATCGCTATCTTTAGCAATGTACCTCTGTATAGTGGAGACTACATGAAACAAACCAGTACGTTTATCGAGAGTGGGTAGAGGAATCACTCTGTATAAAGTATACATTTCGGGCTCTAATAACGGGATGCGTAGAACGAATACTACTCTTGTTTTAGTTTGATATGCTTCGAGTTCCATAAGATTAAGGTACTCTGACACTGTTGCTAAATTAACCGGAAGGGGTAAATTATTTCTCGACAAAGTGTGAGAAATTTCTTGAAGAGAATTTACTAAGTCTTGAGGAGTGATAATAGAAGGATGTATTATTTTTAAACGTGCAAAAGTAATTGAATTTAGAATATCATTAATTGTCTCTTCCAGAAACATGTAGCTTTCCATTAATTGTTCGCAAACTTCTAAAAATTGGAATTTAGCTTCATAAAATGCAAGATCGTCTGAAATTTCATAAATTTTGTTTTCAATGACTTTAATATCTTCATTAAACGTAGTTTCATCAATCATAAGTTTTTGAATAGTGTTATTAAAATTCTTGATAACCGACATGGTAACAGAAATTTGGTTCTTCATGAGGTTTTCGAGCTCATGTTCATCTTTAGAAATTTTGTTAATACAATCGTTATAGTATTCAACCGTCCGATGAATCGAGGTTGCCGGTTATTGCTTTCCATACAGTACCTATAGCGTTAATCAGACCGCGTTTCATCCGCGATGCGCTTACAGTGTCATCGAAGATTGCGTAATATTTAGATTCCAAGGAACGAGAAATTTGATAAAGGAGACTTGTATGAGTTTTAATTTCACCACTAAATATTTTCATACGATTGGTGGGTTTGTCTACGAGATATGATAAGTGTTCCAGAATATATTTGGTATCGTCAAGTGCTTTCTTAATGAGTTCTAAGTCTTTATATACAAGGAGTGTCCCAATTTCGTTGGAAATCTTAAGAGGGGCGTCTTCATGAAAATAGATACCTAAGGTGTTGTTAAGCGGTTTGATGTCTATCTGGGCTGTGACAGCCGCAAGAAACAGCAGACTGCACCTGAAAGAGAGACTAAGTCTCAAAACATGGTTTCAGTCTGTCAAAATTAACTTTACTTATTCTATTTGTTTCCGGGTTCTTAAGGAGCGCAGAATTTTCAAAAACTTGAGTAATTTCGAATGGACCATCAAATTTGTTCTGAAGCTTGTTTGAAATTTGAGACTGTTTCACAAAGACTTTATCGCCAATTTCATATGATTGTAAATTGGGTGACACTCCAAAGCGAATTTTTGCTTTTTGCTTCTGTTCGTCAGTTCTCACGCGGGTAATTTTGTAGTAATATTCGAGTTTATTTCCGAATGTCTCGAACATACTTGGACATCAATTCTTTTTCTAAATATACGTGTTCGGGCGGACGACCAGAGGTGTGGCCAAACACGAGCTCGTATGGTGTAAAGCCAGTAGTTTTTATTTCTAGTACTATTGTAGCACTGAACAGCATAGGGAAGAATATTGAAGGGATGTTCGTCGTGATTTTCGGATACATGGGATCTGATCATTTCCAATAAGGTGGCGTGAAATCGCTCAATCGAAGCCATTGGACTGGGGATGACTGACACTAGAAAAAGTTAAATTTAATGTCATAAAGACTACAAAGGTCTTTCATGAGGGCGTTGTCAAATTCTTTTCCGTAATCACAGTGTATTCGGAGAGGCGTACCATAATGTTGGAAATATAAAAGTAGTGTATTTACTACAGATTTTGCAGATTTGTCGCTAATTGGATAGGCTTGAGAAAATTTTGTTAGCTCGTCTCGGATTGTGAGAGCGTAGCATTTAGGTGGGACTTCCAAAATGTCAATGTTGATTCTTTCGAACGGGGCTTTAGGGGTTTCAGTTACTACAAAGGGGCACTGAGGTTTTTACGACAAATTTTGGTCTTTGACAAATTTCACACTTTTTGATGAAATGCTCAACGTCTTTAGTTAAGCCGGGGCCAATTATATCGTTCACGAATTCGCCTAATTGTTTCATTAATTCCTCGATGAATGTTTTTCTTACCACAATGGTATTGATCTAAAATGACGGGGATTTCATCGGGACTAGGAGTTTTGGTGACGTTTGGCAAACGACAAGTTGATATTATCATCCGAAAAAATAAGAGAGAAAATTTCTAAAATGGGTAAGTCCAAATTATTTTCAACGTAGATTTGTTGGGATAGGTCGAATACACCTTTGTTGGTTAAAATTACAGAGAAAAGATGCTGTATGCAAGTTACGGGATCGTGTGGCACAGGAATAATATAGTATTTTCTATGTTTAATTGTTTTGCTAGACGCGATGTTAATTTTATCTGCAGAAAAATCAAGATTTTCCTCGAATATGTCTTCGATAATTTTTTTGTGAAGATCAGATAGAGTGTTTTGTCTGAAAACGTGACGATATGTTTATGACTTTTGTCTAGGAGTTGGGAATTTGAAAATTGAATTTGGAATAATCGATCAGGGATGTGGTTTTGTAAAGGCGGGCAAAGATATCAATTCACTTTCGGAAAATTGGGTAGAAGGTTCTCCTTCTTCGTCACTATGGGTAAGGGCGTTAACAGTTTTGGGTAATTTGATACGTGATAGGGTATCGGCATTTTTATTAGCCTTGCCTGGCTTGTACACTATTTCATAGTCGTACTCCTCTAGCTTGAGGCGCCATCTTGCTAATCTACTTCCGGTGTCTCGGCAAGAGAAAGCCACGTAAGGGGTCCTATGGTCTGTTACGAGTTTAAACTTTCGACCATACAATAAGGTCTAAAATGTTTTACACTCCAGACAATAGCTAGAAGTTCTCTTTCAATGGTGGAATATCTCGTTTCTGCTTTACAAGTGTACGAGATGCATAGGCTATCGGGAGATCTTTACCTATGGGACCTTGGGAAAGAACGCCAGATATCGCAAAAGCGCTTGCGTCTGTTGTAAGCACAAAAGGCTCTTCAAAGTTGGGGTAGATCAGTATAGGAGATGTTGTTAAAGCATTTTTTAAAGTATCAAATGACTTAACACACTCGCTATCAAAGTCAAATACTGCGTCTTTCTGTAATAGTCTGGTAAGGGGTGTTCGCAATTTTGGCAAAGTTTGGTATAAAGCGTCGGTAGTAACCTGCAAGACCTAAGAAAGATTTATTTCTTTAGGATTCTTGGGTTGAGGGAAATTTTTTATGCAATCCACTTTATCTGGATTGGGCTTTAACGCCATCAGGGTTATACATGACCAAGATAGGCTACTTCCTTCTGAGGAATTCGCACTTATCAGGCTGGATTTTGAAATTCGACTTCCGAAGACGCGTAAAAATTCGGTAAGCCTACTGATGTGTTCTTGGATGGAGGGGGAATAGACAATTATGTCATCCAGTATACAAGACATCTTTCGTTTTGTATACCCCTCAAGATGTTGTCCATGACACGTTGAAACGTGGCAGGAGCGTTCTTGAGACCAAAGGCATCCTCAAGAATTGGTAATGTCCGTTTTCAACTGAAAATGCAGTGTTTAGGAACACCAACTGGATTTATCTCGATTTGATGAAATCCAGATGCCAAGTCCAGTGTACTAAAGTACTGGCATTTCCCTAATTGATCAAGAGATCGGAAATGTTTGGCAGGGGATATTATCATCGATGGTGATTTCGTTAAGCTTACGATAGTCAATCACCATACGCCATTTCTGTTTACCAGAGGCGTCCATTTCTTTGGTACAACCCACACCGCAGAATTTCATGGCGATGTGCTAGGTTCGATAATACCTTGTTTTAGTAATTTCGAAATTTGATCTTTGACTTCTATCGGTAGGATTTGGTAAAAATTGGTTTACTGGTAGTGGTATCAATGAATGCTTAATGTCGTTTGTAAATGACAAGCTATCACATCTAAATAGAATATGTCCGAAAAATCTAAGCAAAGATTCGTAATTAAATCTTTTTCCTCTTCGTTGAGATGATCGAGACGTAATTGATCTCTAATACATCTCTACGGTTATACTGACTTTGATTTTGTAAAGAAGTGTTGAATTATTGATAGAAGTTTCGTTAAAGGGCTCGAAAGTTAATTGGGGTAAAATTACATTTTTTGGAATGGCATTACAGTTTAATACTGTAGTAGGAATCGCCTTTAGAATCATTTTAACTATGGAACTGGGTAGACGGACCTTTTTCTACCTCACATGCCAGAAGAATGGCTTCAGTATTTCTAAGCTCGGATTGAGCTTGACAACTTGTTCAACTCTGGGAGGAATGGAATAACATTTTGAACTTGAGAATTTTCTTTAATAAATTGCGAAGCTTGGGACTTTTCTTTAAATTGAGGCGCTTTGGAATTATTTTCGTCACCTACTTTGAAAAGAGGGACTGTTTTGAAATTTGTAATCAATTGACGATTTTTCAAATCAATAATACAATCATAATGTTCAAGAAAATCTGACCCAAGAAGGCCATCGAATGAAATATCTAGATCATGGACATAAATTTTTGTGATAATCATTGGGAGCAAATGGGACTAAGACTGCTTCGGTAATACTAATTTTTTCGTCAGTAATACCTCGGATAGAGATATTTTCTGTGACACGATTAGTATAATTTTGACAAGTGTTACGTTTGAAAATGGAGCAACCTGCACCACTGTCAATGAGAATTTTGAATTTCCAGTAGCATCTTTAATGTAATATAAGTTGTCTGGGCTAACTGGGTGAATGTCGACGGGACTATAAACGGAGGGTTATATGAACATCTGATCGATGTGTTGTTGACGCGCACACGGTTTCGCGTTCGGGTCCTCGACACGGAGATTCGCTAAGTTCGCCAACAAATGTATCGGCGGTTTGATTATATTCGTAACAATAATCGTTTACTGGGTTCTCTAAAATCATCGTAAGGGGAAGGTGTGTAGGCGGAGTACTGGGTATCGTCATATTCATTAGCGTAGTCCGTGTTGTATAGGTCTGGTTCACCGTAGTCGGAAATAATCGTAAAGAATCGGGGGCGACATAATTAATTCGATTGGGAGGATTTTGTCTAAAATTTCTTTGAAAATTGGGTTTTGGAAATTTGGATTGCTCTGAATACAGAGGGTCTTGTCGCACTCGCGTTAGGCACATTTGGTCGTATTACAGATGGTCTGGGAGGATAGTGATTAGAATTTTGATGGTAGTTAGATGTAGATGGTCTAACCTTGCATAGGTTGATTCGGCCTAGGGTAATTTTGAGGTTGGGGCTGGTTAAACTGTCTTGGGGCAAAGCTTGTAGGCTGTTGTCTCCGTTGGCATTCATTTGCCAAGTGACCGGGACGATTACAAAAATTACACATTTTAGGGTTTGGTCTTCGAATAACTGAATTTTGATTCGGGTTTGGGGCTCTGGCGAATTTTTGTCGTTCCAAATATGAAAGTTGTAACTCTCGTTTGATATACGAAACTGCGGTCAAGATATCCGTGGGATGTCCTGATCGCACAACAGGTCCTATTTTTGAGTCTAATCCTGTTAATAGACAATTTAATGTCATCGTTTCGATGAGGGAACTTTGAGCAGATTTTTGCTCGCGATTTAGATTTTGCCTATTCACGGCGGAATGCATTTTGGCTGCATGCGTCTGCAGTCTAGATGCAAAGGTTAGGGGTGATTCGTTGGGGAGTTGGCGCATGTGTTGAAGATCCGCGATTAAAGATGTGAGATCTCTAAGATCTCCAAAGTGCGTTTCTAACAGGGACCGTATGTCTTCCCACGTGGTAGGGTTTCGGCTGTTCACAAGTTCGGCGGCACGTCCGCGAAGTTTGTTTTTAATATGTAAAACGACGAGAAGCCGCTGCTCCTCGACGGCCATTTGATATGCCGTTCGGCACGCGTTGATGAAGGTCGATAGCAATATCGGGTTTCCATCGTACTCGGGTACAATCGAAAATATTTCAGATAATCTATAAGGTTCAATGTTCGCATGAACGTTATCAGGAATTTCAGCTGGTTGGTAATCATCTGAACCGTTAGTAGACATTTTAAATGGAAAGTTGTTTCAAAAAGATTCAATAATGTCAAGGGAAAATGCAAAAAGATATAAATGTAAAATAGAAAAATACGTAAAAATGGGGAAAAAATACGTGAAAATCGACAATATATAGAGTAAATGCGCAAAAATGCAAATAAAAAGTTGTAACAATCACACACACAGAGATAAATCGCAAAAAATAGTTAGATTAAAATTGTACGTTACCAAGGGTACATCGGGAGGCAGTCGTGTTCTCCAGGCGGCTAGTGGATCTCTTGCGATGTTTCTAGTAGTCTGTCTGCAGTTGGGTGGCTGCTGCTCGCTGTGTCCCCTGTTATTTTCCTTCTTCTTGTTGCTTTGTGTTTCTTACTTGTAGTTTTCTTTCTTCAATAGGTTTCTTTCTTCTTAAGGCTCGTTGGTCCTTTTCAGCTTAAAGGATAGGCATCCACCACACTAGTTAGTATGCACGTGTTCTAATGCGTTGAAGCTATCCCACTTTTCTGACACCAATTTCTTAAATCATTAGATTTAGAAATAACTTTTTAAAAAATTTATTTGAGGACTGAACCTTCAGTCCATATAAAATACAAAGGTTTACAAATGTGACATTTACGGAGTTTACATAAGTGACTGTTACGGTGCCTAGCCGGGTAATGAACGACATGAAATGGGCGCAAGGCCTATTTATACTATTGGTGTGCTTACAAAGCACCTCTAGAAAATAAAGCGTAAACAACGAGTTAGCGAGAAGTCGTTATCTGTTGCTGAGCTAGCGTCTGGTGCAACATTGTATGGAATAGTAAGTCCATTGTTTTGAGTGCATATAACATGCCTGCCTCCTGAAGCTTAATATGTGATTGTATTCTGGTACTGTTGCTCCGATTCTCAAAAATGTTAT